>OY282596.1:28287253-28702674 GCA_958298965.1 Chrysolina haemoptera
AGTTGTTGAAGGGTGGTTCAGTCGGTGGTCAAAATCATTGACATGTTTGGCTAAAGCACATCTTTCACTATCACTTTTATGAGAAGTTATTCTGTAATTTAATAATCTTTTTGTTTGGCCAATGTAATTCCTATCACAATCAAAACAAGGGATACTATAAACAACATTTCAAAACAAGTCAAAAAATATCAATTTTGTCTTTTACTTTTGAATATATTTGTTTTATTGAAATAACTGTTTTGTTTGCAATTTTGATGTTTTCAAATGGTTGAAAAATTCTGGTCAATTTAGGTGTTATTTCTTTGATGTATGGTGAAGAAGCATAAAAAATTGAAACCTGATTTATATCTGCAACAGGTAGTTCATTATGAGAATTTCTATTTTGTCTTACACTATTATCAACTTCTGTTAAAGATGTGCCAAACAATTTTTTTTAACTAAAGATGGTGGATAAGAGTTTTGTATAAAAAATTCTTGAAGTATTTTTAAATTTTTATTATGAAAAGATATATCAGAAATATTGAGTACTCTGTCTTTCATTTGTTTCAATAAATTCACTTTCATCGAAAATTTGTGGTAAGAAAAGAAATTCAAATACCTTCCTGAACTGCATGGTTTTCTATACCAATCAATTAAAATTGTGTTATCATCCGATCGTATAAGTTTTGTATCCAGAAAAGGTACTGAGAAATCTGAAGCTTCTGTTTCGATTGTGAACTGTATAAATGGATCGTAACTATTGAAAGTATCAAAAATTTCGGTTATACCATTTTTTGGTAGTGCTAATATTATATCATCCACATATTTCATGATGAAAAATAAGTTAAAAGAGAGTACTGGCATTACTGTGTTTAGCAATTCATCCATAACATAAGCTGCAAGAATTGGTGAGATTGAAGATTCCATTGGCGTTCCAAAAGTTTGTTTGAAGTATTTTCCATTAAATGAAAAATAGTTATTTTCAAAAAGAAATCCTATTAAGTTAGAAAAACAATCTTTTTCGATAGTGCAATGACTGCTGATAAGATTCCAATTTTTATCTATTGCTCTAAGGCAAGTATCAAGATAAACATTACTGAAAAGAGATACAACATCTAAACTGGCTAGAACATAGTTTTCTGGTAATTTGATTTTATTGAATTTTTCTGAGAATTCAAAGGAATCTTTGATTGAGTAATTGTTATTTGAATCATAAGCATTAGACAAAATTTTTGTTAAAAATAAAGCAATTTGTTCTGTTGGAGAACCTATGCAAGCTATTAAGCAAGTCGTCGTAGAACTGAAACTGGTTTCGAGAACTGATATATTTGTGACTATTTGGATGGATCTTTTTGTAGTCTTTGGTTGAGATGGTGAAGATAAAACACTTAAATATTATTATTATTATTATTATTATTATTATTATTATTATGTAAAGTTCAGGTAAGGTATCTGGTTTTTCTAGTTTAATAATAATAATGATATTTCTATAAATTTCCGTTACAACAATCTTTCTCAACAAATTCTGATATTTTTAAATTTATTCATAAATAATGCTTTTCATAACAACATATATATATATATATATTATATATAACAAAAAAGACTACCTACTTATATAAATATATAAATATATAAGTAGGTAGTCTCTTTGCTGACTAGTTGAGAATAAAACTAGTTAATAATAACTGATTATTGTCGAAAAAGTCTACTTCAAAAAGTATTGAAAAAAATTATTTTTATCACCCTGTATCTCGAAAACCAAGCCGTTTATATAAACGTTTCGTCCTGAAAACTATCAAAGAATCACTTTTCGAAGTTTGTGAGAATATTTGCTTCTCAAATTTCTTTGTTTTGCGATACTGGAAAATGTTCTCATTAATATTTTAAATGTACAATTTTTTACACTTATATATATACCGGGTGTATCTTGAATGATGTCATTAATTTCAGGAGGTGATTCCTTGTCACATTTTAAGAAAAAAAGTTCATATAAACGTATGTCATAACTTCTTTCGTTTCCGTGTAACAGAGAATCAATTACGACGCCACTGGAAATCAAAATCAAAATCTGATTTCGTGAAAACAAGTCCCCTGTTACTACTAAGAAACACAAGGAGTTTAATAAGAACCGACTCAAAGAATTTTGAGTAATTGATGAAAAACTAATTTTTTAGTGCCATTGCTGGACGTCGGAGAAATGAATTAGAATTGCCTCAACCACCGCTTATTGAACAGACAAGGATTTGACGAAATCGTCATTTGAGTATTTTCTCAGAAATATGTATAAGCTTAAGAAGAAGATCCCTATCCGACTGCACTTGCTGAAAGTTTTGTTGCCAACCTCTCATACGTCATGTTTTGTATGTGGTAGATTTGAAAATCTTGGTAGAATGTTACCTTCTGGTTGGTTGGATGTATTTCTGAAGATAGGAATGTTTGCACTAGACGTCAGAATCTGTGGTGGTCATTTGAATGAGGAGGGACATCTTCTGCCACTTCTCTTGAATGGGCGTAGAGGAATTACAAGACCATAGAATTCAAAAAAAAAAAATTAACTCAAATATGTTTGAGTATTGTTATGAGAAGCTGTGCTGAACTATAAACCAACGAATAAATACAAGGATATTTTATTGATGTTCCAAGCGTTTATGCCGTTTTCAGACCTCTTTGAATTTTACAATCGCGTCAATGAACATCAGAAATATAGAGCAATAGCGAAAAAATATTTGCTATGTTTTTTTCTTTGCAAATTACGAAACTGATTTTCCGATCAATACTTGATGGACATGTTTTCCTGTTCCAGTCGTGAGTTTGGCAAATTAAAAGTGCGTGTATCGTATCAGCACATAGAGAGAGGCCAGTATATATATTGCTATACATTTTACGGATTGTGCAAATACCCTTTTCCGTCGACCGTTCATTTATGATGTATTTTAACGCACTAAAAATCGTTGATTAATGACCCCTGTTAATGAAGGATTTTCTATTAATCAACGATTTGCTTATATGCAACCCAACATACATTGCTCTAATACATTTTTATATTGGTTAGAACTATCTGTCATTATTTATTTGTCAATTTTGAAATAAAATTTCAGAGACTCTTCAATACAGTAATAGTTGTCACATAAAATCAAAGAGGTCTCGTGGCGTAATGGTAAATTCAGTCAGACAGCCGAGAGGAGGCACTGATGTCGATAGTTCAAACCACCACCCACACGAGGGCAATTTTTTTTTGTTTTTTTTTTATTTCAATTCGAAAAAATAAAATAAAACTACCCCGAAGGAAAATTAAGCTATCTTTGAGTTGATATAAAAAAGAAATAGTGATTGTTTTTTATCGTATCTTTGAATAAATAAACACTGAAAGTAAGATATATCTATTTTTGAAAACTACGGTTGACGGAAAAGTTTTGTAACAAACTCGTGAATTAAAATGGCGATTAACAATCTCAAACATTAACGCGCTAGCTCCGCTCACGCGTTAAAATATCTCGATTCTTAATCGCCCTTATTAATACACTTGTTCGTTAAATAACTATTAAAATCCTGAACCAAATTATCTAAGAGCAATAGCTTATATTAACGGGACGTACATGAAAATACCCAAAAGTCGAACTTTTCAAGTATTACGTCCATTATGTACACAAGGGATATCATCTCTTGAAACCTGCATTTATTGTTATTATATCCTAGATATCCACGATCCGTATTCCGCTAATTCTAGAATTAATGATGCGGCAATTTTGAAACATGAGTATGAACGAGATTTAATGGGTCTTGGCTGACTTGGTATATTCATAAAAATGTCCGTAGCGTGGAAGTGATTGCCAGCATTGACTAACAACCAAAGAGGAAATTCGTCCAGGCTGATTACGAAAACAAGATGGATTAATTGTAGAAGGTACAAACAGTCATGAAGAATGTGTTCAAATTCTTCAGAAATACCTTACCAATGCCACGAATTCTGCATAAAGAAGACTATATCAGAATAACATTTGCGATAATCAATAAGGATCATGAACCATTCAACCTGGAAGGAGCCGATACTGAGCTAGCTCAGATAATGTTAAACCGTTCCATTGAAATAAATGAACTTCAATTAAGAATAGTAGAAGAGGGTCTGCTACAAAGACATAGTAGATGGTTTCAAATGGAAAAAAACCAAATACCAAATTTTTGAATGCTCAGTTTAGAGTATGTACTTACATTCGGAATTTTCTAGATCAAACTAGCTCCATATTATGTACAAGATAATAGGCAGAATAATTTGAAACATTTTTTTTTAATTCGACGAGTTCTCCATGTTTCAGGTCTGGTAATATTATCAAAAACCAACTGTGGATCAAATACAATGTCTTATGACACTAAGGTAAACCACGATTGAATTTCCACAGAATTATTATCTCCGCGACATGTTTCACCTTAGTGTCATATACTATATGGATTTCCATCAAGTAACGGCCACATACAATACAAAACACAATGTCAGTTTGAAATTAAGTTGTACTAATTCAGGGGAACTACTATTGGGGTCGATTTGACAAAGGACCACTTCCCTATTAAACTGACATTAGGAGCAAAATGTGTAGATAGATAGGTTATGAAGGTAATATTTTTGATAAAAACGCCAGAAACGTTTTCCTTCGAGTAGATATGAAGTTTTTTTTTTTCGATACATTCAGGTTTATAATGAAGTTTCTAGTACCGGAAATTGTCAACATGCTTTTCATTTCAATTGGGCACACCTCCATATTATTTAAGTTCGTTGGATGATTTCCAAAATGTCTCATTTAATATTGTCCATCGAAAGATTTACAGCTACTGGTTTTTTTTTCGCTAGGTCATTACTTACCATGAGGGGAATAAAATATATAAAATTTTAAAAAATAATTATTTGGCCTAATCCCTGAGTACATGTATTTTCATGGTACTCTCACTTGAGAGGGTTCACAAAACAAGATCCTCAATCACATATATTACCAACGTATTTTCTAACAGTGCACGTGTAAAGATAATCCCAGCAAACATGATGTAAAATGAAGTGGGAAAAAACACAATGATCGCTTGAAAGAATTCAAAAATTTCCACAATTTTTAGGCAAAAAATATTGAGTTTTTTTCCAATTCAAGAAATAGAAGCTATTTCAGGTAACTTTCACTCTACGCGTGTCATCCTCAAAAGATATAAGCTTACTATACTAGTTAACCCTTTTTTAATTCTATATATACTTACCACTTATCTGAGTGGTTAATTGCACTCATTAACAATTTGAATTGACCCTTTATTCTACCTATCTCAAATTATCTACTTACCTTGTTTACTTTTAGCTAGGAACTAACTGCTTTAAACTACGTGTGTTGTATTTGATGACACACGTTCTTGGATTAAAGACTAAACATTATATTGATATGATAATATCAACATTACTAACATATTTTGAAAGAACTATTGATAGTAAGAAATTATTAGTGGTAAAAATGAAAAACGAATAATAATAAACTAAGTAATGAAGAACGAATGGAGGATAATGAATTATAAAGAAAATAAACTACTACTGTACTATGAAATTGAACAGAGGAGTATATGAAATGGGGTCCTTATCTGCATTTATACTATTTTTACACTTGGCGCTCTCCAGACTCTCAGATGCATCGAGAAGTCCACGGTCATGAACCTGTCCAATTAATCTACAACTCGTGTCATCAAATGGGTTGGGCAACACTCGATTTTTCTGGTCTCGAAAATCGGATATGAGCAATGTGCTATCGGATCCGTACTTTCATGGCCCTTCGGGTCTAACCCACATACTTCTTCTCGCAGTATTTACAGCTAATCTTATAAATCTTCGACTTTTCTTTTTTTTTTTTTTTTCGTCTTATCTTTGGGAGTATCTAAGATTTATTGCAGTTCATGCAAAATCTTGTATACTACCTTCATTTGAAGGGTTCTAAAAATGCCGTCGAAACCTCGAGTAATTCAAGGTTCGTTAGAATAACGATATATTTAGGAGGGGTTTCTTCTGTTGGAAAAGTCGTAGAGTTACGAAGGGTTTTCTTAAATCTATGTTTCCTAATCAGTTTATCCACCAAGTGTACAGAATAACCTTTCAACTCAGCCCCTTCTCCGATTATCATTTTCTCAGCTTTGAATCTCTCCTTGTTGAGTGGAAACGACCAGAGTCGATTCACCAAGAAATTCGATGCCGCCATTGCGTGGTGTATGCAATGGTGACAACTCTCTGGGATGTATCTGATTGTGTCCTCCTTGTAGATATCGAATTCAAACTGATTTTGCTCATTCCTAATTACTAATACATCTGAAAAAGGCAACTGTTTTTTTTTCAGTTTCATACGTGAGCGATATGGTTTCAAACTGGCCATTCAATTCTGGAACAACACTGTCTACGTCGACCTGTTTTGTATCAAAGATAGCGAATAGGTCCTCCACATATTTAACCCAAACCCTTGGGAAATAGCCGAAGCTCTCTCTTACTTTCATCTCAAACTTACTCATCATCAAATTAGCTAGGAAGGGAGACAGAGGGTTACCATGGCTGTACCTTCTAGTTGTTCGTAGAAGCAGTTATTGAACTGAGAGCAATTCTGCCTCATGCAAAGTCTAGCATGCAATGCTTTTCGATTGAGTTTCTAGTCAATTTTTTTGAGAAACTAGCTTCTGCAAACGACTTCGTCTGAGTGGAAATACGAATTGTATCCATAGAGAAATGAAAAATTATTCGAATAAAAATTTCAGCCTTAAAAATTTGATATGGTAGAATCGCAATATTGATATTGTTCTTTATGCATATATTTCGAGACAATATACTTTTATAGACAACATTGTATGATTTATTATTTTCCGCCAGTACGTGTAGGTTTTGGGCACTCGATACTCTTGAGAAACCGACATGAATCTGACCATGTAAGACGCAAGAACTGTCCAATGAATTCTTGCCACCTTCAGCGTTGGGCCGCGGGGACTTAGTAATGGTCATTGTAAATGCCAACTTTGTTCTTCATTCTGTATGGGGTTGGACTAATAATAGCCCCATTGTTAATCCTGTCTGTCGTAAGAGAAGACTAAAGGGATAACCATAGGTGGTAGATAGTCTCCACCATCGCCCGGTGGAATACCACCATATCGACTACAGGTGCTGTGAAATGGATTTCTGCATGTTTCAGTGTTTGGTCGATAACTACCGGCCCCCTTTTCCATTCCTTTTCCCTTCAATTTTTAGGTCTTAGCATGAAAATCATGATGAGGAAGTCTTCCCGAGTGAAATACTCCGGAAGCAAAATACCTCTCCATTCGGATTTCTGGGCGAGGGGTACTCGAGGAGACACACCATCAAAAAATTTAAAGATACAGTTTTGTAACATCCGTGGACTCAACAAGAACATCACTGATGTCCACCATCACCTACAGGCGAAAAAACCCGATATTCTGGCTTCAACAGAAAAATTAGTGAACATCTTCACCAACAAAGACCGCATGCTTTGTCCTGGTTATGAACTTCATTCTCGGTTCAGATTCAAACGTGGTGTTTGTCTTTACTCTAAGACTTACCTATCATACCAACGCGAGCCGAAAGACTTTGATATATTGTGGTTCAAGCGGGCTGATACCAAACAGACCAAATTTCTCTGCTGACTTTATTTATCTCCTAATGAACCGTCCTATAGTGACCTATTTGAATTTTTATCACTCAAATTGAACTTTATTCAGCAGAACTATCCAACAGCTGAAGTCATCATAATGGGAGATTTCAATGTACACAACTGTATATGGCTCTAATTTTCCAACAAAACAAACGAGGTAGGTCGTCAAGCTGAGGCCTTCTCTACCACGTATGGTCTGGAGCAACTGGTCGAGCTACCCACACGCATTCCTGATGTCAACAACCAGTATGCCAATACACTTAATCTTTTTCTCACCACCAATCCTGATCCATACAGTATAGAAGTTTGCGCTCTACTTGGGAACTCCGACCACAACGTCATCTCCACTCTTTGCTCCTTTTCTACTCCATCGAGCAGCTCGAGGCTGTCTCGGCCCATATGGCACTACAATTCAGCCGACTGGGATGGTCTTCGCATGTTTTTCTCAGTATTTCCATGGAAAAGGGTGTGTTCCTTCTTAGATATCCAACACAATGTGCCGAGGTAATTTCTGAGATCATAATGCTGGGGATGCAAACATATATACCAAACAAATCAAGACGAACATTATCTGATACACCCTGGTTTAGCAGAAACTCCAGAGATGTCGCCCCTCAAAAAGGCAGCATACCGTAGATGGTTGAAAAATCAGGTCACTGAGACTAGATCGGAATATATTGAAGCAAGAAACATCTGCAAGGAGACAATCGAATCTTTCTTCGAAAGAGGCTTACAACGATCAAAGCTTGTTGAGTGTCCTAACGGGTCCAGCTCCTTTTGGTCATTAACCAATGCTGTTGGAAGAAATTTTACTTCCAGCGCATTTCCTCCCCTAGCAAAGGAAGATGGAACACTAGCAACGAACGCTCAGGAGAAAGATCTTTGCGAACATGTTTACTACAAATTCTACGCTGGACTGAAAACAACCCCAGAACATAATTCCCAATGACAGTCGTATGACTGAAATTATCTTTCACCAGCGAACCATCCGACGCATTTTGCTGGGTCTTGATACCAACAAAGCCAATGGATCTGACGGAATTCTTCCGATCGTCCTCAAAAAATGTGCTCCCCAACTAACACCAGTTGTTTGCATGTTACTCAACCTCTCTTATAATTTGGGGGTATTTCTGTCCAACTAGAAAATTGCAACCAGTCACTAAAAAAAAAAGAAAAAAAAAACCTACACAGCAACTACAGACCTTTCGCACTACTATCTGTTCAAGTTACGCATTTGAAGAACTGGGATGCCAACCTTCAGCTCCATTGTGCCTATTGATATGTATGTTTTTTATTTACCCACTGACCATTCAATTATCTTTTTGATTATGTTATTGACGGACAAATTTTTTGGCGAAGTAGCGGGCAGAAGCTGAAATTGATAACAGTCGTTACGGTATGTCATTTAGCGGCATAAATAAAATGTAATCGTAGCATATTCGTCAAGTTGTTGTTGAAATTGTTCAACTTAACGTTAACCTGCTGTCGTCCCGCTACGAACGGCAGCCCTCAAATATCGAAACTTGTTCGAGCTAAGGGTTAACGAGGTCTTACCTTTTAACGTGCGATTCCTAGCACGATCCGACGATAAAATATTTCCAAATGAAGTCGTCCGTAAGTCTCCATCCAAACCAAACTTCGCATCGCGTTGCTTGGCTTTAGATATCGATGACCCACCCGCTCTACCGTTCGAGCTGTCCTCTCGAATAAGTATTTTGTGTCAACATGTCAAACAACATTGAAAAAGGAAAGAAGTATCGATCTTGAGCCAGTCATTTACTTCTATACAATAAAACAAATAAAAAAACACTTTCTGAATCATAACCATGTTGCGTTAAGGCTATAGGAGCATATGTCTCTTATTTAGAATCATTTTCAGTCGCCTCCCGAAATAGAAAATATCACAACGAATAAATACCCATTAATAAAAAATTAGATATGGATTATGAGTAATGAGAGATCAATTTTTGAAAATATTGTAACAGAAAATATTCCTTAGTTATATGTTTTCAACTGGAAATGAGACAATGGTAATTGATGAATTAATGAAAATGAACGTTTGAAACTGCTATAAAATCAGTTCCCACTTAAATCTATTTCAATTCTTGTGGTGTAATAGATATATAGTGCATTTCAATTAATATATTGTCCAATATGTAGTTTAGGTTGAGGTAAAATTATAAATTTGTATTTTTTTTAATAGGAGCAATATCACTAACAAACGGTTAACTTTAAGCTGCTCAGTATGATTGCCTTTGTTTAGTTGCCTCATTTTGATGTTTCAGCCCTTTGCTAATGAACATTATTATTATGGATTCTTCAAAAAGTTACCCAAACGAACGAGGATATATTATGGTTCTTATACAAGTTCAGAGTCCTCCAAATTGACACAATTTTGGTTAACACTCTGTAGGTGCTACAACTTTTCGAACTGAGCAAATAATCTAATGATCTTGTTATTGTGTTTCAAAAATTATTTTTTCTACAACTGTCAAAAAAAGTCCACTTTTTTTGTGTGGTTTGTGTGCGTAAAGTATTACAATATTTCACTATCAACATACGATTTCATTATTAAACGGAAAAGCGTGAAAAAAAGTGCACTTTTTTTAACGCCTGTTGCTAGGCGATCGACAGTTTCATGCAACAACAATGACAGATCCGAATAATAACGAAATCCTGTCATAAAGCCAGTTATCATTTTCTTTGGCAACTAATTACCTATAAATATCTTATATACAAATGTTTCACGAATAATATTCTTAGCATTCTTACTCCATCAAAATTGCAAATAATCACGGCGAATATATTCACAATAATAGCATATACCTCTAAGGAACCTAATCCACAATAGGTAATCCAAGGTAGCTGGGGCTGTTTGGCCGTCAGCAACTAATTGACATCAATAATTAATGAAATTTGTGAAATTAGGCATCTATCCAGATAACGAATTCTTGACAACTATAAATTTAATTTAAGTGGAAATGAAAAGTGATGATGATTGAACGGAGAAAATCGTAGATAGTGCAAATATGAGATTTCCTTGACATAGTGCAAAGAAAGAAAAAGGTATTCGTAGCTTCACGAGTATTGTTTGATTATTTCGAAGACAAATCTAAGAAAATGAAAAGTTAATTTCGATGGACTAGTTATTCGAAAGTCAAGTCAACATTAATAATAATAATAATATTGACTTCGATAAATATGTTATTTTATCTAATATTCGCTTCAAATTTTCCATTTTGCGGGACGGTGTGAAGAGAAAGGTATTTCGACTCTGTCGAAATTATTCGTTTCATTTGTTTAAAACTCAACTCTCCGGCATACTCTTCGAACTTTGTTGGAATTATGAATCAATAAATATGCCAAATTCATTTCATATTTGCAAAAAAATCTACGGCGTCGTGCGTAACATTTCCTACTCGTAAAAAAAGTATCACTTCACTCACTTGATACATAAATTACTATTTCGCTAATAATATTTAGAAAAAAAATTGTAAATTCATCTAGCGCTCTTAGATTATTATGAAATTATTTAACTATTCGTAATTGCAATCAAATTCACAACGTGTTTATCTTCATAGGGTTGTACTGGAAGTCAGAAAATTCTTCAGAAATAAATATAAACCAAGCATGCTTCGTTACTGAGTGAGGTATAAACTATGACCTACTTGCTCTAAATGGAGTGTATCTATTTGGTGTGGAACATCCTACTTGTGCGTAAATTTGGTATGTGCCTCCAATGGAATTTTGTAAAGTATTTGGGGAAGGAGAATCAGATCTAGATGGACTATGAGACCAGAAATTCGTATCATCACCACCTACCGTACTACCACCATCTGAAAAAAAATAATCAGTTGAATATAAGTTGTTTAAAAGTATTGAGATATGCTATACTATATAATGAAGTGTGCTATCTCTGGCCATTTTTCTACGAAATCATCTATTGATTCTCAATTAACAAATTGAAAAATAAGGATAAATCATCGAAAGAAGAATCGGAGTAGAAGCCACTTGCCAATGAATAATCAGTAACACAAAATATTTCCGAGTCATTTTTTCAACTGGACAGTAATTAATAAATATGATTCTTTGAAACTGCTATAGATCAATTCCTACTTTGATTCGTGTGATTAATAGATGTGAACTCAAAAATCTCTGTTGAGACTTTTCTTTATACCGACATATTTTAAATAAAATAAAATATATACTCTTCCATAAAAAACTCAGTTCGAAATGTTCTGAATATAAGTAGTTATCAGAAATAATTTCGATTTTGAGATGATATCGTTCAGAGTTATTTGAAAAATTGTGCCAATTTTTGACTAGGATAAAAGTATATGTCGTCCCTATGCAACTTGGACTTAGAACAGTGCCGAGCACTGACAAAAAGTGCTTCGAGCACTAAGCTCTAAGCGCTCTTGAAAAGTGCTCCGAAATCTCGAGCACTAAGCACTTTTATTTATGAAATGCTCGCGATTACTAAGCACGTTCAAAAAGTAATTCCATTCAGGGAGCACTAAGCATTATGCACTTTTCAAACTGTTATATACCTACTCAAGTTAATGAAACTTAATCAACCACGTAAGATTTTCACAAATAATTTTACATCGTGACATGTTAAGCTACACTGTCGCTTTTTCAAACAGTTATTATATTAACAGCTTGGAAAACTACAGTGTAGCGAAACATTTTTCGATGTAATATCATTTGTTGAAATCTTATCGTGTTAAATATCAACTTTCAGTAACTCACGTTTCTAACAGTCTAAGAAGAGCTATGGATTTCCATCAAGTAACAACTCAATTAAAAACTTGAGTTACTTTTCCTACCCACATATCTAAAATGGCATTCAGCGTACCACGATAAATGATTAATTACATAGTCCGCAATCTGTATTTGAACATTTTTTTTTTAATGTTACCAAGCAACTCCACTTTTAAGTACATCGCTAGGGTTACTGTTTGATTTCAGTGGTTGAAAACCCTGAGAGAGTAGGTCGTTCTTGACCTGTCAATTGAAACTGTTATGATAAAAAAATATATTAACTTAAAAGCATACAATTTTGTGGCTATAATATGAATTCGTAAAAAAAGTACGGTGTATTTTAAGCATTTATGTTTTTTAAACAGTCGTTCCGCAACGCTGCACTAGTGAATAAAATACTCATTACTGAGAGGACGTTTATAACACTGCCAATATAATATACTATTTTGGAATAGAATTGCTGCAATCAAAAATTTGATTCCTCAAATCATTAATTTGATTCCAATACAATAGGGAAGTTGATTGAATGTTTGGTTTTGTGGTTTTCTTGACATCGTGTTTTGAGTTTTTAACTTCACTCAGTCTGAAAAAAAAACAAAATATGTGATTCAAAATCAAATCGAAATTGGCCGCATATGGTTACACAGAAAAGAAGTTTGAAATAACAAAATGGTAATTAACATACCGCACACCCCTTGTATCAAGATAGCAAATGTTATTTATACGAAATTTTTGGTAGACTTTTTTTGACTTCAGTCAAAGAAACAACTGTTTGACAGAGACAGATTTGGTGTCCGATACGTCAACGTAGTTTAAAAAGGAGAAGTAATATTTAGTTATTTTGGACTTATTTTTTTAGGTAGGAGAAGTAACTAGCAAAATGGTACTATTTTTTCAAGGCAGTAATCTTCTAAACGCAGTACTTATCGTAGAAAATTGTTTTTTTGGTTGGTGTGCCGTCGGGTGCCATCTGCCGCGACTTCATGTTCCGATAAGATTCATTTATATGGAAAGGCTTAGTGCTTAGTAATCCCGAAAGGCGAAAAGTGCTCCGGAGTCCTGGAGTGCTCGCGAGTACTTTTCGGGATTACCAAGCACTAAGCCTTTTCGTTAAATGCTTCGGAGCACTAAGCACTAAGCACTGAATTGGGAAAGTGCTCGGAAGCACGGTGCTTAGGAGCACAAAAGTGCTTCCAGCACTTTCACGAGCATTAAGCGCTTTCACGAGCACTAAGCACTGTGCTTTGAAACAGCTCTGAACTTGGTGCAAGTATAATAAAGTTTTTTTACTGGCTGCAATAACTTATGGAGAGAAATAATCCGATAAAATCCATACCAACTACAACTACTATACTGCATGAACTGAATAAACGGAACATTAAATGAACAAGAAGCAGAAACTTATACAGAGGATTACTTTTTGATTTGGTACGATCTACTGATGAAGCAATTTCTCGTGAAAATAGTGTGTTAAAGCATTAGCAACTATGACTAGGTTGTCGTTGAATATATTCACTTGTTATTTTCCTGGAGCTTGAATTATAAAAAGAGGTGGAACCTCTTTTTATAATTTTTTTATTTTATTTATCTTCAAGTGTTGTAACAGCAGAGATAAGGTTATAACCTAAGTTGTGTTCACTTGAACCTTTTTTTACATTATAATATATCTCCATTTTTATGTTATAAGGAAAATCTCAAATCCATTCCATGTGTTATTATTTCGACATAAATATTTCCACTTATTGATATAACGCAGGTACCATGCATGAAGGAAGAAAATTTCCGGAAAAATTTCGGGTTTCCATGGCAACCAAATAAAAACCGAGTCTCGGATTGGCTTGAAAATGCAGATGTGAAGATTTCCATGAATAGATATTTGGGGAACCAATGTCGAAATTGCTTGTCTCACACTATTTTTACAAAGTTGGTAACAAATATGCTATTTACAAAACATCCGTTGACTGTTGCAACATTTTTTTTTTTTTCAAAAAATAACACAGAAAATATTTTTCACTAGTAACTATGAAAGTTGAAGAATATTGAAAAATTTCATAACTTTGTATCGAAAATTTCAAAAGAATCTTGATAATTGAAATAATGTACAAGGTGTTTCATAAATGAATGCTAAACCTTAAGGCGATGAGCCTTGAATGACTTCAATAAAAAATTTCATATGAACATAGGTTCATCGCGACCGCTATATTTCTGAGATGCAGGGTGTTCAAATATAACAAAAAAAAGAAAAGATTTTTTCGAATATCTCTAAAACCGCTTTGTTTTTTCTTTGATTCTGGCACATGCAAAGTACACATAAAATACATTAATTTTCATCAGTGGCGTCCCTGGTAATATTTTCAATCAACAAAATTATACGCTACTGTTTTTTTAATACCATTTTTAAATTCTTCTCTACCTGGACTTTTTTTGATCGAAAGTGCACTAGTTTGTATCCGTATACGATTTTTTCTCCTATATATTTTCAATGAATGAAAAAAGTCAGAAGATCATATTCATGAGAAGATAGAGGACACTTACGAAAATAAAACGCTGAACGAGTTTGACGTGACAGTGCGTTTTGTTCCTGCTTAAAGTTTTTTGAAATAGTCTCGAAAGAACCAGAAAATCGAAATCTCAACCTTTTTGCCTTATAAAAAGGCTTTGGAAGATAAAAAAGCTTGGGAAGATAAACAAGCGTTGGAAGAAGAAGAGCAGAAGGCTGAAAAATATGACAGAGAAAAAGTGAAGAAAAATATCTAAAATCTCTTCCGAGAAGATCGTGGTTAAGACACAAAATGTATCATATTATATGATGAAACATTTCAAGAAGACCAGATACAGTGCCGTGAATGTGAAGATTTGGATTAGGAAGCTTACGATGACGATGACGATGCTTCAAACGTATTCTATGGATGTGATATATACCAAGGCTAAAAAACGTTTACTTAATCGTTCAAAGGACTTTTATGTTACATGAAATTAAAGGGGCAAGATTTTTAAATCTTTTGATTTGACAATAATCAAAATATCATTTTCAATTATTATAGTAGTAGAACTTCATATGTTCATTTTAAAATGAAAAATGAATTTTTACATTAATTAGTGTCCGATACTACCCGACCTTCTCCGATCATTGTTTTCATTTGAAATTTAAATACACTGTATCTCAGAAATAAAGCACTTGTGGACAAATGTTCACATAAAATATTTTTTCTTAGAATTACCAAAGAATTACATATTGCCTTTAGGATCAGCATTCAATTATGAAACAACCTGTATATTGTCTCGTTTTAAAATTGTACCTTATTGGTTCTATTCTCCTACAGCACAACTAGTATATTTCCAACTGATTTCGGTATGTAGTCCTTCTGGTTTCCTGAAACTTTTTGTATGAAATATTTTGTGCACATTGTTTTGATAAATTTGTTTTTACGAATCTCCCAGGTTTTCGGTGAAAATCCTTCAAAAGCAGAGCTTGTGCATACATGTGCTCACGTATAAGTGGAATCCCAGCAACTTTAACTCCGTGACAGGTGATGCCATCTGGAGAGTAACAGGGCTTTCCCCTGTTTTGGGCCACCCAGACCTTTGTGCATATACAATTCGAAGCAGAAAAATCAATTACTTTCAAAATAGAATGCGAACCGACAATATGAGTTCTTTATATTCCAAAAACTGTTCGGCTGTTCTTTATGAAATTGTATTCCTGCTGGGAGTACTATTCAAAATCAATCAATGCTTATTTCATAATTTGCGAAATGCTGCACCATTTATATAAACGGAACAAATTTATTATACAAATTACCCAATGAAAAAAACCTGTTGTGTAAACTCAAAATAATTCATCCCATTCATAAACGGATACTATCCAATACTGCCATGAATAATCCTGGGATGAAGATGTCTATCTTCAGCTAGAAAGTATAGAGACTATTGCTCTTGAGTTTATTTAGATAACGTCTTATGACGAAAATAACTTCTTTACTACTACACGGAGAAGTTCATAAAAACTGATAAATAAACACGAAATCTTTGTGACACAGCGGTACTACTATATCATATGAAGATAATAATTATAATCATTCGGGATTATAATATTCAATTTGATATGTTATTATTTCAATAAATGAAAATATTGAAAAAAAACTGTAGCTTGGGAATATAAAGAAATATGTATAAGTACTTTTGTTGTTGTTGCTCGACTATGGCATCATCATCAATTTTATAAATTTAATTTCTCCTTCACCGACCTCCTGATACCTTCTACCTACTTGATTAGCGAAAATTTGAGGAAGTTGGTCCCAGTTCTGGTGTTTGGAAAATATTTTTTTATACGACTTCCTTAGAAAATGGGGTTTTTGCACACGGAAAATCCGCTACGTAAGCGGTACACGGCGTGTGCAAAACACGAGTGTCATCTTTGTGCATACATCTTTCCTTCACTGGGATTTTTTTTGGTGTCTCGTAACAACGTAAAAATTATGCATTATATTTCAAATTAGCTGAGTTCCATAGCAACCGTGACGGCTCTATTGTTTTGTTGTTTGGATATACAAAAAAAAAATGTTTCCAAAGTTTGTTGAAGAAAATGTCGGATTCTGCGGAAATTTTGAAAAGTTCCGAATTGCTGCCAACAAAATCAAGAAGGAATGCTCCAATGTGAACTTGCATAATCAATACTGATTTTTTCATAAGTATTCGAAGTTTTCTTCATAAAAAAAGAGTTTTACTTAAAAAATAAGATTTGTGTGGTTTCTATTTGCAGCCGTACAAAAAGTATCGTAAATAATCAGTTTGAAACCTCTTTGCACACTCGCTCAACTTGTAGACCTCGCCTTCGGATCAGTACACCGATAAAAAAATCAAGAAGCAGGTATCAAGAGTAGAAACGATTTATGGAAACATTCCCGGAAAATGCATTGATGGTTTATTTCGAAGAATTTTCCAGAAAATATATATCCTCGACTTGTTGATGACTTATATTCGATGCTCTAATCAACGTTAAGTGCAAATCACAACATAGGTCTTGGAAGCAATAGAAAGTTGCAAGCGTTAGTCAATCAGAAATTCGAAAAACTACGTCCCAAAGAAAATCCAAATCCTCACAAAAGAAGATTTTTGCCGATTTCTGACGAAATCATTATGCGACAAATATGTACTTTTCAATGCGGTGGTGGCAGACTGGTAGCTATACTCTCTGGAGCATTTCGAATAGTGGAATTGAGTTATCTCAAAATAGAAGACACCAAAGATTTTGGCAGTGCTATGGTGATTAAACTGAAGAATACAAAAACGAAGGTACTGAGGTCCTTTACAGTTTCAGTTAACCTTTACACCGTCTTGAACAAGTACTGTGCTCTTCGCCCTACCAGTCCGAAGTCAGACAGTTTCTTTAACAATGATAACGGAAAATGTACAGATCAAAACGTTGGCATCAACGAAATTGGCAGCATGGCTAGAGAAATTGACAAGTGTTTGATCGGCCATAATTTTAGTGAATTATGGGTCAGACTGCTAGCACTCGAACGACATGTGGGGTGAAATACAGTACAGTTGACAACTCTTTAGGAAATTGAGTTTCAAAAAAGACAGAGTCGTCAGTGTCTTTTCCTCTCATGGAACCAGAACAAGGATTGTCTGATTCAAGGAATAGAAGTTACCCACAACACCAAAACTACGTCACTTTCACTCGACGCGCGTTTCGCTAACAAAGCTAGCATTCTCAAGAGCTATACGCTTACTACAGTAGTAGGCGTATAGCTCTTGAGAATGCTAACTTTGTCAGCGAAACGCGCGTTGAGTGAAAGTGACGTAGTTTTGGTGTTGTGGGTAGCTTCTATTTCTTGAATTGTATTCACACCGAAGGTTCCAAACATCCATTTTCGAAGGATTGTCTGCTGGGATACTACAGGAAAATGATAACAATGCTTCGAAGAACTGTACTGATACGCGTCACCAAACATATTCTCCATTACAGAAAAGAAAGTACAAAGTATTATTGCTATATTAATATGATTTTTGAAGAATTTTTGTTTTTGTTAAAATTGTTATTTTCATCAACCGGCTGCCCCCTTACGAACAACCCTCAAAAGAATTCAAGAGACTTGTGCGATCTAGGGAAGATGCAGCCCTTTCAACGTGTGATGCCATGCTTCAACAATAACATAAATATCAGATTCTTTTTATTTTATTTTCCATTTGTTTCAGCAGTTTTCTTCATAAAAAAGAGTTTCACAAATAAAAATAAGATTAGGGTGGTTCCTATTTGCAGTCGTATGAAAAGTATAATAAAAAATTCGTTTGAAAACCTCTTTGCACACTTGCTCGAATTATGGACCTCGCCTTCGGCTCAGTCCACCAATTTGTCTCGCTCGTTTGCAGGGTCGTTTTCAAACCTTGTTGTTTGATATACTATTTTCGATTCTTATCATACTTTTCGAGACAGCGCTTGCTTGATCATCGTAAAAAGATATTTGTTTCACAGTTTCTGTTAAAATGATTGTTACTCAGACATTGAATTCTCCATCCCATCTTGACCAATCTGGGTTAAAGGCCAACCAATAAACAAAAATATGGCATTGGTGGTCGTGTGATACCTCATTCGGATCGTCTTTCAATTCTCCAAAGACAGCAGAATTTCAGACAAAAATATCTCTCCAAAATAAAATGGCGGTATATAATGTTAGACCTATCATAAAGTGATCTCTCCTCCTGTTAACTTCCAAACGGATTGCATTATAATTAATTTATGGTTTTAGTCAAATAGTAGTTCATAACCTGCTCTTTGATCTTCCAAATTGGCGTTGGGTCGCCAACTTGAATGATTTTTTGAAATGGCATTGGGGGTCGATGATATCTCATTCGAAAAGTCTATGACAGCAAAGTATTAAGTATTAAAATATCTATGTCTATTTTTCGAAATGGCGTCAGGCAAGCATTTTGAAAGATTGGGGTCAAGTGATCCTTCATTCGATTCTCTATATGACATCAAAATTTCAGAAAAAAATATTAATCCATAACAAAATTTATTTAAACGGAACAAATTTATTATACAAATTACCCAATGAAAAAAACCTGTTGTGTAAACTCAAAATAATTCATCCCATTCATAAACGGATACTATCCAATACTGCCATGAATAATCCTCGGATGAAGAAGTATTAAATATTAAAATATCTATGTCTTTTTTTCGAAATGGCGTCAGGCAACCATTTTGAAAGATTGGGGTCAAGTGATCCTTCATTCGATTCTCTATATGACATCAAAATTTCAGAAAAAAATATTCATCCATAACAAAATGGCGATACATAATATATGAGGATCCCCTGGAATCCTAACGAGCTAGTAAAATCTTTCAATCTTTCATAATGTTACACTGAGGAATCACTCGACCACAATGTCATTTAAAAATCTTTCAAAATGGTGGTCCGAAGCTATTTTCAAAAAAATAACCATTATTTTATAGTGTTATACAGCAGTTATACAGCAGATTAAAAAAATCAATCCGTTCATAACTCAACGGGGGGTGTTACTTAATGGACAGACGCCTCACTTTTCATGAAAATACATTCAGTTCTGAAAATTCAAAAATTTGCCTCACTTCGCATGTAAACAACCCCGTAACAAACAATTTGAAAATCCATGTTTGTAACATCTGTGGATCAACAATAATATCACTGATGTCTACCATCACCTACAAAAGAAAAAATTGATATTGGCTCTGATAGTAACACAAGTAAACTCCTTCACCAACAAGGTCCAGATGCTTTGTCCTGGTTACGAACTCAATTATCGGTTCAGATTCAAAGGCGATGTTTGTCTTTACTCTAAAACTAACCTATCATGCCAATGCGAAGAAAGTATTGAGCCAAAATACTTAAATGTGATGTGGTTCAAGCTAGCTAATACCAAATACACCAAATCTTTCTGCTGCCTTTATTTATCTCTTAATGAACCATCCTATGGCGATCTCTCCGTGTTTTCGTCACTCGAATTAGACTCCATCCAACAAAATCATCCAACAGCTGAGGGCATCATAATGTGATATTTTAATTCACACAACTGTACCTGGCTGAAATTTGCCAACTGACTAGACAGGTCGTCATGCTGTTGCCTTCGCTATGACGGAGGATCTAGAGCAATTAGTTGAGCTACCCGAACGCATTCCTAATTTCAACAACCATTATGCCAATATACCTAATCTTTTTCTAACCACTAATCCTGATCAATAGTGTAAAAGATTGTGCTTCACTGGGAAACTCCGACCAGAACCTCATCTCTCCTCTTCGCCCCTTTTCTATGCACTATCACGCAGCACTAAAATTTAGCCGACTAAGATGCCTTCGCATGTCTTACTCAGAATTTCCATGAGAAAGAGTGCGTTTCTGTTTAGGAGATCCAATGCGCCGAGACAATTTCTGAGATAAGATGCCTTCGCATGTCTTACTCAGAATTTCCATGAGAAAGAGTGCGTTTCTGTTTTGGAGATCCAACGCGCCGAGACAATTTCTGAGATTATAAAACTGGAGACGCAAACATATATGCCAACCACGTCAAGAACATTTCGTGATTAAACTTGGTTAATCAGAAACTGCTCCAGAGTTGTCGCCTTCAGGCAGGCAGCACACCATCGATGGTAGAAAAATCAGGGCCCTGAGACCAGATCAGAATATGTTGGAGCTAGGACCATATGCAAGAAGACAATCGAATTATCGAAAGAGGCTTACCACGCCATGATACGATCAAAACTCGTTGAAAAACCTAACGGGTCCCGCTCGTTGGTTATTTGTTGAAGCTGTAGAAAGAAATTCCATTTTCAGCTAATTTCTCCACCAACCAATTTGTTTACTGCAAATTGCTCAAAAGATTCAGTGGGAAAACATTCCCAGAACATCACTTTCATTCACAGTTATATATAACTGAGATTACCTTTCGGAAACGAATTCAGACGAATTTTGGTCTCAGCACCAACAAACCCACTGGATCTGACGGAATTCCGCCTATCGTTCTCAAGAAGTCTCCCGAACTTACACCAGTTGTTTGCAAGTTATTCAACCATTTTTCAAAAATCGGAAAAAAGATTCTACGGAGCAACTACAGACCTCAAACTAGAAGGCCATTAAAAAAGCCATCATCATCGAGTTCATGATCTAGACCGCTCAGGAAATGTAAATGATCTACAAAATGGTTTCCGTTATCAGAGGTCAACTGGTGACCCGCTTGTCTATTTCTTACACATATGGCAGCAATATATCGGAAACTATGGCGGAACTCTGGCCGTTGCATTAGATATCTCCAAGGCTTTCGATCGCGTTTGGCACCAGAGACTGCTTGCCAGGCTTCCATCTCAGGTCTTGCTCCTCAATGTATTCCTTTCTATCTAGTTTTCTCCCAGACAGATATCTCCACTTCTTGGTTGATGGAGTTTCATCCTACATTCATCTACCTATAAATGATGGTCTGCTCAGGACACATACGAACGATCTATGACATTTCTTGGACGATGCTGTTCTAAAATATCATCAAAATAACATTCCTGCTTACTTTCCTCGGGCTCTCACTATGTTCTCTTAACTTTGGAGGATTTTCCTTTTTGTGAGATCATCCGAACAAAAAAACAATACTTTTAAATTAATGGAATAATTCATTTGTTTTATGATTAAGTATGAAAGAGCGATCGATATAATCCGATAGCAGAAAATTATTTTTCTTCAACTATACAGGATGTTCTCAACGTAAGGCATATTTTTCAACACGATGTAGAACTAATCGAAAATGAATATTTGGAACCTTTGGTGTGAGTACAATTCAAGAAATAGAAGCTACCCCAAACACCGAAACTACGTCACATTCACTCTACGTGCGTTTCGCCAACAAAGTTAGCATTCTCATGAGCCATAAGCTTACTACACTAATTAACCCTATTCTGATTCTATATCTATACATCGAATTATCTGAGGTTAATTGCACTCATTGTCAATTTGAATTGACCTGCATTTCTACCTATCTATGAAAATTATCTACTCAACTTGTTTACTTCAAATTAGGAACTACCTGCTATAAACTACTTTTGATGACCCACGTTCTTGGATTATTGTCCTGATTTTACTTTACCATATTGAAAGAATTAATGATAGTAAGACAGAAGTTTTTTATTTCCTCATAAAAATAATTTAATAAAATGAAACATAATATAAAATACAAATGAAACATAAAATAGTATAATCTAAAAGATGTGATGTAGTGTCTTCCTACTCATAGAAGAGAACGTAGGCATCTCCGCTTATGATATATTTAGATCTGTTAAAAATTTGGATGAAATTGGGATTACACTGAATCATTATATTCATGCCACGTGCTCGCGGATGTCTACAGTAAGATGTGTAGTGTACGCTGTAGATAGTTCCATCATGATTGGACAATGCCTATAGACTATAGCGACAAGAAGCTACGTTGTCTGTTTCATAATTACTCATGTCCAATCCCTCTAAAGGAAAATCGATCGAAACATACAATTTTCTTTGGAAAGTTTCTGTCGAAGAAAATGGTTCTAAATGGATTACTAAAATTTTCGGGAACTTATGGATTGATGTGGATTTTGGAAACTTCCTTCTCTCTTTAAAAATAAAAAAACGAATAATGAATAAACTAAGTAATGATAAATGAATGGAGAATGATGAATTATGAAAGAAAGAAACTTTTATTGTTCTATGAACTTGAACAGAAGGCAATATGGAATGGAGCCCTTATCCGCATTCATACTATTTTTACATTTCGCAATTTCCAGAATCTCGAATGCATCGAGAAGTCTGCGGTCATGAACATGTCTAATCAATCTCAAACTTCTGTTATCAAATCGGTGGTCGGTGTTCAAAGCATATTGGGCCACACTCGATTTTTCTGGTCTCGAATATCGGATATAAAACAAAAAAAAAAAAAAAGGTTTATTGTCTAACAGGAGTAATCCCAATCTGCATATTAATTAATTTATTACGAACTTTATACTTGAAGTATCCAACCACAAAAATATCACATTCTGAGTAGAAACTATTAAAAATTTCACAGATGTTATAAACTGGGGATTTTACTAAAACATTGATTCTTGGTAGAGGCAAATAGAAGAAAGTTTCGTTTCTACTATTTAGTCTCGGTACGTGAAAATCAAGCTGAGATAACAATTCTGGGCAGTCTATAAGATTATGAATCAATTTATATACAAGCATAATAGGTTCTTCTGTTTTCTAAGGATAAGAGGGAGAATCTACTTAGCAACACTCTATTATCAATTCCTTGGGATGGGTATACTCCATCCAGTTTGTATGCCATGTATTTCATAAAAACTCTTTGACAAGATTCGAGTTGTTGCACATGCACATTGTATATAGGTGACCAGAGTAGGGAGCCATATTCCAAACGGGATCGGACATATGCATTAAAAAGTGTTATAAAACATTCTTGATTTTGAAAGTCTTTACACGTCCTGAAAATAAGTCCAAGCATTCTTTTTGCAGAAGACGTAATTTGATTAATTTGTGATGTAAGTTAAGTTTCTGATCGAATATGACGCCCAAATCTTTAGTTTCTGTACTTTGTTCTAATACGATATCATTTATTGCATAGTCAAACTGTATATTGTTGTATTTGAGGGTATATTTCATAAATTTACATTTTTGAATATTCAGTGGAAGCTTGTTTAGTATGCACCATTCATGTATCGAATTAAGTTCATTCTGTAGAGTAAGACAGTCGTCTGTTGTTTCAATAGGTCTGAAAATCTTCAAATCATCAACAAAGAGTAATATGTTACTAGAAATATTTGAATTGATATCATTTATAAATAAAGAGAATAGAAGAGGAGCTAGATTACTTCCTTGAGGAGCGCCACTAGTTGGAGTAAATTCGAGCGATTTGTGTCCTTTGTATTCAACAAATAGAGTACGATTCTGAAGATAAGATTGTAATAAATTCAATAATGGACTATCAAAACCAATAGAACTCAGTTTATCTAATAGAATTTGATGATTCAATTTGTCAAAGGCCTTTGAGAAGTCTGTATAAATTGTATCAATCTGTAGCTGTTTATCTAACGCATTGCTGACAGTTTGTGTAAAGCACATGAGATTCGTTATTGTTGAACGTTTATTGATGAAACCGTGTTGATATAGAGTTATTCTATTTCTTACATTAGGAAATATGTTGTTATACAGGCATATCTCAAAGACCTTTGCAAAGTTGGACAGTATTGTTATGGGTCGATAGTTCAGAATGTTATTTGGAGCCCCTGACTTCAATATTGGACATATTTTAGATACTTTCCACCGATCGGGAAAACATTCTGTCTTTAAGGCCATGTTAAAAATTAATTGAAGTGGCTTTACAAAAACGTATGCACAGTCTTTTACTAGAAAGCTTGGAATTTTGTCATCTCCAGCCGTGAATTTAGGTTTCAGTTTTTTGAGTGATTGCAAAACCTCTTCTTCAGAGAATGAAGTTATGGATATTGCCGGAAAATTTGTTGTTTTTTTTGAGAGGTTAAGATTATTACTATCAGAAGGAACATACACACTTTCAAAGAATTCTGCAAATGCGTTCACTATTGTAGTAGGGTTTTTCAGTTCTCTATCATTTAAGAATAAAACATTCGGAATTCTTGAAGTGCCTTTTTTACTATGCATATAGTTCCAAAATGTGGAGTGATCAGTTCTGATCGAGTTTTCAGCTTTCTGTTTATACTCCATGTAGGCTTGTGATATTTGGGTTTTTATTGACCTACGAAGACTTCTAAATTTATTACGTGTAGTTTCTGAATAGTTGGATTTCAATGTTTTAAATAATCTATCTTTACGTTTGATCTCGTTTATGATATTTTTGTTAAACCAGGGTGGATACTTACTGGTAAAATTTGGTCTAATAGGAACACATTGGTCCATTATTGAATAAATTATCTCATAGAATGTGTCTACTGCCAAGTTTACTTCGGTACAGTTTTCAATAACTGACCAATCTGTATTCATAAACAATGAATACATTAACGGGAAATTTGCTTTACGAAAATTATAAAAAAGTGCTTTGTCATCATATCCAGGTTTCAGAGATTCCTATGAGATGGTGTCCAGCAGCCGATGCAGCTTCATAAAATATCTGAGTTTTGGTATTTAAGCCTCGGGTGTTCTGATAATAGCAGTGGAAATGTGTATGGTGCTCCTGGTTAGACACTGTTAGCGGTTTTTTGTTATTTTTGGTTCTGCATTCACGTATTTGATTCTTATATTCTGCTCACCTTTAGCTAATCGGTTAATTAACTCTTGTTTCACAGATTTGTATTGTTTAATTTGATGAGGGGTTTTGTCCGATGTGATAATAAGGTTTTTGAATTTAGCTATCCCCTTTACGATTTTGGCTTTGCGAATAATTGACATTGCCTCTTCAGGCGATTGCAGAAAGGGCCTAGGTGCATTAGCGTTCTCGGTCAGGTGTCCTAACCTAAATATTTTCATATTAAAATTTCCTTGTTGGTGTATATCACGATCAGCAGCGTTTATTATTTCTGAGGCAGTATTTTTATCAACTGTATTATCAGATTCAGGCAAGCCAAATATTATTACATTCTTTTTCCGAATTTCGCGTTCCGTCATTTCTGCAATTATCTCGTTGAAGTTTATAGCTGTCTCTTGGGAAGATATATTTGAGTGTTCGGGCTTGTGATGCTTCAACGTTTCAATTTCGGACTTCAATGCTTCAATAGATTGAACAATAGAAGGAATTTGAAGTAATCCGCTACAACAGTCCTTGCATAAAAGCCGGAGTACCCGCTTCCTGAGCGACATGCATTTCATTTCTGATGCTGATAATTCGGAGCAGGCAAACTGACTGTGTATTGGTCTCTTGCACGAGTCACATTCTAAATAATCATCGTCACTTATATTCAATTTGCATTTGCAACAATTCATGGTGGATTTTCAAAGCCGGTCCTGTATCGAAAAATATAAATAAAGGAAACTAATTACTATCCTCGATTGTCTTTTTTTTTTCCGTGGGAGCACCAAAAAAAGATGTCACAAGGAAAAAACAGCCGACTTTTTGTTGATGCCGTCCGAGTAGGTATTTGAGGTTGATGATTTATACATGCATCTAGATGTAATTATTTAAAAGAGTAAACGGGATGCAATTAACTTTTTAACTTGAAATTTTTCACTGCACTTAGATTTACACAATGATCTCAAACTTGATAACTAAACTGATTTGTTACCCGAGTAAAATCGATTATATTGAGGAGCTCACTTTCTCACTCACTTATTCACGACGACGTCAATCAATGATATGAGCATTGTGCTCTCGGAATCGTACTTTCATGGCCCTTAGAGTCTGACCTACACACTTCTCGCAGTCTTTACAGCTAATCTCATAAATCTCTGACTTTTTTGTTTATTCCGTCCTATCTTTGGGAGTACCCAAGATATGTTGCATTATGATAAGTCTTGTATACTACCTTCAAATGGAGGGTTCTAAAAATGCTATCGAAACCTCGAGTAACTCGAGGTTCGTAAGGAATAACGATATATTTAGGACAGTTTTCCTCTTTTTGAAAGGTCGTAGAGTTCCGAAGGGTTTTCTTTCATCTATGTTTCCTGATCAGTCGGTCCACCAAGTTTACAGAATAACCGTTCAACTCAGCCACCTCCCCGATAATGCTTTTCGCAGTTTTTAATCTCTCCTTGTTGAGTGGAAACGACAAGAGTCGATTCACCAAGAAATTCAATCCCGCCACTTTGTACTGTATGAAATGGTGAGAACTCTCAGGGATGTACCTGAGTGTGCTCGTGTCCTTCCTGTTGATATCGCGCTGATTTTGGTCATTCCGTCATTCCTAATAACTAATACATCTGAAAATGGCAGCTGTTTTTCGTTTTCAGTTTCAAACGTGAACGATATTGTTTGAAACTGGCTATTAATTTATGAAACAAAACTGTCTACGTTGACATGTTTTGTATCAAAGATATCGAACTCGGCATCTACATATCTAACCCAGACCCTAGAGAAATAGCTGCTTCCATTCCAAACTTCCTCATGAACAAATTAGCTAGAAAGGGAGACAGAGGATTACCCATGGCTATACCTTCAAGTACAGCCAGGCTGTACAGCTGACGAGGCTTGAATACTGAAACCGTAATAACTTAATCAGATATTCAGATAAGGTTTTGGGTATCAGAATACTTGGAAACAAAGATCTTACATCAAAAGAGATCAAAATTTCCCGTTCTTTCAGTTTTACGTTCCTAATCTGGTCGATAAATTCTAGTGAATGTTTCACGCTCAGGCTTGGTTGTGCCACTGAAATCTTGTATAACAAAATAGCGAAATAGCTCACAAGAGTGTTCGAGAAAAATGAAAAATTCTCTAGAATTTATCGACCGGATCAGGAACATAAAACTGAAAGAAGGAGAAATTTTTATTTCTTTCGATGTAAGTTCTTTGTTTCCAAATGTTCCAATACCCAAAATTTAGGAATATATGAGTGATTTACTGTTACGGAATGGTATGGGAGTAGTCGAGCCTCGCCAGACTTTGCATTAGGCAGAATTACTTTCAGTTCAATAACTGTTTTCACGAACAACTCGAAGGTACAGCCATGAGTAATCCTCTGTCTCCCTTCCTAGTTAATTGTTCATGAGTAAGTTTGAAATGGAAACGAGAGAGCTTTAGCTATTTTTCTATCTTTGATACAAAACAGGTCCACGTAGACATTTTTTTTAGAAATGAATAGCCAGTTTCGAACAATATCGTTCACGTATGAAACTGAAAACAAAAAGCAGCTGCCATTTTTAGAGAAACATTAGTCATTAGGAATGACCAAAATGGTGGGTTTGTTTTTTTGGCGATTCGACTCTTGTCGTTCCCACTTGGAAAAACTGATAAGGAAACATAAATTTAAGAAAACCCTTCGTAACTCTACGCCAAACAGAGGAAAACGCTCCTGAATATATTGTTATTCCATACGAACCTTGAGTTACTCGAGGTTTCGATGACATTTTTAGAACCCTCAATATGGAGGTAGTAACAAGACTTCACATGAACTGCAACATATCTTAGGTACTCCCAAAGATAAGACAGAAGAAAAAGGAAAGTCGGGGATTTATGAAAGTACGGTTCCGAGAGATATTCATGCTTTGGACCACGACCACCGATTTGATGACACAACTTTGAGATTGATTGGACAGGTTCATGACTGCACAACTTCTCGATGCATTCGAGAGTATGGAAATTGCGTATGTGAAAATAGTATGAATGCGGATAAGGGCCGCATTCCATAAAGACCTTCGTTTAAGTTCATAGTACAATAAAAGTTTGTTTCCTTCATACTTCATTATTCTCCATTCGTTATCATTAGTTAGTTTATTTATTATTATATATATATATTTTATATTTAATAACTTATTCTTTCTTACTATCAACAATTCGTTCAATATGGTAAAATAAACATTATTATATCAATATAATATCAGGTCATTACTCCAAGAACGTCGGTCATCAAATACAAAACAAGTAGTTTAGAGCAGGTAGTTTCTGATTTGAAGTAAACAAGTTGAGTAGATAATTGTTAGATAGGTAGAATAGCAGGTCAATTCAAATTGACAATGAGTGCAATTAAGCACTCAGATAAGTAGAGGTATAGAATTAAAATAGGGTTAACTAGAGTGGTAAGCTCATAGCTCTTGAAAATGCTAACTTTGTTGGCGAAACGCGCGTCGAGTGAAAGTGACATAATTTTGGTGTTTTGAGTAGTTTCTATTTCTTGAACGATGTAGAACTCATTCGAAAATCAGCAATTTCACCAAAAAACACCTTTATGAGTTTAGGGATATAACGGAGAAATCGTTAATTGAAAATAGATTTTCTACAATTTCAATTAGTGATATCTCCGTTATTTTACTATTTTCATATAAGTACCTACATACCTGATTTTTGCTGAAATCACTTATTTTGAATTCAAATGAGCTCTATCTACATGCTGATCACAGAGCTGCCATACCTTCAAGGACAGCCTGTATACACAATTATCCGATTTGGTTGGTTTGAAAGGTTTCTCATATCTCCGCTGACATCCACTGTATAAACAGAAGCACTATACGACATTATGATATCTTTTTGTATGGGAATCATGAAATATTTATTAAAATAAATTGTAAGTATTAGGCGAATGGTGACATTCAAAAACACATTTTGTTTATTATTCTTGAATTTTTATAAGGTTACATGTTACCATTTGTTTCACAAATGTCTTTGTATAAAATTCGACGAAGATACACTAAAAAGTTGAAACAGTTGGATAGCACTAGTTATATTTACGTAGCATTTAAACTTTCATATATTCCGCCGATAAAGAGTGGGTTCGATTTATTATTATAAAATGTATATTTGTAACATAATTAATTAGTTCATTAAAAATCGAAATCAGGGTGGATGTTCGTGAAACCAATTTTAAATCATAGCTATTAATCGGCAGTTGTAATAATTTGCCTTATTTCAACAAATTAAGCATGTTCGAAAAAATGTCAGTGTATATATCATTTTACATATGTATAGGCTCGCCGTTACTTGGTCAGTATTATTTCTCAATTGTTAAAACAGAAAATTGAATTTGATCAGTATGAACTGCCGGGTAAAAAAACAGTTTTTAAAGAAGATAAACTATCTTATGGAAATGTAGAGATATTATTCGATCAGTACTCCAGGTGATTGATCATTTAGTATTTCAACTTTTAATAGAGATTTTTAGCTTGTTAATAAAAAAAATTCTATTATTTAATTTTGACACTAATATATAATATTTGATCTGATTTGGAGCAGGAATAAAGAACAGTATTTTTCATGAAGCATTCATTTGGGATGCTTGATTTAATCAAGGTTATCCCAGGTTTTATTTGTATGACCTTTCCATAATTTTGTACTTCTGCAGTTTTCGATAACATTGTTAAATTTGTTTCAAAAGAGGTCCGTTCCAATTTGAGGATCATTTTCATTCAATAACATGTCGATTTTTGTTCACAAGTTTTTACCGAATTGGATTTTTTTTTTAGAATTTGACCACTTATTTAGTGATACTGGACAATGAATGATCTGTGATCTTATACTTAAGAATATATGAATTTTACTGATATGTATTTTGTCAAGATATGAATCAAGTTCATCCATTAACGAAATCAAATTAGATGGGTTAGGCTTATAAAGTGCAGTGATTCGACATGATACATAATTGATTGTTAATGTATGATGCATAATGAGACACCACATATGCAATTTGAGATATTGTAGTTGGGGTTCGATTTTATTAATATCAATATGCCTACATTTCTATTGAAATTATCATCAATATGTATAACATGTCGGTATATTGATCTTGTTCATAGCTACATTTTAAAGCATTCACTTAAAACATAAACGTCACATTATGAGTTGTATTTGTCAGTGAGTGCTAAGAGTTCATCACCATTTTCTTTCCACTTGTAATGTTAAAATGTGTAATTTTAAAAAATAGTCTAGTATTTGACAATACCAAAATTTTCTGGTTCTAAATATTCCCCTGGGTGATACTGTTCTGACAAGCGTAAATTTTCTAAGACAGTATCTAGATCTACTAGTGCCATAAATTTTGTACTGGAATAAAAAATGTAACAATCATGAGCAGGGCTGACCATAGGGTGCCCTGCCAAAAATGACACTTGAAATCTCATGAAAAAATATAGAGTGATTATGAGAATTCATAAGGATCTACGTGGAAAATCTGTAACCTACAGTTACGTAACCCTGGCACATACACTTTTTGGAAGGTTCTATGAGGATTTATAAGTAGATGTAATTTATAAGCATACCCGAATACATGTCATACGAGTTTGTATCAGGGTATCAGGCAGTGGTTGTTATTAGATTCGAGGAGGTATTACACTTTCTATCATAACGATATTATATGCTAATTCACAAGCTTGTCAACGTATGAGAAATGTGTGGGAATTCACAATTCATAATCTTATTGGGTACGGTATGTAGAAAGTCGATTCAGGATTCGATGGTCTGTATCAGAAATTCCGTATTCAATTTTATTGGGTATCTTGTGGAAACAGTGGGATCAGGATGTGATGGTTTGATTGCTATAAGTTTTCATACAATTCAGAATAACTGAGAATTCACAAGTTTCGATAAGAAAAGAATGATACAAAGAATAAGAGTTTGTTTTAGGCAGTGGTGAAAAGAGACTATACACGATTTGATGAGGTATTCAAATTTCCATCTGAATGCGAGGATAAAAGACACAATTTTTAATCTTATTCGGTATCGTATAAAAAATTTGGTTCAGGATTTGATGATCAAATCTGTATTTGGAATTCTGTATCCAATCTTATGCGAATCCTATGAGATGTCATGACATTTAACAGTAAGAACATTACGAAACCAAATGGAATATTATGAACTAAATATTCCCAAGAATATTACCAAAATAGATATTTGAAAAGATTACTTTTTTTCTTTGATGTTTTGGCATCGAATAGATTATTATTATCATATTAAGCCAGAATATTCCACAAATATTTCAGACAGATCACTATCACACCAGGAAAACCTATATATTTATATATATATATATATATATATATATATATATATATATATATATATATATATATATATATATATATACAGGGTGACCCAGGGTTAAACCGCCAATCGTTCAGTATCGTTTTTAGGGTAAAAATAAGATGTTTTCTTCATATAAGCATGTGTCCCAACTTGCTTTGTTTTCGATATACAGGGTGTCAAAGTTTTCAAAAAAAATCGGTTTTTTATTCATAACTCTAAAATCTTTCGGCTGATTTTGATAAAACTTGGCATGCTTATTTGCTGTGATAAAAGGCTTATTTTATTGTATTCAGAATTTAAAAAAAAAAACATATTTTTTTTAAACTTTGACACCCTGTATATTGAAAACGAAGAAAATTTAGACACATGCTTATATGAAGAAAACATCTTATCTTTACTCAATTAACCCTGGGTCACCCTGTATATATACAGGGTGTCCCAGAATAAAGGGGACAAAATATAAATATCTCGAAAACTGTTGATATTTGTGAAACGAAACGTATTCCTTCTTTGTATAGGAAATATTGGGGATTAAGAAATAGAAGACGAAATCGATATTAATCCGGTGGCGTGAAAGTATGGGAGTGGCGAATAGGGGTACCCACCTGCCGTACGCCCCTGTTTAGAGTAACAAACACATGATTTGCCTTGAAATATGAAACTGAATGCTGTCAAGTGACATACCAAATCTCATCTCATCGAGCCGTTATGGAGTTATTCTGGAAAATATATTTTTTTGTGTCACTTTCAACACCCTGTAACTCGGTTAGTACTCATTTTAGGGTATATGTTTGATGGAACTTTCAGCCTTAAAATGAAGTGAGGATTCTACCCTCGGAGTTTTTTTTTTTTAGAATGAACTTACAGTGTGAGCACAAAGCTCTAAAGGTCAGAATGCATGAAATGAATGTATCTCTAACCAGAGACTTCTAACGGAGTGCTTCTACCTCTGCTCGAAAGATGGAGCTGCCTGGACCACATTTTATAGCGCGGGATCAGAATGGGCAATTGGCCAGCCATAGTAGGATGTGACTTGTGAAAATACGGACGAGGAACATGGCATTAAAACTGTCTGCACAGATCAACTTTACCTCCTTTTCGTTTCTGTTAGAAATAAATGTATAATTTACATTTTTTTCTATCAGCAATCAGCACTGCTGATAAAAAAATATAAATTATGTAAATTAGCAGTTGAAGTTGAAAAATACTTAATTTCTGTATATGCATTTGTGCATATAATAATATATTGGATTTATTATCTTCATATGGAACGTGCAGGGAACAATATCGCAGAATATTTTTTTTTAATAATCATGTGACTGCTATAAAATCTCATATGTTCTCATTCATTTTAAAACTGGATGACCTCATAGAAACATGAATTATTCCTCTCAGGAACCGCTGATAGAAACGTATAACATATATGTCTAAAAACACATTTAAAAATCATAGATTAACGTTAGGAAATGCCATTAGAAATTAAAGTAATATGTATTTGTAATGTCTTTAAAATACTGATGAATATCGAATATGGCTCTATACGGATTTGCGGTTTCACTATCCAACTTGAATCTCATAAATTCTCTCATAATTTTTTTATAAGTCTCTATGAGACTTTTTTGGCAGGGGAGCATGGGTGGGGGCAAAATTCCCGGGGCCCGGGTCCCTATAAGGTGCCCGGCCGCGGGTCCTATTTGTACGCGCGGTATTATAAAACTAAAAATTTATAAAATCAGCAGCTATAGGAAAACCAGGCGAACATCTCTTCAACGTTTTGAGACAAATACTTTTTTTGCACCCTGAATTTCCTTGTGTATTTGAATTATTGATGAGAATATTTTATATTGTGAAGTACGCTAATCGAAACTTTTGTATTTCGCAAATTGATAAAAGAAGAGCTGAGAAATCTAGAAAGTTGGAAATATTAGCACATCAATAATGAGTTTTCATATTTATTTGTGAGTATGTGTGAATTATTATTCAAAGGGTATTTCATTTAGGTCACGTTTTTTCATTTTAGCGTCTGAGCTCAAGAAAACTGGGCAGGATTTGTATGGCTATAGGGATTTTGAAATCCACTTGTAAATAGGTATTACCTTGAGAGTATTGTGTGCTGTTCCACCTTTTTTTGGTTCATGTATCATGCCAAGAATATTGTTTACGAAACTATGAGACCATATTCACCTCGGTAGATAATTGAGGCTGGGAACACATCAGAATGTTATTATATTCCATCATATAAACATTTCTCATTTTATGTAAAAGTATTTTTATAGAAATCAAGCAGGTTAAGATTTCAACCCCACAGAAACTAAATTTTTGCTGGAGGCCTGATCGAACAGAACAGAATAGTCAACTACAAAGAAATCTATTCGATAAAATTCTAGATACGATTCTCTTGAATTATGATCTCTTACTATTTTTTTTATAGTTTCATCACCTAAATATCATTTACTATCAATTTCAACATACAAGTATAGGTCTACTTTCTATATATATATAAATAACATGAACACTCTGAAATTATTTTCCGGGTGTTTCCACAAGTTCTATATGAGGAAGTGGTAAATAATATTCTGAAAGTTTAACGAATTTTCTGTGATTTTAATCTTCCACAATGTAAAAAAAATTCAATCTATTCATAAAAATTATTAATGAAATGTTGAAAAATAAATAGTATCTTTCTCTTGAAAAAATTATGAAAGTTTGCCTTATAAGAAATTTTAAAACAGGACTTTATCATTCTGGTTGATGGAACTCTTATACGTCTCCTTATAATATGTTGTTATACAGGCATATCTCAAAGACCTTTGCAAAGTTGGACAGTATTGTTATGGGTCGATAGTTCAGAATGTTATTTGGAGCCCCTGACTTCAATATTGGACATATTTTAGATACTTTCCACCGATCGGGAAAACATTCTGTCTTTAAGGCCATGTTAAAAATTAATTGAAGTGGCTTTACAAAAACGTATGCACAGTCTTTTACTAGAAAGCTTGGAATTTTGTCATCTCCAGCCGTGAATTTAGGTTTCAGTTTTTTGAGTGATTGCAAAACCTCTTCTTCAGAGAATGAAGTTATGGATATTGCCGGAAAATTTGTTGTTTTTTTTGAGAGGTTAAGATTATTACTATCAGAAGGAACATACACACTTTCAAAGAATTCTGCAAATGCGTTCACTATTGTAGTAGGGTTTTTCAGTTCTCTATCATTTAAGAATAAAACATTCGGAATTCTTGAAGTGCCTTTTTTACTATGCATATAGTTCCAAAATGTGGAGTGATCAGTTCTGATCGAGTTTTCAGCTTTCTGTTTATACTCCATGTAGGCTTGTGATATTTGGGTTTTTATTGACCTACGAAGACTTCTAAATTTATTACGTGTAGTTTCTGAATAGTTGGATTTCAATGTTTTAAATAATCTATCTTTACGTTTGATCTCGTTTATGATATTTTTGTTAAACCAGGGTGGATACTTACTGGTAAAATTTGGTCTAATAGGAACACATTGGTCCATTATTGAATAAATTATCTCATAGAATGTGTCTACTGCCAAGTTTACTTCGGTACAGTTTTCAATAACTGACCAATCTGTATTCATAAACAATGAATACATTAACGGGAAATTTGCTTTACGAAAATTATAAAAAAGTGCTTTGTCATCATATCCAGGTTTCAGAGATTCCTATGAGATGGTGTCCAGCAGCCGATGCAGCTTCATAAAATATCTGAGTTTTGGTATTTAAGCCTCGGGTGTTCTGATAATAGCAGTGGAAATGTGTATGGTGCTCCTGGTTAGACACTGTTAGCGGTTTTTTGTTATTTTTGGTTCTGCATTCACGTATTTGATTCTTATATTCTGCTCACCTTTAGCTAATCGGTTAATTAACTCTTGTTTCACAGATTTGTATTGTTTAATTTGATGAGGGGTTTTGTCCGATGTGATAATAAGGTTTTTGAATTTAGCTATCCCCTTTACGATTTTGGCTTTGCGAATAATTGACATTGCCTCTTCAGGCGATTGCAGAAAGGGCCTAGGTGCATTAGCGTTCTCGGTCAGGTGTCCTAACCTAAATATTTTCATATTAAAATTTCCTTGTTGGTGTATATCACGATCAGCAGCGTTTATTATTTCTGAGGCAGTATTTTTATCAACTGTATTATCAGATTCAGGCAAGCCAAATATTATTACATTCTTTTTCCGAATTTCGCGTTCCGTCATTTCTGCAATTATCTCGTTGAAGTTTATAGCTGTCTCTTGGGAAGATATATTTGAGTGTTCGGGCTTGTGATGCTTCAACGTTTCAATTTCGGACTTCAATGCTTCAATAGATTGAACAATAGAAGGAATTTGAAGTAATCCGCTACAACAGTCCTTGCATAAAAGCCGGAGTACCCGCTTCCTGAGCGACATGCATTTCATTTCTGATGCTGATAATTCGGAGCAGGCAAACTGACTGTGTATTGGTCTCTTGCACGGGTCACATTCTAAATAATCATCGTCACTTATATTCAATTTGCATTTGCAACAATTCATGGTGGATTTTCAAAGCCGGTCCTGTATCGAAAAATATAAATAAAGGAAACTAATTACTATCCTCGATTGTCTTTTTTTTTCCGTGGGAGCACCAAAAAAAGATGTCACAAGGAAAAAACAGCCGACTTTTTGTTGATGCCGTCCGAGTAGGTATTTGAGGTTGATGATTTATACATGCATCTAGATGTAATTATTTAAAAGAGTAAACGGGATGCAATTAACTTTTTAACTTGAAATTTTTCACTGCACTTAGATTTACACAATGATCTCAAACTTGATAACTAAACTGATTTGTTACCCGAGTAAAATCGATTATATTGAGGAGCTCACTTTCTCACTCACTTATTCACGACGACGTCAATCAATGATATGAGCATTGTGCTCTCGGAATCGTACTTTCATGGCCCTTAGAGTCTGACCTACACACTTCTCGCAGTCTTTACAGCTAATCTCATAAATCTCTGACTTTTTTGTTTATTCCGTCCTATCTTTGGGAGTACCCAAGATATGTTGCATTATGATAAGTCTTGTATACTACCTTCAAATGGAGGGTTCTAAAAATGCTATCGAAACCTCGAGTAACTCGAGGTTCGTAAGGAATAACGATATATTTAGGACAGTTTTCCTCTTTTTGAAAGGTCGTAGAGTTCCGAAGGGTTTTCTTTCATCTATGTTTCCTGATCAGTCGGTCCACCAAGTTTACAGAATAACCGTTCAACTCAGCCACCTCCCCGATAATGCTTTTCGCAGTTTTTAATCTCTCCTTGTTGAGTGGAAACGACAAGAGTCGATTCACCAAGAAATTCAATCCCGCCACTTTGTACTGTATGAAATGGTGAGAACTCTCAGGGATGTACCTGAGTGTGCTCGTGTCCTTCCTGTTGATATCGCGCTGATTTTGGTCATTCCGTCATTCCTAATAACTAATACATCTGAAAATGGCAGCTGTTTTTCGTTTTCAGTTTCAAACGTGAACGATATTGTTTGAAACTGGCTATTAATTTATGAAACAAAACTGTCTACGTTGACATGTTTTGTATCAAAGATATCGAACTCGGCATCTACATATCTAACCCAGACCCTAGAGAAATAGCTGCTTCCATTCCAAACTTCCTCATGAACAAATTAGCTAGAAAGGGAGACAGAGGATTACCCATGGCTATACCTTCAAGTACAGCCAGGCTGTACAGCTGACGAGGCTTGAATACTGAAACCGTAATAACTTAATCAGATATTCAGATAAGGTTTTGGGTATCAGAATACTTGGAAACAAAGATCTTACATCAAAAGAGATCAAAATTTCCCGTTCTTTCAGTTTTACGTTCCTAATCTGGTCGATAAATTCTAGTGAATGTTTCACGCTCAGGCTTGGTTGTGCCACTGAAATCTTGTATAACAAAATAGCGAAATAGCTCACAAGAGTGTTCGAGAAAAATGAAAAATTCTCTAGAATTTATCGACCGGATCAGGAACATAAAACTGAAAGAAGGAGAAATTTTTATTTCTTTCGATGTAAGTTCTTTGTTTCCAAATGTTCCAATACCCAAAATTTAGGAATATATGAGTGATTTACTGTTACGGAATGGTATGGGAGTAGTCGAGCCTCGCCAGACTTTGCATTAGGCAGAATTACTTTCAGTTCAATAACTGTTTTCACGAACAACTCGAAGGTACAGCCATGAGTAATCCTCTGTCTCCCTTCCTAGTTAATTGTTCATGAGTAAGTTTGAAATGGAAACGAGAGAGCTTTAGCTATTTTTCTATCTTTGATACAAAACAGGTCCACGTAGACATTTTTTTTAGAAATGAATAGCCAGTTTCGAACAATATCGTTCACGTATGAAACTGAAAACAAAAAGCAGCTGCCATTTTTAGAGAAACATTAGTCATTAGGAATGACCAAAATGGTGGGTTTGTTTTTTTTGGCGATTCGACTCTTGTCGTTCCCACTTGGAAAAACTGATAAGGAAACATAAATTTAAGAAAACCCTTCGTAACTCTACGCCAAACAGAGGAAAACGCTCCTGAATATATTGTTATTCCATACGAACCTTGAGTTACTCGAGGTTTCGATGACATTTTTAGAACCCTCAATATGGAGGTAGTAACAAGACTTCACATGAACTGCAACATATCTTAGGTACTCCCAAAGATAAGACAGAAGAAAAAGGAAAGTCGGGGATTTATGAAAGTACGGTTCCGAGAGATATTCATGCTTTGGACCACGACCACCGATTTGATGACACAACTTTGAGATTGATTGGACAGGTTCATGACTGCACAACTTCTCGATGCATTCGAGAGTATGGAAATTGCGTATGTGAAAATAGTATGAATGCGGATAAGGGCCGCATTCCATAAAGACCTTCGTTTAAGTTCATAGTACAATAAAAGTTTGTTTCCTTCATACTTCATTATTCTCCATTCGTTATCATTAGTTAGTTTATTTATTATTATATATATATATTTTATATTTAATAACTTATTCTTTCTTACTATCAACAATTCGTTCAATATGGTAAAATAAACATTATTATATCAATATAATATCAGGTCATTACTCCAAGAACGTCGGTCATCAAATACAAAACAAGTAGTTTAGAGCAGGTAGTTTCTGATTTGAAGTAAACAAGTTGAGTAGATAATTGTTAGATAGGTAGAATAGCAGGTCAATTCAAATTGACAATGAGTGCAATTAAGCACTCAGATAAGTAGAGGTATAGAATTAAAATAGGGTTAACTAGAGTGGTAAGCTCATAGCTCTTGAAAATGCTAACTTTGTTGGCGAAACGCGCGTCGAGTGAAAGTGACATAATTTTGGTGTTTTGAGTAGTTTCTATTTCTTGAACGATGTAGAACTCATTCGAAAATCAGCAATTTCACCAAAAAACACCTTTATGAGTTTAGGGATATAACGGAGAAATCGTTAATTGAAAATAGATTTTCTACAATTTCAATTAGTGATATCTCCGTTATTTTACTATTTTCATATAAGTACCTACATACCTGATTTTTGCTGAAATCACTTATTTTGAATTCAAATGAGCTCTATCTACATGCTGATCACAGAGCTGCCATACCTTCAAGGACAGCCTGTATACACAATTATCCGATTTGGTTGGTTTGAAAGGTTTCTCATATCTCCGCTGACATCCACTGTATAAACAGAAGCACTATACGACATTATGATATCTTTTTGTATGGGAATCATGAAATATTTATTAAAATAAATTGTAAGTATTAGGCGAATGGTGACATTCAAAAACACATTTTGTTTATTATTCTTGAATTTTTATAAGGTTACATGTTACCATTTGTTTCACAAATGTCTTTGTATAAAATTCGACGAAGATACACTAAAAAGTTGAAACAGTTGGATAGCACTAGTTATATTTACGTAGCATTTAAACTTTCATATATTCCGCCGATAAAGAGTGGGTTCGATTTATTATTATAAAATGTATATTTGTAACATAATTAATTAGTTCATTAAAAATCGAAATCAGGGTGGATGTTCGTGAAACCAATTTTAAATCATAGCTATTAATCGGCAGTTGTAATAATTTGCCTTATTTCAACAAATTAAGCATGTTCGAAAAAATGTCAGTGTATATATCATTTTACATATGTATAGGCTCGCCGTTACTTGGTCAGTATTATTTCTCAATTGTTAAAACAGAAAATTGAATTTGATCAGTATGAACTGCCGGGTAAAAAAACAGTTTTTAAAGAAGATAAACTATCTTATGGAAATGTAGAGATATTATTCGATCAGTACTCCAGGTGATTGATCATTTAGTATTTCAACTTTTAATAGAGATTTTTAGCTTGTTAATAAAAAAAATTCTATTATTTAATTTTGACACTAATATATAATATTTGATCTGATTTGGAGCAGGAATAAAGAACAGTATTTTTCATGAAGCATTCATTTGGGATGCTTGATTTAATCAAGGTTATCCCAGGTTTTATTTGTATGACCTTTCCATAATTTTGTACTTCTGCAGTTTTCGATAACATTGTTAAATTTGTTTCAAAAGAGGTCCGTTCCAATTTGAGGATCATTTTCATTCAATAACATGTCGATTTTTGTTCACAAGTTTTTACCGAATTGGATTTTTTTTTTAGAATTTGACCACTTATTTAGTGATACTGGACAATGAATGATCTGTGATCTTATACTTAAGAATATATGAATTTTACTGATATGTATTTTGTCAAGATATGAATCAAGTTCATCCATTAACGAAATCAAATTAGATGGGTTAGGCTTATAAAGTGCAGTGATTCGACATGATACATAATTGATTGTTAATGTATGATGCATAATGAGACACCACATATGCAATTTGAGATATTGTAGTTGGGGTTCGATTTTATTAATATCAATATGCCTACATTTCTATTGAAATTATCATCAATATGTATAACATGTCGGTATATTGATCTTGTTCATAGCTACATTTTAAAGCATTCACTTAAAACATAAACGTCACATTATGAGTTGTATTTGTCAGTGAGTGCTAAGAGTTCATCACCATTTTCTTTCCACTTGTAATGTTAAAATGTGTAATTTTAAAAAATAGTCTAGTATTTGACAATACCAAAATTTTCTGGTTCTAAATATTCCCCTGGGTGATACTGTTCTGACAAGCGTAAATTTTCTAAGACAGTATCTAGATCTACTAGTGCCATAAATTTTGTACTGGAATAAAAAATGTAACAATCATGAGCAGGGCTGACCATAGGGTGCCCTGCCAAAAATGACACTTGAAATCTCATGAAAAAATATAGAGTGATTATGAGAATTCATAAGGATCTACGTGGAAAATCTGTAACCTACAGTTACGTAACCCTGGCACATACACTTTTTGGAAGGTTCTATGAGGATTTATAAGTAGATGTAATTTATAAGCATACCCGAATACATGTCATACGAGTTTGTATCAGGGTATCAGGCAGTGGTTGTTATTAGATTCGAGGAGGTATTACACTTTCTATCATAACGATATTATATGCTAATTCACAAGCTTGTCAACGTATGAGAAATGTGTGGGAATTCACAATTCATAATCTTATTGGGTACGGTATGTAGAAAGTCGATTCAGGATTCGATGGTCTGTATCAGAAATTCCGTATTCAATTTTATTGGGTATCTTGTGGAAACAGTGGGATCAGGATGTGATGGTTTGATTGCTATAAGTTTTCATACAATTCAGAATAACTGAGAATTCACAAGTTTCGATAAGAAAAGAATGATACAAAGAATAAGAGTTTGTTTTAGGCAGTGGTGAAAAGAGACTATACACGATTTGATGAGGTATTCAAATTTCCATCTGAATGCGAGGATAAAAGACACAATTTTTAATCTTATTCGGTATCGTATAAAAAATTTGGTTCAGGATTTGATGATCAAATCTGTATTTGGAATTCTGTATCCAATCTTATGCGAATCCTATGAGATGTCATGACATTTAACAGTAAGAACATTACGAAACCAAATGGAATATTATGAACTAAATATTCCCAAGAATATTACCAAAATAGATATTTGAAAAGATTACTTTTTTTCTTTGATGTTTTGGCATCGAATAGATTATTATTATCATATTAAGCCAGAATATTCCACAAATATTTCAGACAGATCACTATCACACCAGGAAAACCTATATATTTATATATATATATATATATATATATATATATATATATATATATATATATATATATATACAGGGTGACCCAGGGTTAAACCGCCAATCGTTCAGTATCGTTTTTAGGGTAAAAATAAGATGTTTTCTTCATATAAGCATGTGTCCCAACTTGCTTTGTTTTCGATATACAGGGTGTCAAAGTTTTCAAAAAAAATCGGTTTTTTATTCATAACTCTAAAATCTTTCGGCTGATTTTGATAAAACTTGGCATGCTTATTTGCTGTGATAAAAGGCTTATTTTATTGTATTCAGAATTTAAAAAAAAAAACATATTTTTTTTAAACTTTGACACCCTGTATATTGAAAACGAAGAAAATTTAGACACATGCTTATATGAAGAAAACATCTTATCTTTACTCAATTAACCCTGGGTCACCCTGTATATATACAGGGTGTCCCAGAATAAAGGGGACAAAATATAAATATCTCGAAAACTGTTGATATTTGTGAAACGAAACGTATTCCTTCTTTGTATAGGAAATATTGGGGATTAAGAAATAGAAGACGAAATCGATATTAATCCGGTGGCGTGAAAGTATGGGAGTGGCGAATAGGGGTACCCACCTGCCGTACGCCCCTGTTTAGAGTAACAAACACATGATTTGCCTTGAAATATGAAACTGAATGCTGTCAAGTGACATACCAAATCTCATCTCATCGAGCCGTTATGGAGTTATTCTGGAAAATATATTTTTTTGTGTCACTTTCAACACCCTGTAACTCGGTTAGTACTCATTTTAGGGTATATGTTTGATGGAACTTTCAGCCTTAAAATGAAGTGAGGATTCTACCCTCGGAGTTTTTTTTTTTTAGAATGAACTTACAGTGTGAGCACAAAGCTCTAAAGGTCAGAATGCATGAAATGAATGTATCTCTAACCAGAGACTTCTAACGGAGTGCTTCTACCTCTGCTCGAAAGATGGAGCTGCCTGGACCACATTTTATAGCGCGGGATCAGAATGGGCAATTGGCCAGCCATAGTAGGATGTGACTTGTGAAAATACGGACGAGGAACATGGCATTAAAACTGTCTGCACAGATCAACTTTACCTCCTTTTCGTTTCTGTTAGAAATAAATGTATAATTTACATTTTTTTCTATCAGCAATCAGCACTGCTGATAAAAAAATATAAATTATGTAAATTAGCAGTTGAAGTTGAAAAATACTTAATTTCTGTATATGCATTTGTGCATATAATAATATATTGGATTTATTATCTTCATATGGAACGTGCAGGGAACAATATCGCAGAATATTTTTTTTTAATAATCATGTGACTGCTATAAAATCTCATATGTTCTCATTCATTTTAAAACTGGATGACCTCATAGAAACATGAATTATTCCTCTCAGGAACCGCTGATAGAAACGTATAACATATATGTCTAAAAACACATTTAAAAATCATAGATTAACGTTAGGAAATGCCATTAGAAATTAAAGTAATATGTATTTGTAATGTCTTTAAAATACTGATGAATATCGAATATGGCTCTATACGGATTTGCGGTTTCACTATCCAACTTGAATCTCATAAATTCTCTCATAATTTTTTTATAAGTCTCTATGAGACTTTTTTGGCAGGGGAGCATGGGTGGGGGCAAAATTCCCGGGGCCCGGGTCCCTATAAGGTGCCCGGCCGCGGGTCCTATTTGTACGCGCGGTATTATAAAACTAAAAATTTATAAAATCAGCAGCTATAGGAAAACCAGGCGAACATCTCTTCAACGTTTTGAGACAAATACTTTTTTTGCACCCTGAATTTCCTTGTGTATTTGAATTATTGATGAGAATATTTTATATTGTGAAGTACGCTAATCGAAACTTTTGTATTTCGCAAATTGATAAAAGAAGAGCTGAGAAATCTAGAAAGTTGGAAATATTAGCACATCAATAATGAGTTTTCATATTTATTTGTGAGTATGTGTGAATTATTATTCAAAGGGTATTTCATTTAGGTCACGTTTTTTCATTTTAGCGTCTGAGCTCAAGAAAACTGGGCAGGATTTGTATGGCTATAGGGATTTGAAATCCACTTGTAAATAGGTATTACCTTGAGAGTATTGTGTGCTGTTCCACCTTTTTTTGGTTCATGTATCATGCCAAGAATATTGTTTACGAAACTATGAGACCATATTCACCTCGGTAGATAATTGAGGCTGGGAACACATCAGAATGTTATTATATTCCATCATATAAACATTTCTCATTTTATGTAAAAGTATTTTTATAGAAATCAAGCAGGTTAAGATTTCAACCCCACAGAAACTAAATTTTTGCTGGAGGCCTGATCGAACAGAACAGAATAGTCAACTACAAAGAAATCTATTCGATAAAATTCTAGATACGATTCTCTTGAATTATGATCTCTTACTATTTTTTTTATAGTTTCATCACCTAAATATCATTTACTATCAATTTCAACATACAAGTATAGGTCTACTTTCTATATATATATAAATAACATGAACACTCTGAAATTATTTTCCGGGTGTTTCCACAAGTTCTATATGAGGAAGTGGTAAATAATATTCTGAAAGTTTAACGAATTTTCTGTGATTTTAATCTTCCACAATGTAAAAAAAATTCAATCTATTCATAAAAATTATTAATGAAATGTTGAAAAATAAATAGTATCTTTCTCTTGAAAAAATTATGAAAGTTTGCCTTATAAGAAATTTTAAAACAGGACTTTATCATTCTGGTTGATGGAACTCTTATACGTCTCCTTATAGACCTTAAAAATCTTCTTTGTGTGTCATTTCCCTTTTTTTCTTTATTGTTTGTGGAAGATTAGAACCCCAAAAATGTTTCTTCCACTTATCTCCATAACAGCAAATCTGTTTCAAAAAATGCAATCGTAAAATAAGTTTTCTTTCCGTCTTACTTCGGGTGCCAAGAATTATATTTTTTAAAATTCATTTAATAGAATGAGTTCCGTGTTGCGTTCCAAAGACTATAATTTTCTTGAAAACAAGTAAAACAACATCAGTTTATCTCGCGAAAACAGTTACTATGATTTAGAAATTATTGTGCATTTCAACTCGAATCAATCCGAATCGATTTCTCGATAACAACTGGGCCTAGGCCAAGAGTTTTCTCTTTATTAACACTAGGTACTCTTTGTCCACACGGGCACATATTCGGTATACACCGGCAGTAACGAGGTGGTCTCGTGTAGATCTTTCGCTGAACGGAGCAAAGAACCAGTCTGGGGTGGGATTCTGTGTACCATAGAATTCTATTGTCGACGGTTTTGTCTCCTTTTCTCCCATGAATTGCCAGTACTTTTCCAATCCAATCTCTTGATATAAGGCGGGAAAGCTCTGCTTGATGGTGTTGTCGGGTTGTTGCCGAGGATTAATAGCCCTAGCAATTTCTTGACAGGTTTACCCATTGGCTTGCAATGCGTTATTGAGATGTCGTAGAGCTCTGATTTTAGATTAGCCGGCTCACATCAGATGCGTTCCTTTCTGGCGTTGAGAGTTTTAAAAACTGCACATTTTCACCCTGGGTGATGATTTGAGTCTCTGTGCAGATATCTGTATGTATGTGTGGGTTTTATATTCATCTTCAATACTCATCTGCTATCGATAAAGTTCAAAAAACATTCTTAAAATTCTTGCATAGATTTGACTTTGTATCATTATAAAAACGTAGAAATCAAGCTTCTGTTTTATGCTTCTATAGATTATTCAATGGTACAATTGACTGTCCCGCATTACTGTCGCAAATTGATATTTTTGTTCCAAGAATAACATCTAGACACAAAACTACTGTCTTATGCAAAAGACAGTAGTGTAATGCAAATGCAAGTAGTAAATACATTTTATTTGCACTAATGCAAACAAACTTTCTAGTAATTGTGACTTATTTTCTTGCAGTTTTTGTGAACTGAAGAATAAATCCCGTGCGCATCTTTAGATTTTTGTATTTGAAGTATTCGAATAGAACTTGTGATTGTTATTCATTCATGTTTAGAAATTAGTGCTACTAATTAATCAGATATTGTGATTTGTAAAATTGCTCTGTAAATGGAAAACAGTTGGGCAATAAACGCTATTATTGTTATCATCTAAAACCATCAAAAACACAATCGGGCAGGTAGAACGGGGCAATCACGACTCATTAGTTAGACTGGTAGACAAAGGCCACATCCCATCCGGTCAGGTATCCCATAGTGACCCCAAGCAAAACAAAAACAAATTATTCAAAACAGAGTAAATAGCCATGCTGTGACTATAAATTGCGAAGACTTTTCAACAGCTGTATCAGATGTCAGATATAAGGGAGCTTCAGGCGCACAGAAGCCAAGCACTCCATATCAAACGATCAGATTGCATTCCGCTGATCGCCAATCAACAGGATGAGGATCCGCTCAGTGAGAGCGGGGGTCGTGGAAGGGGGGAGGGAGCGTTCGAGCACATAAAAAGTGCTGGGGAGCTCCTTCTTCCGAGCCTCAACCTTAGGGGGTGCATGATGATGACCGCTGTATCAGTTTTACGTCGCTCATCGAGAATGCAACATCCAAGCTGAAGTTGCTTATCGCAGTTGTGAGCGAAACATTCAAAAGAAGCACCTCCACGGAGGTGAACTGACCACAGCCTTTCTTACTGATACTTTCTTATTCTAATTCGGGCAGTAGTTGTTTTCTGTTGAATACTTGCCTACGATTCATCTATCATATAGGGTTTTGTGAAAGACTGGATTATACCGTGTGTCCCCTATAGCTTTTTTGTTTTTGAATATATTGAAATTAAATTGGAAGGATCTATATAATACATAAAACTGCATTTTTGACATGTGACTCAACTTCATGCAATTTTCGATCTCACCGGATGTGATATAAACTCTCTATTTTCAAATGAGACACCCTGTAAATTTTCACATTTTTTGTCTCCATATGACATTCTGAATATAACCATGTGTTACTTTTTGTAACCAACATTTCTTTAAATTATTAAATTTATTTTTGAATCTAGAGGGCTATGAATACGTTTAAATTATTAATTTTAGTCCTAAATTATTGGGAAAAATACAACTTTACGGATTTCGGTTGAAATGCATCTGCTGGGTAAAATTTAATTTTCAAATTATTATTACTATTTTTTTTTCAAAAGGCAACATAGTGGCTCGTCGGGTCAGAAAAAAGGAGCATTTCATTACGATTAATTTGATACCACTATTAGGTCTCGGAGAAACTTTCGTCAACAAACTTAAAAATATTACGGTAGATCTTTCTTTCTGAGATAACAATAATTGAAATTCATCGAGTAACCTGTGTGAACAACACAAATGATATAACAAAACCATCAATCCAAAAGCTGATATCTCCTTGCATAAATGATATTATGAACATGTTTTTCAATCAATAGCGTACACAATAGTTTCCTAATTTAGATTTGGAGAAGTGAGGTAAGATAACATATCGACAAGTAATTTTTTTTTTTCAGTACACCTTGATTACTTGTTCTATCAGTTATGAAAGTCACAGGTTACCCAATCCCAATATATTTGAATCTAATTTCAAACTAAAATGGTGTTGCATTTCAAGAAAGATCTCACAATATTCCACAGAAATGTTAGAACTTGCTAAAGCTGAGTTACTTGTCAAAAAATGCAGTTTTAAGTCTTATACAAATCCTTCATATTTTTTTTCTGACCCGACCAGCCACTATGTTGGCATTTGAAAATAAAATAGTAGGAATAAATTGAAAATTACATTTTACACTGCAGATGCATTTTAACTGAAAACGTAAGTAAATTTGTATTTTTCCCAATACCTACTTTAGGACTAAAATTAATAATTTGAACGTATCCAAAGCCCTCTAGATTGAAAATTAAATATCGTAATAAAAAAAAATCTGGTCACAAAAAGTAACGAGTGATACATGATTCAGAATGTCATATGGAGACGAAAAAGGTGAAAATATATCGGGTATCTCATTTAAAAATCGAAAGTTTATATCACTTCCGGTGTCTTCTATGTTTTATGTCTCATACAGATCCTCCAAATTTCATTTCAATATCTGCAAAACCAAAAAAGTTATAGGGGCGAGCCACTTTCCATGGACATCTGGTATATTTTATTTTCCATTACAAATGAATGGTCTTCCGTCAACTAGTGCCGTCAGTTCTGCATATATTGAATTGGCTTCTTATTGAACTCGACACAATCGGTTGGAATACTCTTTCTTAAAACCTACAGATGGCGCTGAATACATACTTCAGTACCTATCTTAGGAATTCCCAAAAAATGATGAAGTTATTTTTCGATTAAATTGGGAACTAGCCTTCGCTGATGGGTGACAAGTACCATGAAACAGGCACGTAGGTGTTCCCTGTTTGAATTGAATAAATTCACCTATGTAAGCATGGCAAAGCTGTTCTTGTAGAAAACTTTGCCAAGTATCAAAAGATACAATTTAATGGTCGTAAGGGGCAGAAGTTGTTTTCTGTTGGATACTTGTCGTCGAATCACCTATTGTATTGTTTTTTTTGCATAAGATTAGATCATATGATCATTTTTCATTATTTATTAATGATCTCCCGCGTCAAGTATGTTGTGTCGTCAACTCTTCATGTATTGATCTGGCTTCTTATTGAAGTCAACACAATAGTTGGAATGCCTTTTTTTGAAACCTGGATAGGTACATACTTCTGTATCTATCTTAGGAATTCCCAAAAATATGATTGGCAAGTAGATACCATGAAACCGGTACGTAGGTGTTGCCCATTCGAATTGAAAAATAAATTCAGCTATGTATTTGAAAAGTAAGTTGATCTTGTTAGTTTTTTGTCCAGTATCAAAAAGATATAATTCAACGATCGTAGGGGGTAGTTGTTTCTGTTGGATATTTGTCGATGAATTACCTATTGTATAGGGTTTTTTGGATTATACAGAATAAAGGGGACAAACTCCGATGGTAGAATCCTCACTAGAAGTTTCAATAATCATATACCCTAAGATGAGTAGGTAACCGAGTTACAGGGTATAGAAAGTGACAAAAAAAATATTTTCCAGAATAACTCCATAACGATCCAACTTTTCTTTATAAAATTTGATATTTCATTTGACAACAATACGTTTCAAATTTCAATGCAAATCTTGTGTTTGTAACTCTAAACAGGGGCATACAGCAGGTGGGTACCTACCCCTAATCGCCCCTTTCAAAATTTCACGCCAATGGATTAATATCGATTTTACCTCCTTTTTCTTAATTTTCAATATTTCCTTTAAACAGAAGGGATACAGTTCTTTATCAAAAATGTCAACGTTTTTCAAGATATTCGAAGTTGAATAAGTGCGTACGTATGTGCTATGGATACTCATTAATTATCGATTATTTTGTTAGTTGCTATGTAAGTTTTGAATATTAGGAAATGTTTGTGAACAAAATCCTTCGTAAATGCCAATAATATTCGAAATATTTGAATGTACCTATACTATTATTATACGCATTGCAAGATATGAAATCTGTTTGTTATATTTTTATAATAATAATACTCCCTCATAAACACTCGTAGAGTGTATCCAAAGGCATAACCTGTGCGGATAGAGGACGTCTATTATTATTATATGCCGTGGCGCTCCGCAACGACTTACTTATTTTTGGTGGTGTATTCACTTTTCAGCTACAGGAAAGCCCGGAAAACATACAGCACCACCTAGTTACCTACATTTCAAAAATCAGGTAATTTTGATACGCATGCACTTATTCAACTTCAGATATCTTGAATACCGTTGATATTTTTGATAAAGAAACCTATACCTTTTTTGTATAGAAAATATTGGGGATTATAGAAAAAAAGACGAAATCGATATTAATCCAGTGGCGTGAAAGTTGGGGAAGGGCGATTAGAGGAACTCACCTGCCGTACGCTCCTGTTTGAAGTTACAAACACATGATTTGCATTGAAGTTTGAAACTAAACGCTGTCAAGTGACATATCAAATTTCATCAAGACAATTTGAGCAGTTATGGAGTTATTCTGGAAAACATATATTTTTTTGTCACTTTCATCTAGGTTATTATTCATTTTAGGGACCTTAGGGTATATGTTTATTGGAACTTACAGCCTCAAAATGAAGTGAGGATCAAGGGTGTTGCTAATTTTGTTTCTTGGGGGGGGTGAAGGCTTTAATTTTTTGTTTTGGGGGGCGTGAAGGCTTAAATTTGATTCAAAAATACTAGTAATTAACTATTCTTGAGGGGGGGATTACCCCCAGTACCCCCCTCATATCGACGCCCTTGGTGAGGATTCTACCATCGGAGTTTTCCCCCTTTATTCTGGGACACCCTGTATAATTTTTAATTATTTCGAGATAAAAGTCGTGATTTCGAGATAAAAATTGAAATTTTGAGGTAAACGTCGTAATTTCGACTTAAATTGTGGATAAACAAATAATCCTCTACCCTTCTACGCTTCCGCATGAAATTCCGATTTTCTGTTGAATTGGTGTTGGGTGGGGCCCGATCAGACTTCATCCCCGGGGCCCTGCCCAGCTCTGGGCGGCCTTGCAAGCAAGAAGTTGATCTTAAAGTATTAGCCAGAAATGTACGTTTCATCAGCTTCCATCAAAGCAGCCTTGCAAGCAAGAAGTTGATCTTAAAGTATTAGCAAGAAATGTACGTTTCATCAGCTTCCATCAAAGCAGCCAATTTACAATTTGATATATATAATTATTAGTATTAATTCTATTTCGAGCTTCACCCCAGTTGAAAACAGAAAAAACATAACTATCTTTCATAGCATAATTTCAATAACACAGCATAAAATATTATCCGTTATCGTAATGTTATTCGAGCCCTCATAATCTACCATTTTGAAATCCAGTGGAATAATATAAAGCTGAATCATGAATCCGTTCAATCTTTCAGTAGTTTGGTATAAGGAAAATTAGAGATGTTATTGTCGAAAAGGTGTTTTCCTGTTTCGTACATCTTAAAAAATTACCAGAAATATTCTTGCTTCGTACACTGAAACATATAAAAAATTATTTTGGAGTTGCGCCCTGAACTGCTGAACCAATCAATCATGATAATTTGCAAAATTTATTTAACAAAATAAAAAACCGAAATAAAAATTTGACACTGAGATAATTTCCAGTTACAGATAATGAATGGAATACTTGATGAAACTTTAATAACCTCATTTTAAGAAGAGTGATCGTTACAACTTGACAAATGCCTGGCATTGGTGATTTATTTGAAGTAGTTACCCGCCACTTTCCTCAGAAGGACGTCGAACATACAACACACTTGAAAACGACCGATACTATGAACAAAAAAAAATGTAAGCATGCGTAAGCAGTCTTTATATACGGGCGACGTCCTTGTGGAATGACTGTTAACAAAAAAATCTTTTTGAAACAACTATGACTACAACAAAGTTTCTGAAGCATGGATTCAAAACATTCTTGATTCAAGAAACAGAAACTACCCAAAACACCAAAACTACTTAAATTTCATCAATCGACGCGCGTTTCGCCAACAAAGTTGGCTCCTCATCAGGAGCTCAAAGTCTTAGTCTGTATAGCCCTTTAATGCGCCTTTGTGGAAGTATATAAATATAAAATCATTGTAAAAAAATAGAGGTCGAACTTAAATGAGTGTCCCCGCATATATTATTTTCACTCATTTATCTGCATTTTTGAAATATTTTGTAGATAGCTGCCTAATCATCTCAATTAGGTACAAAGAAGTTTTCTAATTCAATCTTATCAAAAATTGCAACTTCCATAAGGAGTGAACAGTGGACAAATAATAGTCTACTCATATTTCGAACATTATAAGAAAATTTTTACCTGAAATATAATGATAATTATGAGTAGGGTATCCATAGTGAAACACTTCCTGATGATGGTCAGGTGGCGAGTTATTGTAAGACATTTCCAAAGTTAACAAACACAATCACACTAATTATGATGATGCCACGTTCTAGCCTCAGGCTTAGTAATACTAAACTTTCAACTCTTGTGGTTGAACTAATTTCGTATAAAGGCGGAGCTTTTCATGAGAGGCACGGTATTGCTCACTTACAGGATTTTGGGAGGTTCCCTTTGGGAGATCCTCCCACAAAATCAATACTTATCTAATTGACTGCATTAGTTCAGTGATAAATTTGATTATGAAGTATTATTGGGTCATTTTTGGATTAACGGATCTAGGTATGCTTCGGTAATTCTTAGTATTATTCGCCACAAATTTGCAATGAATAATATAGATTCGTACTTGTAAAAATATTCAGCAGTAAGGTAATTTTTTGATAATTTTAACTACATGCCTGAATTTTTGTTGCTATGAAAATCTCACGAGTGGACGAAGTCCACGAGTGGGTTTTATTGATAGCAGCAAAAAGGCCAAAGACAAGTGCTAAATCACCACAAATTATTACTACGAATTTAATTCGGCGTTATTATTTTTTTAACTATTCTGCAAAATGATAAACAATACTTCACAATGGCGACCGTGCTGAATTTGAAATGTTTATATTGAAGCTGCGTACCAGCGTAACGTTAGCGGCCAATTTCCAGCAGCCAACATGCCGAAGATTGCCGAATGTATTTAGGTAAAATGGGTTCATAGATGATTAGGTAGTGTATTAATTAAATTATAGTCTAGTTCCTAAATTGTAGATAATGACTCATCGTAAATTTTCAGGTTTTTACGGGATTTGAAAGTGCGGGCCCAGTCAACCAGCTAAGTCACAGTAAGTTGCAGGGAATTCAATATAACATCTCATTATACCTCATCATTTCGATGTTACATAAAGATTCCGGCGACTTCGCTTTGGTGGCAATAATATTCCAAAAATGTTAACCCTGGAAGCGGGGATTGGCGCAGTGGTAAAGTGGTAACGCCGGGGCTTTGTGATCGAAAGGTCGCGGGCTCGATCCCCAGGCAAGGCAAGATTTTTTTCAGTTTCAGATATAAATCTGAGTGATTGAATCTTGTTGCTGGCTGGGGATAATCCTCCACGATTCACTGTTCACTGTTGCGTTAATAATTAACAGTGCTGCTCCTAAGGTAGCGTATGGAGTAAGTAACAAGGCATACCCAGAACACATTATATCCATAGTAATTAGACCATCAGGTCTGTTTGGATATAAATATAAAATAAAATAAATAAATTTCGCAAAGTAGCGTTCACTACCAATTAAAATTAATGCGTTTTAGAGAAGTGCTTATGATATGCACAATGTTACCACCATGCCACATATTTCTGACTATATTTAATTAACATTCAGTGTGTGATATTCATTGAATTTTCGATAATGTATACAAAAACTTTTACGAATAATTATGATGGAGCAACAGTGGATGAAGACAAAATAAACAGCAGACATTTTGATTTCCGAAATTCAGTATCTACGTCCAAGAGTCCAAAGTCGGTACGGTACGGTCTCTTGTTTGTTGTTAAAAGTGTTTATTGAGTATTTTGTAGGTATTCATTATATGTTCTTATGAGGTCAAAATGGTTCTTAATAAACTAGTGTGTGGGATATTAGGAAGGAGTGTCTTGTTCCAATTATATTATTTAGGTAAGTGAGAAACGTGCTTGTTAGTTTATCGAATTACATGAAATTATATATGTGTTCGACGAGCAATGACGTAATGAAACTTCGAGTAAAAATTAATATTGCATGGAATGATGAAATTTGAGTAATTTTGACAGCAGTAAAAAAACTTTCGAATAGATTGCCCTTCGTTATTGGCAGACAATAGTGCAGATGAGCTAACAGAGGCCGCTTGTTTGTTCTTTGTAAACTGTTTTCAACCGCATATTAGAACAGGTTTGAATCCTATTGCAAGAGAATTTTCATATTGTGCCATTAGTGGCTTTTTTTTAGCAGTCCACTTCTCAGAATGACTCAGAAGAAAATTGTCATTACTTTTTTTACAGATTTGTGAGAGGAGAAATACATGTCAACATTTCAGTTCCTCCAAAAAAAACACCATTGATAAATCAATAAAATTGGTTTATTTTCCACTACTATAATATACTGACATTCCTGACTTATTGGAAGGTTTGAAAATGTCACTTTTTTAAATAATTTTGTAACAAGTTTGAAAAAAACTCTGGTAAATTGAATTGTCAAATTTTAATTTTGACTGTGTTTTTCATATTATATTATATTTTTTGTGGTTGAGACGAAATAGTATATTTCTTAGTGGAAAGTTTTCATAATTGTCTAAAAACAATATCTCTTGTTTTTTTGTCTCTATTATGGAACACTTTCCACCTCGGTGAATAATTTAGTATAATTATAACATTTGCCTATAAAATAATAACATCTCTATGTTTATAATATATTTCTGTCTTCGTAGGTGCCATAATACAGCAGTTCCTAATTCCTAAGCCAAAAAGAATTTGAAGTGAATGTCAAAGATTGGTTGAGATATATGCCAGGCAGAGGGAGGAGAGATCGCAGAAGTGAATGAATGAATATATATAAGTATGTAGGCAATATATTCATAGCCATACAGGGTGTTAATTAAGTACGTTGACAAACTTTGGGAGGTGATTCTTTGAAAGTTTTCAGGACGAAAAGTTCATATGACTATATGTCCCAAACGGCTTGGTTTTCGATAGACAGGGTGATAAAAATAAATTTCATTCAAGATTTTTTGGAGTAAACTTCGACATTTTCGACAATAATCAGTTCGAATTAGGCAAGTACACAATATCTATCAGATGTAGTTCAATGTCCAGCGTGGCTTGTGCCGGGAAAGAAGTTGTTTTCTGTTAGATATTACAAATAAACCACATTTTTTATTTTTCATGGAGAATGTTCCCCTTTTCAACATTAATACCTCCCAAGAGGTTATCTGGAACGATGGAAAATAGCCACTAAAGTTTGTCTTTCAGTCGCAGATGATTCCACAACAGATTTTATGAATGTCTTATTCATATTTTCGAACTAAAATCAAAATAGGCAAGTACAATCCATTCAATAGTACGCGCAACCTCAAGCGTCAAGCCTTGTTCAACCCTTCAGAATTTTTTTTCGCCATCACTGACATATTATGAGACAGGAATAATCAATTTTATTTCATTCAATATCTTTTTGTTCTCCTGAAGTTTTTCTTTCAGGAGGTACAATGAAAATATCAATGCATTTTCCACTGTTCCATAACATTAGAAAATTTGAAAGGTTGAAGGGTTGAACAAGGCTTGACTCTGAAAAAAAGGACCCTGCGAATTATTCACGGAATTAATTATTTTTTATCGTGCTTAGTATTGAATGGATTGTATCTACTTGACGTTGCACATGACATGTACGTCTGATGTATGTCCAATGGACGTCCATAAATGTCCAGTAAAGGTCCACCAAATGTCCAGATATACTGGATACAATATCTTATGTACGTACGACGTGGATGTCCAATGGACGTAAAACAAAGAACCTAAATTTGTTCAAAAATGTCCGGAATGAGTATATGTACGTCTTATATGTGTCCAATGGATCAACAGCAAACATCATATGAACATCCAATGGACGTCCTGTTACGTCCATAAATGTTCTATAAAGGTCCACCAAATGTCCAGATACACTGGATACAAAATCCTTTGTACGTCTGACGTGGATGTTCAATGGACGTACAACAAATAACTTAAATTTGTTCATAAATGTCCGGAATAAGTATATGTACGTCTTATGTATGTTCAATGGATGTACAGCAAACATCATATGGACATCCAATGGACGTCCAGTTACGTCCATAAATGGCCAGTTACGACCATAAATGTCCAGTAAATGTAGATTATTCAGAAAGAAATTTATTTCTCTTGGTGGATCGGCTTCAGTTTAGACGGGCTGATCGGCCCCAAGTGAAATCAATTCCTTTCAAAAATATTCCCACAACAAATGATTAGGTACATAATTTTAGGCAAAAAACTTGCGACCCAGAATAAGAAGCAGAAAAGTTCTGTTCTGTATGAAAAGCAAAACTATTTTTTTGTTTGAACTTTGACCATGACCCAACCAAAAAAGTTTGGATGGCTTCAAATGAAATCGTCAACTTTCACACACTTCCACTTTCACAAAATTTAACGAAGATAGTCACAAAACACTCAACATAGACAACAATAATATAATTAATGGCGGACTGAAACCCAAAACAAACAATGGATATATCAAGCACAAGCATCGAAACATGAACAATCGTGTGTGTCCCATTATGCAGGATGCTCGGCTCACTGCCAATCAAATGGCTGCTTATGGCGTACACGGCCGAATATATCCGAACGGAATCGATCTTTCCCAATTCAAATTAATATATTAAAAATGTGTCTTACATAATATGTGGTGCAATATTCTTCTACCAATAACACTGAAAAACTACGGAAATGAGCGATATGTCTCACCGGATATTGTTTTGTCAAATATAGACGAAAACATTTACTTACATACACAATAAAGAATGCACAGTCACCCCAGAGACCTCATAAAAGATGTCTGTGAGGTCTGTGACAGACACCGAACACCTGTAGGTTAGGTGTTCTGTGGTACAGATCTAGTTCACTATTCTACAATCGAAGTAAATAGGAGCAAATGTGGAAATTTTCAATTGATCCAATTTGGTTCATCCAATGGACGTTCAAAAACAACATATTGAACGTACAGATCAAGTCCAGGATTCTACATTAGGTATACATCCGTAAACATACAATTATTGAAGTTTTCAACTGATCCAATGGACGTACAAAACAGTAACATATTGGACGTACAGATCAAGTCCAGTATTCAACGTGCAATGTACATCCAATAAAAAACAGTTTATGGACGTACCAAGTTGATCCAGTAGTCTTCGTCCAATGGACGTACATATACGTACAATAACTAACATTCGAAAATTCGTACATTATTGTACATTCAATGTACATCCAAAATCGTTCTGTTTATTGATATTTCATGTTGTCCAATATTTTACGTCCAATGATCATCCATAAGACGTACAATATGAAATGTACAAAGCACATCCAGGAAAGAACATCCACTGGACATCCATAACAAGTCCTGGACGTTTGGACTAATCTTGGACCTGAAATGGACGTCCTCTGGACGTCTTGTGCTATATGGGATATTATATTCAATAGTACGCACGATACAAAATAATTCGTTTCTAAAATAACTCACAGGGTCCTTCCTTTTTCAGAGTCAAGCCTTGTTCAACCATTCAACCTTTTTTCTAATGTTCTGGGACACCGGAAAATGTTCGCATTAATATTTTCATTGTTGCTAGGCTCCTGAACCGTGTACAATTAAATGAAAAACTTTAGGAGAACAAAAATGACATAATCTGTCAGTGACGGCGGAAAAAAATTCTGAAGGGTTGAACAAGGATTTATTCTGAAAAAAGAAGGGCCCTGCCAATTATTTAAGAAATGAATTGTTTTCTATCGCATGTACTATTGAATGGATTGTACTTGCCTCATTTGAACTGATTATTGTCGAAAATGTCGAAGTTTACTCCAAAAAATCTTGAAAAAAATGTATTTTTATCACCCTGTATATGGAAAAACAAGCCGTTTCGGACACATGTTTATATGAACTTTTCGTCCTAAAAACTTTCAAAGAATCATCTCCCGAAGTTTGTCAACGTACTCAATTAACACCCTGTATAGTTTGAAATATATTCTTTTCAATAATATGGTTTTGAGTTCATCAGGTTTCAGCTCAAGTTTTATGAAGTATGATGATTTATTGTTCGAAAAGTGTCGGTTACCAATGGAAATAACATAAAAATACGTTTTTTTTTTTCTGGTGAGATGAATAACATTTAGCATATCAATGAACATTTCACAATTTTTTTCAATACAAACGTCATATTTTACATTGATACGATTTTCCAGGTGCCAAATATTTTATCGGAATTAGAAACTTATTCAAAATACCTACTTATCTATTTAATAAGCTCAAAAGAAACAAGTAACAAGTCATCGGAGTGTTGAAAGCGTTTGCTTTCATCCAGACGGTTTGGGTTCTATCCCCACAGCCGTTACGGAGCTAAAGTGCTTCGGAACCCACTTGTACGTAAGGTGTAGGTCCCGGAACACCCTTCCTCGCACAAGCTCTGCATTTGAGGAGTTTTCTCCGAAAATCTGGGTTATCTATTTTCGAAACGATTGATTTCGACCAACCCCTATCCTCCACACACCATCTCACAAAGTGGAAACATTAAGGCAAATGGCTGTCAGAAAACGAAAGCTTTCCGCTACGAACATTGAATTACATCTGCCATCTATTTGTACAATTTTCCTCCATTCGGAAACTGTTACAAGTGCTAATCTGTTTTTCACAAATAAAACTTTTTTTTTTATAAATGAAAAAAAAAGAGTACAGTAACTTACCTCCAAATTTTCATTTCAGGTTTGTTTGGGAGGCTGCGATATAGGCCAGCAACGAACGGTTAATATTTATGTTATTGTGACACCTTTGCTTGTTTTCATATTTTCTATTTGAAATATTTTATGTTGTTTTAGGATGTTTTGTACTAATAAATATTTTGAAAGTAATTTGTATAAATATATTTTTCCGTACCCACTAAGAAAAATATTTTCTGACTATTTAAAAAATAGTGAACAAAAAATTTTCGGACATATATGATATGAAAAAAATTTGTTCTGGATCATTTCATATAAAAGTGAAGTAATAGAAACAAACCACTAGGCTTTTGTAATAAGTATACAAAAATTGTAGCCTAGTTTGGATTTGATCAAATAATTGTTGGTTTTGGAATTTCTATGGAATTGGAATGTATGAATGAATTTGATTTTTCTTCAACACCTATTCAATTTCTTTGTTAATCGAAACAGCTGAATTTCTGGAATTTCTATAGAATGTGGAATTGAAAATTATACTGTAACAATTAAAATAGTCTGATTTATTTAAACTTTCATACTAAGATTTATGTTAACAGATCGGTTATTATTGATTTTTAAATATTCTACTCACTGCACTCTCTATTATTCGAATAGCTAGGCACCGGCAATAATTCCAAACTAAACTCCGCCCGTCTCACCGTGGATATTGCTTTATATAGCGTGGTGAGCTGGTTCCAGAGTTCTTTCGAATTTCTACTGTCAACTAGATGTCGCTCTCGATTGATCTTGTCTAGATTGCCAGCGGCGAAGATGAATGGTGACATCATCGACTATAAATAGTTGTAATTTGTGTGCTATTTACGAGCTCAGTCCAGACTGGCTTGAGTAGAAATTGTTCCATTGCCCCCTTCTTAGAGATAATTCGTCCCGAAATGTCATCCTTGGTGCATGTCGATATTTGCATGATTCACCATATCTGCACCTTGCTGTTTGATTGAAGTAGCACTCCACCGTCTTCAGGTTCGGTTGTGGACGATGATTACAGCATACCAAAATCCTGACGCCGGTGGATTGGAATATCGTCTCCAGTCCAGTCCATCGAGCCCATAGAAAAATTTTGGAATTGCCAGGTCCACAAGATTTTGTGCTCTACCATCATGTCCCTCAATTTAACAAGGCTGTTCCATACGTCTCCATAGGACGGTTTGTTTGGGGATTGCTTCTTGGTGAATATATAGAAGATGCTTCTCTGGCCTTTTCGCAACTGTAGCACCCCTCCAACTTCTGTTTTTTTTTGCCGTAGTTCATGGAGACGACCATACTTCTTGGAGAATACCACAGTGATTCCTCTGGACATTTGGAGATCTTCTGCCACACAGTGAGCTAACGCGTAATCGGCAGGCACCTTAAAAAGGTTTCGTGGTTCCTCTCGAGTCACCCCATGTTGAACTTTCTCTCCATTCAAGTACAAGGACATGAATTTCTGGAACGTCATCGTGTACCAAACTTGGGGGGTACCCCTTTTGTAGGTGTGTAACCTTACCCCAAGGTGACGCATCAACTTGTCGTCACGAAAAGTACTGACCTTTAAGAGGGTCGTTAAGTTTAATTATGGAAAACTGTTTTACCTGTACCAGTCTTTATTTTTGCTTTTTCTTCTTTCTCTCGGTGATACACTGACTCTACAGGTATCTGAGGAAAAGTTCCCCAGACCAGATTTCCTTAAAGGTTTTCAAAGAACCTCTGTGACCCAGGACAACCCAGATAAAAATAATTTGGCAGCAATGCTATCACCACTCCGCGGTTTTTAGGATGTTAGAAAAAAAATTATCTGGTGCGGAGACGCCAGATAGGAATAAAAATTAAAGTTCGGTCTATCTGGTTTATCCTGGCCGTAAGGGCTAGAATTCGGCTGCCTGCACGAAGAGGCAGTCTTTTGGTTTTGCAAGTCTTTGCTCAGGTATTTTTGGGAGTAGAGAAGGAATTTTACAAATAATAGTCGACCGTCGGAAAAACGATATCCATTAAGAAAAAAAATGATAAAAATAACTCAAATGTAAATAAAACAAAACCAAATAAATGGCTATATATATAGATAAATAAATAAAAAAAACTATTTGATGAGTGCAATTTGCCAGGAAGTCTCCTGGTGATTTTACAACTAATCACGAAGGAAAATGTCGAATTAAACAAAATTATATAAAATGCCAAAACCGTTTCTATATCAATAACAAAATAAGTTCTCTTAGGGAGTTCTTTCAACGATTTCCAAATCAGAATTATCAACTGTGTCTTCCACTTAGCGACACTCACTATGATTCCTACGTCTAACCAGAGCCAAGGTCCCTAACTATTACTTTGAACAAACTATGGGTTGGTGTTCTGAGAAGATCTGGCTAAGTGCAAAAGATAAGCATTCGTAGCAGAGAAATGAACATATATGAGTTAGTTCATGTATACATCAATTGGGTTTCTTACCAAAACAAAAACAGCTAATCCTTTATGTATTTATCGTCTGGGATGAAACACTCTATTTGAAATCCCGGTCATAGACGCGTCTTTTATATATTTAATTTATCACAAGAAATAATTCTAGAATTTTAGATTCTAGAATTCGGATGTTTCTGAGATGGCAAATTTTCGATATAAAACTATACACAAACCGTTGGAAAAATGTGCAGATATAAACCGACCTCCCGACCACAAACGAAAACTCAGTTTTCTGACTGATTTCTACCGAACCGCGCGCCTGACTGACTTTCCCTCGACATTTCTGATCAGAGGTCCCCTCCCAACATTCGTTGGAGGTACCATTTTTCGAGTCCTCCCTCAGGAACCAAATTATCAGTCATTCGTCCGTTGGGCCATAATTCAGATTTCTTCACGATGAAAAATGAATTAGTCCCGCCCAATTCAAGATGGTCGAATTTTTCTGCTGAATCAGTATTTCCCACGTTCAGTGCCTAAATTAAAAATTAATGCAAGCTGACCCCCGTCAGCAAAATTCGTAAGTGTCAGGACGTGTGTATCGCTTTCCAACTAAGCAGTCTCCCGACTCAATGGTTTCATTCATTGATTTGCTTACTATTAATACAAGGCCCTATTCTGAACTCGATATTTTAAATGGCCTTTTTCCGCGGTAGACTAAACAACAGGCCGCAATTTCTATAAGGAGATTACGTGTTTTTTTTCTTGTCGTGTATGAGATATTTCCGATGGGAACGAGTTTTAAGATTTTGTATTTGTTTCACGAATTAAATGTCTTTCGATATGACTTTATGCATTTGAGAAATAAAATAACCCATATGGCGATTGTTACATTACTCCCTCCTTTCAAAAAGTTTTGGGCATACCCAATGCCACAACTTTTCCAGAACAGCGTTCCCAAAACACCACCAACTTTCATATTATTCAATTCACTTAATTTACTCTTACCTATGTTTATCCCCTTGGAAAAAGTATGGGCACGCCCATGCTTTTTCCTTCTTTTTGTCAGGGTGACAAAACTATTGATTGGGACCGACATTTCTGATCGCTCCTGGTATATAGAAGAAGCACTGAATTCAAATATTTCTTTACCAAAAACAAACGCTAAACTGTCTTTTCTGAAAGAGCCGGTCCTGTTCAATATTTGGGGAGGTCCAAAAAAAACAATACAGATAACAAAAAAAAATCAATGTCGAATAAGAGTACAATATTTTTTTTTCAATGTTTCAATACATAGAATTCAGCATCCTACTAACAAATTTACTCACTTTTCGCGCGCACTTTACAATATTTCTCATATTTCCACGCACTGTGTTCGCTGCCATGTGTTGTAGAATGATCGTTGGGTGGTAGGGAATAGCCTTCACGTGCTGATCTCAGGACTATTTGGGGTCTCCTCCTCTCGTTCTGATGACTATGTACGCGGAATGTCTGTTGTCAAACTTTTGACTACGTTTGACTATACCATTGCCGAACATTGGTATTGTTGAGGTTTTCACGTGCCCCTGAGTTAATATAACTGTCTTGTTTCGGCGTACCGTTCACTCGCGCGAGAATTTACTATTTGTGAAACTGGATTATCTTGGCTGGTCGGTTGTAACTGGTGGACACTCGGACCAGTGTTGTATTGGTGGGTATATATTTATGGCGGGCGCTTCCTCGATTGGGGTTGGTGATTCTGCAGGGGGAGTTGGCTCGTCTCGCTGGCGGTTCACTTGGTATCGGTGAGTTATCCACATGGTTAGGGTATTCCATAGGCTGGCTAGTATTATGACGCTGCATCCTACTGTTTGGTAAAGGTGTACTCCGTTCAGGACTACTCCAATTCCGTACTTTAGCATTCTGAATATTGCATAAAAACCCATCAGACCACTCATGAAAAGTCCTAGGTCAGTGAACCAGCCCCAAATTTGATGCATGGTATTGTGGGCTAATTCTTTCATCTCTGCGACGTCAAAAATGCTGACTGTGGAGAAACCTTGACTATTGGTTTCGAGGCCAGCTACTCTGCGAGCTAGAATGTTTTCAACAGCCTTTCGCTCGTTCCCAAAAGTGAGTATCCTCTGCGCGGCACTAATTTCTTCCTGCGTGTAAATGCCTAAGGAACCCATGGGTTGAATCGGTTTAAAAGTGAGTCTCTGACTTGTTTCTGGTGCTAGTTCTTCCGGTCTTCTCTTAACGGTTGGATAGGGGCTCAGTCCCATCCATTGGTCGTCTATTAAATAAAGGGGGGGCATCAAGCTATTGCAGTCCACCTCTTCAGCGTGGGCTTGTACTATTCTGGTAACGGGTGCCATGAATTTGGACTCGTTGTTCATCATTATCGGTAATTCATTGTAGCAGTTTTCGGTTCGTCTTATGGTGACTACTCGGGGTACGCATTTCATTATGTATAGGACCTCGCCTAGTACTCTTCCTACGTATCCTCCGCTTTCTTTTACCAACTGACTCAGGGTGCTGGGAACTAGTGGTGCCATTAGTAATCTGTTTTTCAGTATCTCGCGCTGCATGAGACATCTTCGGTGGATGGTGTCTGTATACAGCCGATCCAGCTTCCTGGTGTATGCCTGTTCCACATATAGAAATTTGCTATTTATGTAAGCCATGAGGTCTGCATTGTGCGGCAGAATTGTCACTTTCGGCATCAGAAACTTCTCTTGGTTCCCTTCTACTACCAATATCCTAGGATGTTCGGTCTGCCAGATCTCTAGCTGACAGAGGTTGACCTTCTTCACTAAGGTAACCGCAAAGACCTTCGTATTGTCTTCCACAACTATAATTTGCTCAGTAGTAATTTGGTTTCTTACTTTTTCTGCCTTGCCCTGATAGAGCAAGCTCAGCTGCTCCTCACAGGTCCTCAAGGGTGTGGCATCCCATGTAACTTCCCCTATAGTAGTGTCGAAGCAGTAGCCCTTTAGGTATGGGCAGACGACTCCTCCCAATAGGCTCACTTCATTCTCCTCCGTCTTGATTTTGGCGGTGTAGTCCGTCGTTTGAATTTTGACAGTCGCTATGATAACAACATCTTTCCATACTTGTCCGTTTTCGTGGTAGGTTGTCCCCTGGCAGGTTCCCGCGGCGTCCACCACTCCTTCTAATGTGAGTGAGGCTGTAGTGGTGCCATTCATCGTTATCCCTCCAATCTTCTGACGATACAAATTAATGGTTTGGTATCGATGTATGTTACGGCACTCTTCCGCACCAACCCGGTAGACAAAGTTAGTAATGCCTCCGGCTACTATGGAACTGTGACTGTGCATGCCACAGTGACTTATGATGCGTGTGACTTCGATTAGGCAAGTCCACACATGTTGAAGAGAGAATTCGTCTCTCTGAATCACTTTCACGTCCACGGCTTCACTTTGGTAGGCAGTTTCTATACTTGGACATCTCGCGACGTCGCGAATCGAAACTGCTGTAATTTCAGTGTCTTTGTCATCACAATCGTAGGCAATGATGGTCTTCACCTGAGTGACGAATCCAGAATACAGGAGGTAGGTTATCCCCACCACCATTAATGCTGGCCTACTAGGCCCCATGTTGCCTTCTTTCTTCTCGAATACACGTGTTTGACGAAAGAATGTTCGGTTAAAAAAACAGGTTACAAAACAAAAAATAAAAAAAAATCTAGACAATAAAATAGTATGGTCAGATTACCCTAAGACACACTTAAATATTTACTTATTCTATTTGGCTCCAGTTTATAATTTACTTATATACTAAACCGCCGTTTTGATCTTCCTCAGCATCCGTTACCATTCCTGCAACAACAGAGTAATTAGACATCAAACAAAAACACAAGAAAAAAAAAATTTACATAGTCAATACGAATCCCAATTCCCCAAGCTTCGGTGTACGATACCTCACCTAGCTTTTCATATACCTCTAGTACGTTCACAACATACAATAATTCATGCCTCTTTATATCCGTATCCTACGGATAACAAGCTTAGCTCTCTGCCTTAAACTTATAAGGCCCGATGGCCAACAAAAAAAAATGGGGTCAGATGTGATCAAGTAGAGTGTGACTCTACTTATGTTTAAGGAAAAAAAAATTAAATTAATATTAGGCTGCTCAGATGAGGGAGCAGTTACCCCGGTCTGTACTACTAGTCAGTCGTGCAGACACATATATGAACAATCGATAAAAAAATGAAAAATAAATAAATGAAATCAGCCTGCTCAGATGAGGGAGCAGTTACCCCGATGTAGACAGAAATTACTTCAATACAAAACAAAAACACCAATCCCAATCAAAACACCTGAACGGGTATACTGAATTGACTTGTCAGTAGGTGGTAACAAATGTGGGAAAAAACAGAACCGACATGAAAATAAAAGAAAAAAATTAATAAAAGCGTACAGAATAAAAAGAAAAGGGGTGAGGGATTTTTTTATTTAGCTGTGCGCTAAATTAGGTGATGTTAGGAGTGTCCTCTAAGTCATAAGTACCGGGGCTTCAGGCGCCAGCTCCGGGTCCCAGGCTGCGGTCATGAATAACGGGGCCCCATACCTCAGAGTCACTCCCTTCCTTTTCCCCACGGTTTGTGCCATGCTTTGGGGGACTTTTACCCTCCCGGTGGGCACACTTCCCGGCAGCATGATTCTTAGGCCTCCGCTGCAAGGCCCTAAAAAAACTACTTCGGCTTACTTAACACACCATCACATTTGATGGCCTTGCCTCACCTATAACAAAAAAATGAAACTCCTTGTCTGGTCAGTTTTCTTTGCTGAAAAAAATATTATCTGCTCTACCGTCATCTTCATCGGGTGGCCTCGCCTCACCTATAAACTCATTAAAAATATACTCCATGCTTGGTCTGGTTTACTAAACAAAAGTCTGTGTCACCACCAATTTTACCAGGTGGCCTCGCCTCCTCCTATAAACCAATAAAAATCAAACTCCGTCCCTGGTTTGATTTCTTTTTACTGAAACAGAAGAAAAAAATTATATTATCTCTACAACATATCATACCCATTGTTGTCGGAAAAAATTAGACGTAAACTAAAACTCCTGGTCGGTCAAGGTTTCCTTGGTCGGCTTCATGAGATAGGAATTTGGGGTCGGAGTTCAGTTAGATATATAGTGTCACCCATCTCATTTCCTCTTTCTCAACGCTGATTTAGTACATGAAACGATCTGGCGGCCTTCTGACGCGCGTGGATCGCCTTACTGGACCTGCTGGTTCGTCCAGTATCCCATCTTCTTCACTGGCCGACTGGTCCTCGCTTTCCGCTTCCCGACTTTCCTCACTGTCACTTCCCAGTATCGGTATCTCGACGTACGGCGGTATCATCCCTGGGTAGGACTTAGCCCTTTCTTCTATTTCTTCTTCCGGGTCCCTGTCATCTTCCGATTCTTGGTATTTCTCTGCCCTGCTCCTGGTTTCTTCCGCTGGTAGAGGGTCCTCCCTCGCCACGTAGGTTTTCAATCTGTTCACGTGAACCATCTGTTCCTCTCTTCCTCCGCATTTCTTGATTTTATAAGTTACCGGCCCCTTTTTTTCTATGATTCGGTATGGTCCAATCCATTTTGGTACCAATTTTCTGGATAAACCTTTCTTAACAGCCATGTCCTTCATGTACACTTGATCCCCTATGGCAAACTCCTGTTCTCCTGCCTTGCGATTGAACCTCTTGATTCTCTTCGCCTTTTCCCTTTCGGTATTTTGGTATACGTTAGTGTATACCTGCCTCATTCTTTCTAGGAATTCTGCTACGTAATTCTCGTCGTAGTCGTATCGTACTCTGCCTGATTTTATGAATGCATCTACAGGGAGTACTTGATCCCTCCCATGGAGTAGAAAATAGGGACTATATCCCGTGGAATTGTGGGTACTTCCCCTATAGGCCATTAATACGAACGGGATCCAGTTATCCCAGTCTCGTTGGCTCTCACTGATATAATGGGACAGCATGTCTTTGAGCACCCTGTGCATCCTCTCTATTTGCCCATTCGTCGTCGGTGCATAGCTTGCTGTCTGTATTTTCTCGATCTCCAGGGCCTTGCACGTTTCCTTGAAGAGGCTGGAAGTGAAATTTGCCCCTCGGTCGGTCAGCAGCTTCTTTGGTGTTCCATGTCTCACGATAACCTGTTCCACGAAGGCTCGTGCGATGGTATCCGCTTTCTGGTCTGGTAGCGGGATTGCTTCGACGTATTTGGTGAAGTAATCCTGGAATGTCAACAAGTATCTGTTTCCGTTCAGGGAGGTCACCAATGGTCCGACAATGTCCATAGATGTCAGCTCCCAAGGTTCGGTAGTCGGGGTGAACCTTTGGAGTGGCGCTTTCTTCAAATGGGGAGATGTCTTTCTTCTACTGCAGGGTTCACAGCTGGCGCAATAGTGGATTACCTCCGTGCGCATATTTGGCCAAAAGAATCTTCGTTTCAAACTAGATAGGGTTTTCTGTTGCCCTACGTGTCCCGCCATCGGTGAATCGTGGAAATCTTCCAAAACTCTAGCTGTAAATTTCTTTGGAACAATCAATTTATCTCCGTCTTCTTCAGCGCGATATAAAATGCCATCTTTCGTCATATAGTAGTCCTCTTCTTTTTCCCAATCACCGTTCACTTGCTTAATAATCTCTTGACAAAAATTGTCCTTTTCCTGTGCGGCTCGTAATTCTTCGCGATCCCACTCTGGTATCATTCTCATGTCCGGTTCTTGATTCACCTTAATAACACATACTTTTGAGGTGCCCTCGTATATAACAATTTTTATGGTTGAATTATGGAACACGAATTCTAACATTTCCAACACTTGGTCCCATAAAAGTCCATCCAATCCGCATCCTATCTTAGGGATAGCTAAATAGGCATCCTTGTTTTTCTCACAACAATGTCTGAGATCTTTTAGCACTGTCCACATAGCTCTGTAAGAGGGTTTTTCATAATAGGCGGCTTTTGTTATCAAATAATAGATATTTCGTTCCGGTAAATTCAATTCCGCTGTTTCCCCAAGGTTCTTGTTTTGTTGTTTCAGAATGTCCACGGAACCATATATGCTTTTGAATCGTTGCGCAATTCCTTTTCCCATGGCAAAATCCTGTGAAACACAATGGGCTAGCGCCCAATCTTCCGGAGCGGAGAATAAATCTCCTTGACGAGTAGTGATGTTCTTGGCTCTAGGTACCTGGTGTTGTTTCCGGTATTCCTCGAATTCCTCGTACTCTAGGTCGAGAAAGTGGTCGTCTTTGTTGTACATTCGACTCAGTGCGTCGGCGTTTCCGTGAAGTCTTCCCTTCCTGTGGATTACCGAGAAATCATATTCGGCTAGAGTTAATGCCCATCTCACTAATCTTGAGCCGGGGTCCTTTAGGGTCAAAAGCCACTTCAATGGTCGATGGTCCGATATGACCGTGAACTTTCTTCCATACAGGTAGCATCGAAATGTTTGTATCCCAAATACTACTCCTAATAGTTCTTTCTCTGTTGTGGCATAATTTTGTTCGGCTTTTTTGAAGGTTCGGCTGGCATATGCTATAGGTCTTTCGTAGCCCTCTCGTACTTGGCTAAGAACTGCTCCCACCCCTGATCCAGACGCATCCGCAGCCACTACAAAGGGCTGTGTAAAATCGGGGAAGACCAGTACCATATCTGATGTCAAGGTCTCCTTCAAGGTCTGGATGGCTTCCAGCACCGAAGGTGTCAGTTCGAATTTCACCTCTTTCTTCGTCAGGTTGGTTAGTGGAGCAATTAGCTCGGCAGCATTTGGTATGAACCTTCTATACCAGTTCACTAGTCCTAAAAATGATCTTACTCCTCGTACGTTCTTCGGTAACGGAAACTGATGTATTGCCTCTATCTTTTCGGGGTCCGGAAATACTCCATCTTGAGTAATCATATGACCTAGGTATTTGACCCTTTTTAACAAAAAGTTGCACTTGCTTGGCTTCAATTTGACGTTGACCTCTCTCAACCTCTCAAACACCTTCCTTAACCTTCCAATATGGTCCTCAGCGCCAGCAGAATTGAAAATTATGATGTCATCTAGGTAGACCATGCATATGTCTCCTGTCAAGCCTGACAAGGTTATGTTCATAAATCTCTGGAATGTTGACGGCGCATTGACTAATCCAAAAGGCATTTTTAAATATTCGTAGTGCCCTTGAAACGTACTAAAACCTGTGAGGGGTATATCTTTTTCTTCCATGTCTATCTGATGATAAGCTTCTGCGACATCCATCACGGAAAATAGGGCTTCGTCCCCTGAACTATATCCCTGGATCAGATCCGAAATATTTGGTAAAGGATAATATTCCTTTTTCGTCACGCTGTTGAGCCCTCTGTAATCGATACACATCCTCACTTTCTCGTCCCCATTAGGTAGTTTCTTCGTGACCAACACCACCGGTGCTGACCAAGGGCTATATGATGGTCGAATAACTTCCGCTTCCAGTAGTCTGTCAATCTCCTTTTTCAAAACTTCTCGTTGATGGTAAGGTATTCTATATGGTGCCTTGCATATAGGTTGTGCTCCTGGCTCCAAGGTTATGCTATGCTTGACTTTCGTGGTGCTGGTTCTCACCATGTCTTCATCTATAAATAGATCCTGATATTCTTGAATCAAAGTCTTCAACTTATTCTTCGTACCTTCCTCCAAATGATCCAAGACAAACCCGCTATTTCTTCGTTCTTCATTTCCTAGTTTAACTACGCCAATCGTCCTATCCGTCTTGATCACCTCTTTTTCTATTTTCTCGCACGACACCGCTGTAGCTACTTTTTTCTTTCTGCTTAATTTTACCTCTTTGCATGAAGTGTTTATGACTCGTACCCAGATTCTTCTAGCGTTCTCCGTCACGATAGTTGCCGTGTGGACCTGACCATCTCCTATGTCCACTGGTTCGCATACTAATAGTCCTCCTTCTATTTCTTTCTTCAGTTTTGCCGCCACGAGTGCTTCTGTTCTTGCAGGTATAATAACATCTTCTTCTAGCAAGATATCTGTCTCCCAAAGTCGCTGTGAGCCTCCTTGGCTCATGGAATCCTCTCCTGTTTCTTTTACCTCATCTTTTTCTGTCTCCATCCATCTCTCTTCTAGCTCTTTGGCCTCCTCTTCGACAGGTACTTTCGCCTCCTCCGAAGGTGGTTCAGTTTGGACTTCAATGTGACATACTTCTATTATATTTTTCTCTTCTTCCTTGTCTTCTCTCAGCGTCGTTTCTTCCCCTATCTTCTGTTCTTCCTCTGCTTTTCCGTATAATGACAAATGACGTCAATGTCAAAAGTATAAAAAAAAAATATAATATAATATAAAAAAAAACCGCCAAAACCAAACCCGAGAGAAAAATTCAACTGAATTATTCTCAGTACGAGGGGAAATTGGTTTCCCCAAAAACACTCAATCCGCTACAAAAATAATATTGACAATTGTCGATTACCGTTTCGTTCCACCCGGCAGAAAAATTCAATTGAATTATTCTGAGTACATTAAAAATTGTTTTCCCGACGCCTACAATAATTTGAAATGGAAAACTTCAACCAAGTTTTCCTTAAGCTGCGAGTCAGCCCAAGCCCACGACTATCCTTCGTGTATAGCTAGCCGGAATAGCTAGCTATCTGCAGTGTCCTCTTCTCTTGCCGGTGAATATTATAGTCACTAAGGGTTATTAGACTTTGGAGTGCTGTTATCAAGACAGTTTCAAACCTTTGTTTTTATGGCCTCTTCTACGACGTCCTACCCTGTAATTCCCTAACTGATAAAAAAAAATCAAACCGTATTTTCCCTAACTCAAAATTAATCTATCTCTGAAAATGAGAAGGAATATGTTTTCTAATGACTTGTTCTTTACTTTACATAAAATTATGTATTTACTCAGCAAAAGGCAGGTAAAAAGACAAAACAACAAAAAAAATATAGAAATGTATATGAAAAATTGAAGATATTTATTTTATTAAAGTTACTGACTCTTCCGTTGAGTATAATCTCAAGGAACGCGGCTAAAAAATGCCCAATGTGACCAAAATATTGAAATTAATGATTTTTCTACTAATTAAAACGACAAAATTCGACCCTACACTCAAAGCTAAATATATCTGACCGGATTTGCCCGAAAATGTATTTTTCAGACCTTTCGCTTTCGATGAGAAATAAATAGATAAACAACACACTCACAAAGTCAAACAAAAATTTTCTGCTTCGAATTGGCTTTCTTTCTGCACTTGAACTTAACCTTTTAAATTAACTCGCTGTATCTCGAGACAGAAAAATATGCAATTAGTCTTTTCTTAAGGAATGATTCAAAAGAATTTATAGAATATTCGTTTTTCCAACACTATAGCTTTAAAAATAAAAGTCCCGTTTGCCACCGAAATTACTCTCTTACTCCTTAGTTTTGTATTTTTTTCTCCTATAATCTCTGAGCAATATTTAGTTAGTTGAACATACTGGGTTTATTTTCCTAATAAATCCCACAACCCTTGTTAGTGAAATTGTGACTAGGTTTTCCAAGTAAATTTCACAGCTGTTTTCACCAAATTTCACTCGGTTTATCCAAATAAATGTCGATATATCCCACCGCTCTGTCACCAAATTGTACCAAACTTGGGGGGTACCCCTTTTGTAGGTGTGTAACCTTACCCCAAGGTGACGCATCAACTTGTCGTCACGAAAAGTACTGACCTTTAAGAGGGTCGTTAAGTTTAATTATGGAAAACTGTTTTACCTGTACCAGTCTTTATTTTTGCTTTTTCTTCTTTCTCTCGGTGATACACTGACTCTACAGGTATCTGAGGAAAAGTTCCCCAGACCAGATTTCCTTAAAGGTTTTCAAAGAACCTCTGTGACCCAGGACAACCCAGATAAAAATAATTTGGCAGCAATGCTATCACCACTCCGCGGTTTTTAGGATGTTAGAAAAAAAATTATCTGGTGCGGAGACGCCAGATAGGAATAAAAATTAAAGTTCGGTCTATCTGGTTTATCCTGGCCGTAAGGGCTAGAATTCGGCTGCCTGCACGAAGAGGCAGTCTTTTGGTTTTGCAAGTCTTTGCTCAGGTATTTTTGGGAGTAGAGAAGGAATTTTACAAATAATAGTCGACCGTCGGAAAAACGATATCTATTAAGAAAAAAAATGATAAAAATAACTCAAATGTAAATAAAACAAAACCAAATAAATGGCTATATATATAGATAAATAAATAAAAAAAACTATTTGATGAGTGCAATTTGCCAGGAAGTCTCCTGGTGATTTTACAACTAATCACGAAGGAAAATGTCGAATTAAACAAAATTATATAAAATGCCAAAACCGTTTCTATATCAATAACAAAATAAGTTCTCTTAGGGAGTTCTTTCAACGATTTCCAAATCAGAATTATCAACTGTGTCTTCCACTTAGCGACACTCACTATGATTCCTACGTCTAACCAGAGCCAAGGTCCCTAACTATTACTTTGAACAAACTATGGGTTGGTGTTCTGAGAAGATCTGGCTAAGTGCAAAAGATAAGCATTCGTAGCAGAGAAATGAACATATATGAGTTAGTTCATGTATACATCAATTGGGTTTCTTACCAAAACAAAAACAGCTAATCCTTTATGTATTTATCGTCTGGGATGAAACACTCTATTTGAAATCCCGGTCATAGACGCGTCTTTTATATATTTAATTTATCACAAGAAATAATTCTAGAATTTTAGATTCTAGAATTCGGATGTTTCTGAGATGGCAAATTTTCGATATAAAACTATACACAAACCGTTGGAAAAATGTGCAGATATAAACCGACCTCCCGACCACAAACGAAAACTCAGTTTTCTGACTGATTTCTACCGAACCGCGCGCCTGACTGACTTTCCCTCGACATTTCTGATCAGAGGTCCCCTCCCAACATTCGTTGGAGGTACCATTTTTCGAGTCCTCCCTCAGGAACCAAATTATCAGTCATTCGTCCGTTGGGCCATAATTCAGATTTCTTCACGATGAAAAATGAATTAGTCCCGCCCAATTCAAGATGGTCGAATTTTTCTGCTGAATCAGTATTTCCCACGTTCAGTGCCTAAATTAAAAATTAATGCAAGCTGACCCCCGTCAGCAAAATTCGTAAGTGTCAGGACGTGTGTATCGCTTTCCAACTAAGCAGTCTCCCGACTCAATGGTTTCATTCATTGATTTGCTTACTATTAATACAAGGCCCTATTCTGAACTCGATATTTTAAATGGCCTTTTTCCGCGGTAGACTAAACAACAGGCCGCAATTTCTATAAGGAGATTACGTGTTTTTTTTCTTGTCGTGTATGAGATATTTCCGATGGGAACGAGTTTTAAGATTTTGTATTTGTTTCACGAATTAAATGTCTTTCGATATGACTTTATGCATTTGAGAAATAAAATAACCCATATGGCGATTGTTACAATCGCATTCTCCGGTGGTCTGAGGGTGCAGACTTAGTCGTGGTTTCCAGCGTATGAGGCCAACCTATTGAAATGGACGACTCTGGTGGTTTTCTTCTAGGTGGCTTTCTAATTCGGTAGACCTTATAAGGACCTTCCCACGAGTTCCGCAACTTTGGTGATAGCCCACGACGACGTTTGGGGTTGTACAGCCAAACCAGGTCACCAACCTGAAATCCTCCGGCATCGGCCTTGATGTTATAGGTCTCTTTCATTCGGTCACTGGTACTCTGGATGTTCAAACGGACTCTTTCGTGGATGTCTTCCGTTCTCTGCCGAAGTTTGCTAAAATAGTCCTCTCCCGCAGTGTCTTGTCATAATGGAGTCCCAAACTTCAGGTCACAGGGTAATCGCAGCTCTCTGCCCATAAAAATACTAGCAGGGGTTTGGCCGGTCGACTCGTGAACTGCAGAACGATAGGCCATCGGGAACAAATAGAGATACTGGTCCCAGTCTCTTTGGTGGTCAGAGACTACCTTGGATAAGTGGCGGTTCATCGTCCTGTTCATCCGCTCCACCGTCCGATCGGAATGTAAAGCCGTGATTCCCGTCTTCTGGATGTTCAGCATTCGACACAATTCCTAGAACAAGTTGGACTCGAAATTTCTGCCTTGGTCTGAGTGCAGTTGCAGAGAGACCCAAATTGACAAATCCACTTCTTTACCAAGACGTCAGCGACGGTAATCGCTTCCTGGTTGGGCAGGGCATAGGCTTCGGCCCACTTGCTGAAGTAGTCCATTGTCACGAGGATGTACTGGTTCCCGTGGTCAGATTGTGAAAACGGTCCAGCAATATCGATAACGATTCTTTCTGCACCAGTATTGTCTGCTTGACAATTGGCCAAGTAAAACCGTTGTCTCACTTTCTGGAGAGTCTTCGTCACTCCCAGATGTCTTCCGGCGACCCCATCATGGATTTCTCGAAGCACTTCTGGTCTTCTGCTTCTGGTTACACCTGTCTGACGTCTTTATTCCCTACCATCCTGGGACTCCAACACACGCTTCAGAACTCCGTTGTTCAGAGTAAGGCTGTTTCATTGAGCTCAGTAGGACTTAACGGCTGGCGAATATCCTGCTACTTCCCGTCATACTGGTCTTTCTTTACTTTTCTTCCAGCCGATAACTAAGCCTGGATCTGGATCTTTCTTTTGGTCTATCTGGATCTTTCTCCTGGTCTTTCTGGATCTTGCTCTCATTCCAGTTATCATCTACCGCCGTTGTTTTAAAAATTGTCGCGTCTTTCTCCTCTGCTCGTCGGCAATGTGAGCAGTCATCTGGCCATGGCATCTGCATTCCTATGGCTGGTCCCTGCTCGATGTTCAAGTCGAATTCTTGGAGTCTCTCAATCCAACGTGCCACCTGACCCTCAGGATTTTTGAACCGTGGAGCGGCGTGATCAGTTCTCAGCAGGAATCTCCTGCCATACACACACTTGTAGAAGTGCTCTACTGCTTTGACAACAGCCAGCAGCTCCCGTCTGGTGACACAGTAATTTCGCTCCGGTTTACTGAGGACCTTACTGAAGTAACCGATGACTTTTTCCCGTCCATCCTGGATCTGAGGAAGGACAGCTCCAAGTCCCACGTTGCTTGCGTCCGTGTCCAGAATGAATTTTCCATTCGGAAGGGGATAACTTAGAATTGGCGCGTTGATTAATGCCCCCTTCAGCTTCCTGAAGGAAACTTGGCATTCCTCGGACCACTGGAGCATTGTCTGTCCTTCCGTGAGCCTGGCCAATGGTTTGGCGATGTTAGCAAACCATATATGATTTCTAAAAAAATATGTCACATTGAAATATATCAAGAATTTTTACTCAAATTCGGATAACCCTATATATTTTGGGTATACTTCAAAAATTGACCCCATTGACCACACTGCGCAGTCGCAGATCCCCGTGGTAACTCCCTGCAACTTCTATGCGATCGATTCTGGTTAACAGGGGGGGGGGGTGAGAAAGTAGCAAAACCTAGCTGATTTCTGTTCCATTTCTTGCCCTGCTTCATATGACTTATGAACCGTACAACCTATGAGTCACTATCTACAATTTAGGAAATATATAAGAACAAAAAATACTCGATCGACGAAAAATTCAGTGGTTGATAGGTATTACAATAATATATAATAAACTTCATGAACGAAAATAATACGTTTTGTTTTCGAATAAGTACAATGAAATGAAAAATAGCTCACGGGCACACAATTACTAAACAAGCCAAAGATTTTGTCGAAACGGAATCATAAAATGAAAGAAACTGGAAGATATAAACTATTGGTCATTTAGATTCCTCTAAAAAGTCGGAATGTTATTGAAAAACACACAGTGAAGAGGTGAATCACTAACTCAAAGGGGTCGAAATCGTTAAACAAATATTAGAATAATTTGAAACACCAAGAAGAAAATTTCAATAATTCGAACAGCAAACAGTGGAAAGGTGTATTAGTAACGGGCCGTCAAAGGGGTCAAAATCAACAAGAAGAAAATTTTAATAATTCGAAGCACCAAGATAAGAAAATGGACTGCTACATTTATATTCCACTAGAAAAATTTGTATCGAAAAACACAAAGTGAAAAAATTAATCAATGGAGTCAGAAGGGTCGAAATCGTTGAAAGAAAATTAAAATAATTTGAACTGCCAAGAAAAAAACGGACTGTCACATTATTTTTCCCCTAGAAAAATAAAAGTCTCATTGGAAAACACACAGTAATAAGAAGAATCAGTGGAGGGCCGTTGGACGTGTCGAAATCGTCATAATGAAAAAAAAATAACTTGAAGAAAATAGGCTGTGACTTTAGGCCGATTCAGTTATACGCGGAGTTTCTGTAGCACGTTTAATTTTTAGGTTTATGCCTATTTGTCTATGTGTCTGAAAACTGCAAGACCATTCCCATTTTTCAGTTGATACGTCAAGAAGGCTACTCCGACCACGACAATGAAGATAACTGCCGCAGTTGCAGTTGAAACTTTTTGAGGTTTCAACCAAAGAAGACCATGGCAAAACCAAGAAACCAATTATATTAGAAATATCGATGTTTTATCGAATATATTCATCGTGTACTAAAAATCCCATTTGAATCAGGACATTTTCGAATAATCACAGCGAAAGTACTATGAAGTGGGACATATCAAGCGACTATTTCATTCACACATAGTTAGCTGCACCTATGAAATCACATGCTTTAAGTCACATGATATGCAATATGAGCGGATATTCAAGTGAACACGATAATTATTCAGATAAACACGAATATTTTGGTAAAAAACAAAGAGAAGTGTCAAAGTTTGACATAACTCGAAACTACTCCATATAGCTAATGCTCTCGTGAGTTATTCAAATTATTAATATTCATATGGTCTCATTTAATTGTCAAAATACAAAGTACTCAGTATTGATTGAATCATGAAGAAAATAACAGTCTGCTATTTGCCATGGTCTTGTGATATCACATACGACAATTTACTTCATATTATATGAACCAATCTGCCTCCAGCCCGTGGTATTTTTGCTTCTTCCTTGTGTATGTAAATATAGAAACGTTAGTTTGACGGTTCAACTCTTCAATTGACAGTGATTACACAAGATGAACCGTTGATGCAATTACCTTCTGAAAAAGGTCAAAGTAAATTTGCGGGTGAAAAGGCGAGGTAAAAATTCCAAATGTTAGGGGAGGAGTCTCAAAATAAAAGAAATCTAATACTGTCTCACTTCAACTCATTTCGGTGTAAAATAAAAATTACTCATAGTAGTAAGTTTAACCTTGAACGCTTCGAGGCTGTTTAAATAGATACGCAAACGCTCGCCGCTTTTTACCACTACGGCCGACTTGATTTGATTACATTGTCCAGTATTCTCTAAAAGGAAGAACTCAAATCTGGGTAATAAAAATGAATTTTTTTTTCTGCATTTGGATCGATATTAGGTATATTGATTGGTATTGATATAACTTATGAAAATATGTGTGGTTTAAGCAAACATCATAATTAAAAAAAACGAATAACCAGCGTAAGCACCAAATGATAATCACTCGGTTGCGTACTGGACATTCAAGATATACCCACGAACACTTGCTGAAAGGTGAAACAGTGAAAATGTGTGATATGTGTCAGATACCAATGTCAGTTAAACATCTCATGGTGGAGTGTCCGAGTTTTACGGAACAACGACAGACGTACAGTATAAGTGCGGATCTAAAGACTGCTCTTGGTGTGAACTGTAACTTTGAAAACACAATCGGATTCCTTTCTAAAATAGGTTTACTCAACAAATTGTGAATACCAAGTATCAGGCAATCTTCCTTAGTAATACATTCTATAGCTTTGAATTGATACCATCTTACAAGTGTTATTACCAGCCTTATTGTTATAACATATCATTGTTATGTTGCTAATAACCCTAGAGGTGGATGCAACAATAATTATCTCAATAAAAAAAAAAAAATCGTGTTCATCGGCATGTAAATAGCAACGCTACAAAAACCATTCAAATTATGAGAAAACCATCCTACGGGTCTTCATTAGAGATATTTATCGAAAATTTCTATGAATAAGTCCGCGGTTGCATTTTGTTCAATTACATTGTTTTAGCGTAGGAGACTTTCGAATTTCCTCATGTGTAAAAAATAAGTAGCGCAATCAGACGTGAAAGGGTTACATAGAAATGTGTGTCAATTCAGTTAATCATTTTTTTCTTTTGGAAGTCATTGCATATATTTATAGATATATAAGATAAAACCGGATAAATAGTGGGTATGTTATGTAACGATCATGTTGTGTTAGTAGCAATACTAGCAATTACATGCATATATAATCTTTTTCTACGACCAATACAAAATCAAAACAAAACTGTGTTTTAATCTAGTTATGTTCAAACTTTACTTCAACATGAATTTCAATACGAACATTGTATCCACAAAGAAAATTTGAGTTTCTTTGCAAGTTCTTCAACGAAAAGTAAAGAAATATATATAAATCTTTTTTAAACCAATGATCCATAATTATCTTTATATTTTGAAATATATATAATGAAAATCCATGTTATAGGGAGTAGACAAATTTTTACCCCTGAATGGCCTCTATTCTTTTAAACGATGTTGAGAAAGAGATGGTCGGCTTGTCTCCAAAGTAACGGCATATGAATGTGAGGACTGAGTTTGTTGGGTCGGTCTCGATGGGACCCCTAACGGTGGAACGATTGATGATATTTCGGAAGTGCATCGTCCATGAAAATATGCATGAAACAGAGACAGATCGGCAACTTGTCTGCGGTGTTCCAGAGAAGTGAGCGAGCTTGTGAACGGAGTATCACCGACGAGAGTTTCAATATATGTTTGGGTGCTTCACTACATATATTGAAACCCAAGACTGGTCGGATTTGTGCCTTATAAATCATAATGAGTTGACGGAAAATGAAATAATTTTTGGTACGAAATAGAGCACTGGTCATTTAAACGACGTCATGTATACAACGGTTCTTCAAAAATCGTCTAATATTACAAACTGCCCAAATATTAGGTTGCCTGTGGTAATTTTGTTTTGAACTGAAGTAAACTTCAAAATTTTTGATGCAAAGTTGTTTTATTTTTTTTAACAACTAAACTTGCTCAAAATAGTACAGTAACAAGGAAATGATGCTGAAAAATATCAAGTGATAAGTAATTAAAGAAAACCCGAGACGAGATTCAGCCAAACTCCCTACGTGAATAGGGATAACTTCTGCCTTTCCATCTATTTTTTTAATAATCAAAAGAACATGTCAGTATGTGGAGTACTACATTAACACATTATTTCAGACATACTAAATAAAAACACTTGATAAAAAAACAAAAATTTTCCCAGGCGGAATTTTGAGAAGCTGATAAATAAATAGGTAGGAAATGAGAGCGGCGGACGATATATTGCTGGGGTTATACAGCCCCTAAATAAAATAGTTTATAGATATAGAGCTGAGTGAATTATAATAAATGAGAAGCTGCCAATATTTTATGTCTGTATGATATTCTTATAATTTCCGTTTAAAATATAAAATTTTATTTCTTATTTTATTTACGTGCTGTATAAATCCCCCTTATAATGTCCACCGCTCTCATTTCCTACCTATTTATTTATCAGCTTGTCAAAATTCCGCCAGGGATAATTTTAGTTTTTTCTCAAGTGTTATATTTTATTTAATCCTTTGTTCTTCATATTGAAAAATGAATCGTCATTTTTGATCGAAAATTGTTTGTTTCGGGTACAATTTCAATTCGGCCGCCATTTGCATGTTTCGTAATGAAATAACGAAAATTAACTATTTGGAAAACCATTGATACGTAGTTAGTGTCAATGGATACGATCAAATAAATTCATCAATTTTGTGAACTTGAATTTTATTAACATGTCAAAATGGAAAATTGTCGTCAATATTCATTCACCAATAATTATTCATGAATTTTAAGGAATTTCTAGTAACTTTCGGTCTGTTATGATACCTATTCGTTGCATAAAAGTTCTTGGGTTGAACCATTTCATGTCATTATGTTGGTATATCTTGTCGTGTGTAAATACAACCAATACTCATCAATTTTAGTAGTTATTCATTCGAATATTCTAAACTTCAATAATCCCATTTACAACTTCTATTGGTTTCATCTCCTGTGCTAAAATTTCGTGAATAGCTTCAGTATTATTTCCAAATTTAATGAATGCAACAACAATCCATTCAAACATCCATAGTATCCATGTAAAAGTACATATTTATGCAAGGGCGCTCGAATCAGTGAAGAAAAGAGATCCAATATTGAGTATGCGGGGGTTCAGCAAAAATCACTTTGACGGTGCGATTTTGGATGAATTCTTGCAAATTTTTGTGACAAGAAAGATAAATGTATGAGACAGCCACCTCTCAGAGTACTTTTTTGAAGAAAAAAATACCTAGTGACATAAAAAATAGTGAATCTGGACAAATTTACAATTTACCAGGGCCGTTTTTCCTGTGAGTTTTGAGCTCTTCAATGAGGAGGCCACCTGAATATTCACTTATCGGCCATTTTGAAGCCGCCATCTTGAATTTCTCAATTTTTGTGAAATAATCATAATTTCCAATCCAGGAAACCCCCAGTTACCAATTTTGAATAGAATGGAATCATAATTAAAAAATTCGTCCGCCATTTTGGAGCCGCTATTTCGTTTTTTCTCTTACAAAATTGTATGATACATCGTCATAACAATTATGAACACCTGCTAAATTCCAAATCAATGGGACGATTAGAAATGTGTCATATTTAACTTGCAAGATTTGATTACAGATAGACACACAGACACACACAGACACCAGGACAGGTGAAACTGAATAAAAGCTTGTAATAATTTCAGTGGTGAAGATGGTATTATTGAGGTGAAGTGTCCGTATAATGCTAGGAATATAGATCATGGTGCGATTTAGTTAATTTTACTCTCAAAGGAATAAAAATTATACCGTAAAAGTTCACAGACCGACAAGATTCTGAAAAAACACGTTAAAAAAATTTAAAATTTCTATTATTTCTATATTCTCCCACAATTAATATCAGCACGGGAATGACCATCTGGATTTAAAATAAAATGGACCACCTCACAAGGACTGATTTTTTTAGAAAACGGAAGTGAATTTTTATAAACAACTGGAGTACAATTAGGGGATACGTGGTCAAATCAAATCCGGATATTGAGTTTTCTTTTAAAGAATTTCTCATCGAGGACTTTTGACACTTGACGGTAACAATTGGCTAAACAGTTTCGTAATAGACCATATTCTATATATTTTGAATTCCGGACAGAAATACCAAATAATTCAGGTAGCAAAATCTTCTATTATTTTCGGTGGGGGACTTCTGAGAAATTTGTTTGTGGATTCTATCACGTTCAAGTAAAACAACACCATATTTCCAGTAGCTTTACATAAGCATTTTATTCTATTGAAAGCTAATTTCACTGAAGAAAAAATTACTCTTATATAGATCCCATGGGAAATGAGACAATTACCGGAGGGTTATTGATGGAAAGATTCAAAAAGTTTCTCCGCTTGAAGAATAAAAATTACGAAAACTCTGAACGCACAATTCCTTGGACCACGCAATACAATCAGATATTTATATCTGTGGTGTCTACGTTATCTATTTTTTCATCCAAAATGGTCAAGCAACATAATTTGACTGATTGTTTTGATATTCCAGGGTAAAAGCATTGATATAAAATACCTCCACTTAAAAAATAGTAGAAATATACAGAAAAATGTCTTTTTTGTGCTCAGACTGCGAATCTCCAGAATCCCCAAACAGTATTCAAGTGTAGAACATGTTTGAGATTCGTACAAGTTATATGTACCAAACCCCAGAAAACCCTTAGATTGTAACTTCCATGTAGTGCTGACTTAGGTTTATACGAATACGATTGACCATGCTTTATAGTTAGTTTCAGTTCTGTTAGCGACGTTGTACCTTACACACCTCTCTCTGTACAAATAAAGTTATTTGTTCGAAACTTAATTTTTGCTTTTTAAAAATAGTTTCTCGTGGCCCGAAAGCTTAATTGGCGCAGTCGGTAGGATAACGGGAGAATATCGATCGCGAAATTCGTCAGTTTCAACTGTTAATCCGTTATTGAAAGAACAGCTTCGATCGCCCATCAGAGACCGGCATACCCAGTTGCAGCAGACTCCAGAAAAGGATAACCTGGTTCACCATCGTGGTAAGTCGAGTATTCCTTTCTGCTTTCAAATTTTCTCCGAAAACTTTATCGTAAAGATTTTTGTTTGAATTTGTTAAATATCGATTATCGAAATCAAATAATCCATCATTTTTTCTTTTATCGCAATCGAAATTGGTGGACTGACTATAGAAGTCACCTAGATTAGTAACTATTGATTAGATTCAAAGCATTTTATTTTTACCCGAATTTCTTGATAACTAGATAAATAAATATAATCGCATTTCGAAACCTGATACTGCTCAGAGTTCGCTGCATTCTCAAAAGGCAACGACATTTGTTCGAGTGAAATATTACACGGTTTGAAAACCGACTGTGAGAAGAGAAGGAATAGCTTGTATTGCACAGTGTTATCTTCAAATTCTCGAAAGAAATTGCTTTATTCGTTCAAAGAATATTTTTGTGAGATATTTCAGCATAAATTCATAATTTTTACAGATTCTTTTATTTCATTTTTATACAAAATTTAAGCATACGAAATAGCATTTGATGATCGACCCCGTTATTGAAAGTCTATCCAATTCTTTAAGTTCATTGCGTGTTTCAAATATGACGGAAGTAAACTACACATTGTTCAAAATTTATTCGGATACTATTCCAACATACGATGGGTCGTCAGAGACCCTCGAAATATTCGTAAATGCTGCCGATCAATTCCACAAAAAATATCATGGCGCGGACACCACATTGAATCAATGCATTTTGAGTATATTATTGAGTAAGTTGAAAGATAGAGCCCAGCTTTTAATCGGAGCAAGAACCGAATTGAAAACATGGACTCAAGTAAAATTAGAATTGAGAAATACCTTTGGCGACCGACAAAGCCTTGACAACCTCGAACAACAATTGTTTACTCTTACACCAAATAGGGGCGAACATCCCCTAGACTTTGCGAAGAGAATCCAACTACTACGCAGTAAATTAGCTTTTAAAATAAACGCTGACACCGACATGGACAAAGATGTTAAACCTATACATATTCGACAATACGAATCCCAATCCCTCAAAGTATTTTTGAGAAATCTAAATGTTCGACTACAGGACAAAGTTATCGTCCAAAATCCTGATTCCCTAGAAGCAGCAATGAATTTCGTCCTGGAGGACGAAAATTTCAGACACACTCAGAATCTAGTATTCCAAAATCGTCAAAACATTAATGCACCCAAACCACCACCTAATAGACAAATTGGACAAAATCGAAATAACTTTCATCCAAACTATAACTTTCCAAATCCTCAATCAGTAGCACCAATTCAAACAACAAGGAACCAAAATCAAGCCCCAGGTTTCCGAAATCAACCTTCCAATATTACTAGAATGCAAAATCAATTTCCGAATTACAGCCAGAACAATTTTAGACCCCAATTTCCCAGCCAACCAATAAATGTCCAGCCCAGACCAGTGAGACAAACATTCCCAACCAACAGACAAGTTTTTGGTCCGCCACGAAATGTTTTTAAACCGACAGGTAAACCCGACCAAAGGACTTTCGAACCAATGTCCACTACGTCTAGAAACCCTACGGTTACCAGACCCATGTCCCATTCATTCACCAATCCAGCCCAATCGCAACCACAAAGATGGACACCCATCGACGAGGAAATGTACAACCACAGCTACGATCAATTTGATGCTGCACATAACTATTACCCGAATAATTACCAATACGACTATCACACGTATGACCAAACTGACACTATGCAAGAACTTTATCTTGAACATTATCAAGATAATTCCTATACCGACCATTACCCCGACGAATATCATCTACCCCAAGAACAATCAGATAAACCGAACAACGACATTCGCGAGCCTGAAGACGAAAATTTTTACGAATCGCCTCCAAAGAACGAGACAATGTGATAGAACTTCACTCCGCCACTGTCAACGGACTCCCATACATAAAAATCCGTAATCCCCCGATTAAACTATTGATTGATACAGGATGTCACACCTCAATTCTGAAACCGTCAATTATTGAAAAATATTATCCTGATAGAATTTTTAGGCAATCCTCTCAATTAAAAACTTCCTTAGGCGAAAAAGAAATTCAGTTTAGAGCCCTTATCCCCGCTTTTGAAGAATTCCAGAGTTGCTATGAGACTGAGTACGTTTTATTTCAATTCCATGAATTTTTCGATGGTATTCTGGGATTGAAAGAATTAAAAAACCTAGGTTTGAATATCGATTTTACCAACCAGTTACTACGCAACGACCATGTACAAATACCATTCTTTTACAGACAACCTCACGAAACTTCTTTCACTTTCGAAATACCGCCTTTCGAAAGTTTGGTTCGAAAATACCCCGTCGATACTAACGAAGGCGAGATCATAATTACTAGTAAAAATTTCAATGGATTATTTATACCGGAAACTTTGACTTGTGCTTCAAATTATCGCGCTACTTTCGAAATTTTCAACAATACAGATAGGACAATTTCTGTCACGATGAACGAACCTTTTAAAGCTATCCAAATTGAAAAAGAATTTTTTGAATTTTATCATATCGAGAGCGCCTTACCGAACGTTGAATATTACGATTCGACAAAAGACGTTTCTGACAAAATTAGGACAGACCACATGAACCCGGAAGAAAAACGAGCTATTTTGAAACTCTATAAAGAATTTGCAGACATATTCCATGCCGAACATGACAAGCTTTCATTTACTAATAAAATTAAACATGAAATAAAAACCAAAGATGAGACACCAGTACATACAAAATCTTATCGCTTCCCCCACTGTCACAAAGAGGAAGTCCAAAAGCAAATTCAGAAGATGCTCACCGATGGAATCATTCGGCCATCATCTTCCGCTTGGAGTAGCCCGATATGGATCGTGCCAAAGAAGACCGACGCATCGGGAAAGAAGAAATGGCGCATCGTAGTAGATTACAGGAAGTTGAATGAAAAAACAATCGACGACCGATATCCAATTCCGAACATAGAAGACATCCTAGACAAATTGGGGAAATGCAACTACTTTACCACCCTCGACCTGGCATCTGGATTCCATCAGATTGAAATGGAAGAGAGGTCCATCGAAAAAACGGCCTTCAACGTGGAGCACGGGCATTACGAGTACGTTCGTATGCCATTCGGCTTGAAGAACGCCCCGGCGAGCTTCCAGAGAGTAATGGATCATATCCTCAAGGATTTACGAAATAAAATTTGTCTGGTGTATATGGACGATATTATCGTGTTTTCGACTTCCTTGCAAGAACACGTAGCCAATTTAAAACAAGTCTTTAAAACGTTACGCGAAGCTAAATTGAAAATCCAATTAGACAAATGTGAGTTCTTAAAACAAAATGTCGAATTTCTAGGCCATGTTGTCACTCCTGATGGCATCAAACCTAACCCTAATAAAATAAAAGCCATTCAAAATTTTCCCATACCAACTACCGCTAGAGAAATTAAATCTTTTCTTGGTCTATTAGGGTATTATCGAAAATTTATAAAAGATTTTGCAAAGCTCACCAAACCATTCACGCGATGTTTAAAAAAGGGCGAAAAAATTACTCGTAACTTAGAATTTTTGGAAACTTTCGAGACATGTAAACAAGTACTCACGAATGAACCCCTACTCCAGTACCCTGACTTTAGTAAACCCTTCATACTGACTACCGATGCTTCTAACGTGGCCATCGGCGCTGTTTTATCACAGGGTGCTATAGGAAAAGACAAACCTATCGCGTACGCATCCAGAACGCTAAACCCCTCCGAACAAAATTATTCAACCATAGAGAAAGAATTATTATCGATAGTGAATTTCACCAAATACTTTAGGCCATATTTATTCGGAAAAAAGTTTACAATCCTGACGGATCATAAACCCCTACAATGGCTTTTCAATCTCAAGGACCCTAGTTCAAGATTGGTTAGATGGCGCCTAAAGCTGGAAGAGTATACAGGAAAGGAAAAAACAATTCCGTTGCAGATGCCCTATCCAGGATAGAACTACACCCACTGGAAGACCAATCAATGATTGCAAACGTCGATCTACCAAACAACCGATTCGAAGAAGACTTTCCCGAAATCTTCGCGGACTTGGCGAACAGAGAAGAAATCGCAGAAATTTCCGATGAAGACCTTCAAGACCTTGACAACCGCTTAAACGAAGAAATACGGAAACTTGCAGCCTGCAAAAAACCACCAGAAGAAGGAAAAGAAAAACCACCAGAAGAAGAAAAAGAAAAACCACCAGAAGAAGGAGAAGAAGAACCACCAGAAGAAGAAAAAGAAAAACCACCAGAAGAAGAAAAAGAAAAACCGCCAGAAAAAGAAAAAGGAATAAACATTTTATCGAACGTAGTTTTAATTCCAGCACAACAGGAGCTGCAAGAACCCGACGACAGCAATGAGACTCAACACTCTTCTCAAGAAAATCCAATTCTCGAAATCCCGATTTCTGAGCAACCATTGAATAAATTTAAAAACCAGATTATACTTTCCGAAAGTTTAGACACCATTTCCTCCCGGGTAAGACTAACAAAACCATTCGATAAAACCCGTCTAAAAGTAGTACTGTCAAGCAGAAATTTTGAAGATGACCTAGTGAGAATCCTCTCAGAATATCTCAGCCCAAAAATAGTCTATGGCATACTTTTTGAAGAACATTTGAAAAATAAAGCAATCCCAATAATTCAAAAACATTTTAAACATTCAGCCTTCAAACTGATCCAGAGTAATTTCCTTTTAACCGACATCACCGATAAAGATGAACAGAAACTAAAAATCCAACATCATCACGAGAATAAAACCACTCATAGGGGTATAAATGAAACAAAAGACTCCCTATCTAGAACATATTATTGGCCATACATGATTCAAGACGTGACGAATTATATAAATACTTGTGTCACCTGCCAGAAGTCTAAATATGAACGTCACCCTAACGTTATCAAATTTAACCCCACTCCTATAGGAGAACACCCCTTCGAGCATATTTATATTGATGCATTCTCGGCAGATAAACAAAAATTTTTGACAATTATCGATAGCTTCTCGCGTTTTGCCCAAGCATATCCGATTCATTTGAATGCACCAAATATATTAGATGGTCTATTAAAATTTATTTCTCATTACGGCATCCCGAATAAAATCACTTGCGACTCTGGTACAGAGTTCAAAAACAGTCTGATTGAAGATTTTTGTAAACTACACAAAATAATTTTACATTACATAACACCAAAAAATCCTAACAGCAACAGCCCTGTAGAACGCCTACATTCCACGCTGATTGAAGAAATCAGAACGCTAAAACTCGACCACCCTGACAGACCAATAACTACACAAATGTTGTACGCAATTTTAGGATATAACAACACTATTCACTCCGCGACAAAATTCACCCCTTTCCAAATTATCAAAGGAAACGTTGAACACCAAGATCCATTTGATATAACATTTTCAAAAATAACTTCTGATTACATTGAAAAACATGCGAGAAATCAAAAGATAATTAACGAAATAATCAAACAGAATAACGAGAAATCAAAGAATCTTACCGAAGTTAATTCTAAAAGAGATGAACCACCAGAGATAAAAATCGACGAAAACGCGTTTCTCAAAGAATCACCCCGAAATAAATTATCTCCCATTTATAGGAAAATACAACCTACCCAAGATTGTGGTATCAAAGTGAAAACGAGAAAATCAAAATATCATAAAAGTAAACTAAAACCTCAGAGAAAACTAGCTCAGAAACAAATTTTTCCAGATGACAATGCTGTACCTTCTACTTCTCGGGATCCTAACCACTAATGGACAAAGGATAACCATGACAGAAATATCTAACCCCATCCTTCCTTTCTCTCTCGGAAAAGCAAGAATTACTACCCAAAAACATACATTTTTGAAACCTATCGATTTGAAACAATTTGACGATCCGATAAATAGTATAGCCAACAATTCGAAATACATAACTGACCTTATTTCAATAAAAGACGCCTTGTATCCACAACTACATCATATGCATAATCATTTGTTACAACTTCTCAAACAAATTTCTGTAAAATTAACAAATATCAAAACTCAAAAGTTCAGCCGATCAAAAAGAGGACTAATCAATTTTGTAGGCAGAACGAATAAATGGCTTTTTGGCACTTTAGACGACGAAGATGAACAAAAATATGACCAGGCAATTTCTACCCTAACAAACAATCAAAAATTGTTGCATCACGATTTGGAAAATTACGTAACTATCACAAAAAGATTCTTGAATGAAACAGCAAATAATTTGCAACAAGTTGTCAAAAACCAACGACTAATCGGCGAACAAATAGAGACTATTGTAAACAGTCTGAATAAATATACGCTATTCTTACGGCTTCAAAACTCACTCGATACAATGATAATTGACTGTCAAAATGTACTGTCAACACTGAACAATATCGAAGAAGCTATATTGTTCGGTGAACTGAATATCATTCATAACATAATATTACCAATATCCGAGCTCAAAGAATTAATTGAGGTCATGCTTAATATATACAAAGGAAGTCTACCGGATTTCGATAACATTCAATCATATTACAAACTTCTAAAAATTGAAACTCTATACAAAAATGATTTAATTCTATTCACGATTCACGTCCCGATACTTCGAGAAAATCTTTACGATTATTATCATTTATTTCCTATCCCGATTTCCAATAATGCCATAATTCCCTTGAAACCATACATCATCCTGAACTCGACTTACCACCACTACGAGGACAGCCCATGCCATGAAATTGAGACAACCTGTATTTTCCGCCCGGAAAATCAAATACCCAAGGAAGACTGTCTACCTGAACTATTGAAAGGAAAGAGCAGCCAGCCATGCCAATCGCTACAAGTCCATCTAGACCAGGATGTAGTAGAACCTGTCAGTGATTCCTATGTCATTGTCATTCCTGCCAGATACACCACTATTGAAAAACGGTGTAAAGAAAGCGGATATGAAGAAATCCACAAACCACAGCTGATCTACATCCCTCAGAAATGCAGCATTACCATTAATGGGGAAGAATACAGCAACGACGTTTCTTCAATACGGGAGACTCCTCTGGAATTACCCAGGGTAGAAATCCTCAAACCTGACCATGTAGACCACCCCCTGAAGATCTTGGACAAGATTAACCTAGACGAGCTGACAAGGCTCCAAAAACTAACCGAGAAAACGCAACTACACCGACTCCAGACCTTGGAAGAAAACAACACTCCGTATACTACGTTTTATATTTGTATTATTCTAAGCATAATTACTGTCACTCTAATTTTTTATTACTTTTCTATAAAATACAAGAATAATATTTTAAAACATTTCAAAAGTAACAAGACAAAACCTAAAGACTCGAATTCTGAAAATAATACTACCGTATTATTCTCATCTTAGGGATGGAGGAGTTATATGTACCAAACCCCAGAAAACCCTTAGATTGTAACTTCCATGTAGTGCTGACTTAGGTTTATACGAATACGATTGACCATGCTTTATAGTTAGTTTCAGTTCTGTTAGCGACGTTGTACCTTACACACCTCTCTCTGTACAAATAAAGTTATTTGTTCGAAACTTAATTTTTGCTTTTTAAAAATAGTTTCTCGTGGCCCGAAAGCTTAATTTACATAAAAAATGTCTATTGACGGTTTCTAAAATGGGAAAAGGTCTTGATGTGAAACAAAAAACGGTTAATGACGTGTGAATTTTGCCAAAGATACTAGGTGATGAAAACATTAGTTTTTATCTACACAAAGTGAGAGTACCAGAGAGAGGGACAACTCTCTCCGTCGGCCCATAAGTAGCTCATGTTTTCACTGTATGTTTTCTAATAAGAATTTTTATTTTGTGGAATATGTGAGTAACATTTCGTTTCCTACTTCGAATTTCGAAATTTTTACTCTCTTATGTTTTCGTTTTTTTACTATGTGTTTTCAAATGACAGTTTGATTTTTTTCTATTTCTGTTACTGATTTACCTTTTCGCTGCGTGTTTTCCAATTAAGTTTGATTTTTGTAATCTTCTATTCTTGGTGTCACTAATTATTTTTATTTAACGATTCGTCCCCTTTGACGGCCCGTTACTAATTCACCTTTTCACTATGAGTTTTCCAATAAAAGTTTGATTTTTCTAGAGAAATATGAATGTGACAGTCCATTTTCTTCTTGTAGTTTCAAATTATTTAAATTTTCTTCGACCCTTTTGACGGCCCGTTTCTGATTCACCTTTTCACTAAGTATGCGTTTTCGAATAAAAGTCTGTTTTTTTTAGGTGAATATGAATGTGACCATCCATTTTCTTCTTAGGGTTTAGAATCATTTGTTTACGATTTCGACCCCTTTGACGGCCCTTTACTGGTTCAACTTTCCACTGTGTGTTTTCCATTAAAAGTTTTTCTTGTTTAATATGAATGTGACAGTCAAAATAAAACTACTGGAACTGAATGGGTTGACACCGAAATTAAAATATCATGTAAAAAAAGTCTTAGAGAACTTTATAAGAAGGTGAAGACCAATCCCGACCTGAAGAAATTCTACCAATCACACAAAAAGCAACACAAAACCCTAGTGAGAAAAAATGAAAGTCTGTATTAACAAAATGAAATTTATTCTTCAGGAAATGCGAATAAAAAAACGTGGTCTGTCGTGAATCAGGAAAAACCACAAAAAAAAGTAATATAACTATAGATAGTACTTAATGATGGTCTTGTAGAAGATCCACTCGCTATCGCTAATATTTTTAATAACTTTTTCGTGAATACACCAAATGATATTGTTAAGAAAATATATAAAAATACAAACAATCCCTTGAGCACTAACTTGGTCCCGAGTACTTATTAAGAATAGTTGTTCATTACATATGTCAGTGAAGATGATATACTGAAGGTTAGGTTAGGTCAGGTTAGGTCCGAGAGGACAGCTCGACGGTAGAGCGCGTGTGTCATCGATATCAAAGCCAAGCAACGTGATACGAAGTTATGGTTTGGATGGAGACTTACGGACGACCTACTTTCGAGATCTATTCTCTCGGGTCGTGCTAGGAATCGCACGTTGAAAGGTAAGACCTCGTTGATCCTTAGCTCGCACAAGTTTTCACTTCTGAGGGCTGCCGTTCGTAGGGGGACGACAGCAGGTTAACGGAAAACACAATTTTTTTTTTTATCAGGAACAAAATCAAAAATAAACATTCATGTGGACAAGATGGTATTTCTGGGCTCGTAATTAAAAAGATTGCTCTCTACATCGTAGCGCCCTCAAGTCACATTATAAATTTATCTTTTCAGCAAAGAAAGTTTCCTTCGCGACTGAAACACTCTATAGTTGTTACCCCAATCCTGAAAAAAGGAAAGAATCATAACTTGGAAAATTATCGACCTATTGCTATTTCTCCATCATTATCAAAGGTATTCGAATACATAATGCTGAAATTTGTACACAAATTCGTGAATATAAATAGCATTCGAACTCCGAACCAACACGGATTTCGCTCCAATCATTCCACCACAACGGCAATTATTTCTTTTTATTCGAATATCCTACAGTCTGTTGAAGCTAGCGAAAACTCCAATGGGGTCTTTTGTGACCTAAGTCGCGCCTTTGACAACGTACAACATGAAAATCTTCTGGACAAACTGTATAAAACTGGTATTATAGAGGTGCTCAACATGAATGGTTCGCATCGTATTTTTCAAATCGCACCCAGACTGTTAAAATACAATATTCCAAAGGAAGTTATAACGAAAACTCCTTCTCCGATCAGTTAATTAATGACATAGGTGTTCCACAAGGATCGGTTCTAGGGCCGATCCTCTTTATTCTCTATAACAATGAGCTGCCATCTGCTTTGCCGTCATCTTTCACTTGTTTGTATGCTGAGGACTCTTCCCTCCTATTTAAATCAAAGGATTTGAATTAATTACAACAAAATATCAATTCTGATCTTGATAGCCTAGAGAATTGGTTCAGTGAAAACGCTTTATTTTTGAATGCATCCAAAACGAAAGCAGTATTTCTTCATACTGCCCAGAATACTAACACGGTAGATATTGATATTGAAATAGCCGGTGTTGAGATAGAAAGATGTAACAGTATAAAGTTTCTAGGGATTTCTCTAGATGACAACTCCGGACTGCTCTTATATTACCATGGCAGATACAATCAAGAATTAACTATGGGCTCATTTTTTGGGGTAATTCCCCGCCTGCACACAGTGTTTTTGTGACGCAAAAGAGAATTATTAGAACCATTGCAAACGCACCGCGGACATCATCGTGTAGAACATTATTTAAAAAATATAATATACTGCCACTTTCAGGTCTCGACATTCTGGAAGTTTTGTTATACATACATAAGAATAGAGACGTTTTAAAACAGAACCAAGCCTTCCATGACTATAATACCCTCACTAGAAACGATTTTCACATACCCCAAAACACGTTTATCTGTGCGTCTCGACTCGTTTGAGGTTTTGGGGCTGAGATTGCATAATGCACTTCCAGTTTTTTTTAGGCCATAAACCAAGAACAAGTGTTCAAAAATACAATAAAACAATTGAAGAGCACACGGGAAAAAGGAGAGCGTTTTTTAATTAAAATTCGGGTTATTAGCAAGTCGGTTATGTATTTTCAGCAAGTCAGAAAAACATGCCCTCCTTATTTGTTTTCTTATCTATATAAATACGTTTTTCAACTATCAGACCTGCCTATCAGAAAATATCCATCGAAATGTAATATAATCACGAATTTTTTCTGGGAAAAATGATGAAAGTTCGATTCTTGGTAGAAATTTATTGGCGGTATTGGCTAATAATAATAATATTTTCGCCACCTTATTCTAATGCAACCTATGAATGTTCTTATTTAGGATGTAAATGAAGAGCATGAGGACCGATGTTATGTCGTATTTTGCCATATATGAGGTACTAAAACTGAAAGTGATGAAACAATTAATAAATTTGAATTATTATTTTTTTTTCAGACACCACATACCATTTATGATTGACCAATACTCGCATGAAGTAAATTTAACCTCAAATTCTTACGTGGATTCAACAAGTTATTCAGAACTGACCCAGTCCGTTGTGTTTCTGAGGACCCTCATAATTTTTTCAAATTTCGTATGGACTTTCATCGTTTTTCCCGAATATGTGTATTTTTAAATGCATTTTTTCTATGTGACTGTTATCGATATCCCTGTTTATTTAGTAACAAAAAGGGATAAATATTATGTACACAAATAAATTTTGCAAAAAATGGACTTTTATCGTTTTCCCGGGGGCGCTTCAATTACTTTCGCAAATTAGCCCCTATACACAATCGATGAGTTCTACTACCACTTGAATTAGTAAAATGTTTACTAACCTGATTGTTTTAATGATTTTTTTATGTTCTATAAGTATTTGTAACGCATATTTGTTTTTGATATGTACCTACTGACTTGTCCAATAGCTTTTTCACCAAAGACTTCTTAAAAACAGACTTTATGTTTTATTACATTTATTTTGAAAAACAGATTTATAATGGTAACATACAACGACAGGCAGACTAATTGATATGCACCTAAATACCGGAACAGTGTCTGAACAATATTGAGCAAGATCTGAACACTGAGATGCCGCGATCCTCATCTTTTATAGGTTTCCACTTGTTGACTGGAAAAGTGCTTATTCCAAGGGTATTGGGGTCGGCGCCAGGATTCTAACTGATTTCAATGAGAAATAAGTCATGCGATTCAAATACGCATTTCCTAAGGCGTAATACGGGAGAAAAAGCTATTGTCTATTTTAATATAACAACTCTCCTTTTTATGAAAAAGTTGATGCTATACGCTGCAGCAACTTTGAATCAACTTTTATACAAAAGTTTTCGAAGAATTTGTATTGAGTTCAATTCCTTCATTTTCTTCCTCGATAGGTTCGCCTATTTGGTAGAATTTGGCAATGGCTTGAAATTTATTTCGGTTTCTTGGTGGTGCAGGTGGTCCATCATTTCTTGATGTCATAATTTTTACATTTTTCCGATTTTTACATTTACAAAATCAATACAAAGTTATGAAAGAAATTACAAGTGCAATGGTAACAAGTAATCCATGAAATATGTTTAGAAACAAAAGGTTTATTTATAAGTTTATCCAATTGATCAGAATATTCGTTCAGTTTGAATTGAGCTGTATTTGAATCATCAGCATTTAATTTATTTAACTTCAAAGGTTTCAGTTTTGGAAATTTTTCTTTTTCAGGAAGTCATCCACAACATTTATATGGTATTAAAATTTCATGAAAAGTATAAGTTACATTTTTCTCAAAATTATATTTGTTTTTTCTTGTAGCGCCAACAAATGCATTACAATAATCATTCATTTTTAAAATTGAATTCATTTCAATAATTTTTGTTTTTGTTTCTTTGTTACATGTTAATGTTACAGGCAAAGGGTGGTCTGAAACAATTATAAGCCATGTGTTTAAATCAATTTCATAAACATTATAATCTTTTGCAAAAAGATACACGTTTCACAAGCTCGAGGTAGTTCCATTAAATGTCTAAATATTTAAGGTTCACAAATCGCATTAGTGTCAATTGGGTAAGGTAATATTTTTTCACATATTTTCATTCGATAGAACAATGATTTACAATTTTCAAAATTTGGTACAATTATATATGACAGTGAGTCATCATCTTTTCCAATGTATTTTATAGTTGTAGGTAAAATATGATGTAATCCAGTTCCATTATCTAATATAGGAATAGGGTAAGGTCGATAAATGGTATAGACTTCAGGTTCAACAAGGGGTATTTTCAAAATATAGACAACTTTTGTATCTGTTTGGAATGCTGCGAATTCAATTAACTCGAGGTATTTTGCCAGAAGGGAGTTCACTAAATCTTTCGGTTTTATTATTGAAGTGTGAATGATTTTCAATCTAGCAAAAGTAATTGAGGTCAAAATATCGTCAAGATATTCTTCTAAAAATACAAAATTTTCTATAACGGATTCGCAAATATCTATAGTTTTATATTTCGCTTCAATAATATGTAAATTGTCTGAAATATGGATTGATTGCTCTATGTTTTTTAAATCTTCACTGAAGGTAGTTTCATCGACTTGCAGCTTTTGAATAGTTTTATTTAATTTTTTTGATTATTGAAGTAGTGACTGAAATTTAGTTTTTTAATAAATTCTCTATTAGGTGTTCGTCTTTGTATAATTGGTTTATCGACTTTATAGAATGTATTCAGCAGGAGAGAATAATTCATTTCTGTCAAAAAATCTTCAGCAACGGAAATTTTAACTGTTTCAAAATGTTTCTACTTCGGAGGGATGTTGACGGGTACTTTTTGTTTCACAAATCATTTCACCCCATATAAAGTATTGAGCAGGTATAGAATAATTCATTTCTGTCAAAAAATCTCCAGCAACGGGCATTTGAACTAATTCAAGATTTTCCTACTTTGGAGGGATGTTGAGGGGTAGTTTTTGTTTCACAGATAAATTTCACCCCATAAAACATATTCAGCAGGTATAGAATAACTAATTTCTGTTAAAAATCTCCAGCAACTGGTATTTCAACTGATTCAAGATTTTTCTACTTCTGAGGGTTGTTCAGGGGTAGTTTTTGAACAAATTATTCACTCCATAGATGTGTTCAGTAGGTTAAGAATGATTTATTTCTATCGAAAAACCTTGAGTATCGGTTATTTGTAAATACCTACCATAACCTAAAATAAAACCATTGCTGCTTTCACACTCGTCCTAATAAACATTAATGTTGAGCGTGCCACGATATGTTGCCACATTTTTGGACCTCACTCAGTGCTTACCATATAATCCTGCAAGGAATGATATACGTACGTATAGAAAGTATACGAATTCAGCAGCGCCTTCAACTTTCAAATCGCCAAACTAAAATATACGAATTTTTCTATCTTTCTACCAAAGTGAGGTTCACCTATTTCACGCGATATTTCAACTAAGAGTAGTAAATTCACAAAAAGGAACGAAACACTACATCTGTCTCACTCCGAACGATTTGAAAGTTAATCACTGAACTTGTACAGAGGATGATCCTCTGTTGTGAGGTCCGTATACGGACCTCACTTTGACATGGTCCTCACAACTTCAGTAGTTTTTGCATAACCGGACCTCACTTTATACTTTGGGAGTATATAACCATTTGAAAGCGGGCCACCTCTCTAAAACTGTTATTTATAATCCTATTCCGAAGTTTTTTTTGCAATAGATAGAGCATCAATAGTTTTAGTTGAGTGCCCTAAATTCGAAATGAAAATAATATATATTTTTTTATTTTTAAACAGATTTCGATAAAATCTCAATGTATTTCAAAATATTTTGAATCCAGTGGTGTAGTCAGAATTTTGATAAATGTTCTGAAATTGAAGTGGTGGGTTTATTTATTGACATAATTTTCGAAATTTATTCCCATATAACTATTTCATTGATGGACGCATTCCTATGTTGTTTTTACATAACCACTTGAGAATGTCGTGAATCCAGTGGCGTCGTCAAATTCTATTCTTAAAAATCGCTACTATGTTTTTTGAATTTATGACATTAAAAAAAATTTGAAGTGGGCCTTGCAATTTTTATTTTCATTTTGAATTTATGGCACTCAAACTCAACTAGAACTGTTGATGCTTTATCTATTGAAAAAAAAAACAAAGCCATAGCCTGTGAGGGTGATTTATTATTATCGTTTGCTGTGGCTTATGATTTCTAAGGTACGGCTCCAGCCTGTCCTATATTACTATTTCAACATATTGAATCAAGTTCCAAAAAAAACGACACCATAGCATTTAGATTATATTCAGAGAACTTGCTTACATTTCTGAAAAATCCTAAAAAAGTTGGAAAACTGACTCTCTTTTACAGATATCTTCATGACCGATGCTTTTCTAAAATATCACCAATCGTCTCACCCCTATTAGTATAATCGAGAAAGACCTGATGACCAATTCAGTCTTTCCACTTCGTCGTCAGTCTGAATACCAGCTGAGCATCTCTTTCTCATAAATCCTTTTTCCAACAAACAACAGAGCTTTGGAACTATTTGTCTGAAGATTCCAACCCCTATTTTTCTTCAACATTACAAGATTATCATTTTCGTGTGAACCTGAAAATAAAAAACTAACACAGATAGAATATTACGATAGTCATTGCCGACCGATGTTTTACCCTTTTTTATCCCCAAATACACCTACAACGTAGGTCCATTTGCGGTCCATTTATATTTTCATAACCAAGGAAATGAAAAACAGTTTATACAAAATATGCAGAGGAAAAAAGTACGGCCAAACCTAAAACAAAAAAGTTGTGAGTTTGACCAAAGCCAGTGTCTTGACTAAACCGACATCGGACAGGAACGTTAAAATTTTACTGTCGGGGCTGTTCCGACAAAGGATTGCAAAGGGTTAATAGCGATAGTCGTTACCGACTAACTTTTTTACTCCCATATACACCTTCAACGCAGGCACACTACTTCCCTGGGTAATACCACAAAGGGTATTGAATTAAATCTAACATACTTGTGCAATGTACCTACTTGCAAGTGCTCCCAATAACCAAATAACAAAATTTTGTTTGTATGCGTATATGAAAATTAAAAACTGTAAAATATCGGTCGACAACGACTATCGTTATTAAACGATCTCCCAAAAGACCTCTGAGCCACGTGTTCAGATATCTGACAGACAGAATATACATATATTTTTTTAATTAGCCCTGTAGACAAACCCAATACTTCACAATGATTTATTACCAGATTTTATGAATTAGCATTATGTATATACAATGAAAAATTAACATTACATTTGCAAAGTATCAAAGATGTTGATAATTTTACGAAGTTTACATTTATTTATATACCACTCAGTAGATTAAACAGAATAATTGGAACCTATATAGATTTCACTTAAGTTGATTAGAGCCTTCTGTTTTCTATCAAGATATGATCCGTGACGTGCTAGAAAAGGGGAAATTCCTGATCTCGCAGCTTCCGATTCACCGTTTATTTGGATCATTATTATAAATTATCTCCCCTATGTTTTCGGAATAGATTATTTTTCTTTTGATTTATATTTAGACTATGATACGTGTAAACGGTTCATTCATTACTTCTACCGGTTTTATATACCTACTTAAATGGAAAATGCAGACGCTGGTACATTTCAAACGAGGCAGAGAAAAATTACCGACACGTATGCACTCTAAAATTTTGTCGATAGCTTTTTTTTACTCATATTGACCAGGGTCAATAATAAAAAAACTAGCAGTATGTTACGAAGGCGTAGAAGGTCATATAATTTTTTAAACATATTTTTCACTAATTTCCGACTTTGAAGTCGGAATTTTATTTCCGACTTTGAAGTCAGAATTTTATTTTTGTTTTATTTTGTTTGAAAATATGAACAGGATGCTCATAAAGTCAGTTTTGGAATCATCTGCGTCTGAATGACAAACTTAGTCGCTATTTTCAATTGTTCGAAGTAATTTCCTTGAAGGTATTTATGTTGAAAAGGGAAACATTCTCCGTTATATATGGAAAATGTGTTTTTTCATAATATCTAACGGAAAACAACTACTTCCCCGGCTAAAGCCACGCTGGACATTGAACAACATCTGATAAATATTATGAAAAGACCCTAACTGAAAAGAAAAAATCTGAAGGTAAGAATTTACAGTTTCATTGAGATAGTTGTTTTTTTATTTATCTATAGTTTTCATTGAAAATTCGTATAAATGTTTGAGAATGGGAAAATGTTATTCAGAAATCAAAGTCTTAAGTGGGTACAATCATACTCAAACCCGAGAACCCAAATCGTAAAAACACATGAATTGTCACACACTGGTGTAATTCGTTGTCGTGTTCCTCAAGGCTCGGTGCTTGTTTCAATTTTGTTTCTGATGTATTTCAATGACCTGGCAACCATTACATCAGATGGTTTGTTTACACTTTTTGCAGACGATACAACTATTTTATGGCATGATAACAATGTTGACAATCTACACTTAAAAATGGTACGAGTATATCCAAAAGATAAAAGAATGGTGTGATGCCAATTTACTCTCATTTAACATTAACAAAACCTATCATATCAGTGTGTCCTTCCACATATTCCTTTAGGAAATGATTTGATAACCAATCTTGACATTATTAAATTTCTTGGGTGACAAACATTTAAATTTTCAACAACATGTCAAGCAGCTAGGAAAAAAACTTGCCTCAGGATGTTATGCAATACGTATAGTGGCCATGAAATTGGGTATGGCAACGGCTGCAGTGGTTTACCATGCAATTCAGTCACACATTCGATATGGAACAGCATTCTGGGGAACTTGTAACAAAGAGAACTTCAACTCAATTTTCGTCATGCAAAACAAGCCATCCGTCACTTATGTAAAGTAGGATCTAGAGAATCGTGTAGAACTCTGTTCAAAGAAAATTCTCTTTCAACTCTTCCATCAGTAGGAGTTTTCAACGGGTTCTAATAATGAGGAGGGAGGAAAAGCGGTCTAACCTAACCTAGGGAGTTATTAGAACTCTGGGGACTAACATAACCTGAGGAAAGTGATTAAGGGTCTAACCTAACCTATCCTAACCTAACCTAACCCAACATCATCTAACCTAACCTAACTCGACAGAAGTAATTGGAGATATTAGAATTCTGGGTCTAACCTAACCTGGGGGAGTTATTAGAACTTCAGGGTCTAACCTAACCTGAAGAAAGTGATTTAGAACTTAACCTAACTTAACCTAACCTAACATAACCTGATAGAAGTGATTGGAGTTATTAGAATTCTGAGGCCTAACCTAACCTTAGAAGAGTAATTTAGGGCCCAACACAACCCAACCTAACCTAACCTAACCTAACCTGACCTAACCTAACATAACCTGATAGAAGTGATTGGAGTTATTTGAATTCTGAGGCCCAACCTAACCTTAGAAAAGTGATTTAGGGCCTAACACAACCCAATCTAACCTTTTTTTTTTATACGAGGTGGAAAATTCTTTACGAACTACCCAGGTACTGGTTTTTTCTTTTTCTGAGGTGTGTGGGACTCCCGGCCATAGCCGTATACGCCACTAAAAACCACCTCTCGCCACACTCGCTTCTGGCGCCGTCTCATGGACATACCATCAAGAAGCAAGCCGCATCTTTGTGTTCTTTCCTCAGACTGAATCCTCCCTCTGTTGATGTTCTCTTTCCTCCCTTTCCTTTTTTTCCATAATAGAGTGTAAGAAGCAAGCTCCTTCTCTCCACATCTCTTTACTTTTTAGCATTTTATTTATCAGATTTCCCACTGTCACCCTTTCTCCCATTTCCATCTCTAATTTATTTCGTTCACGGTGCCATCTGTTACACAGGAATTTTGTGTGTTCCGGGTCATCTCTTCCTTGACAATATATGCATACGTCATTTGCTGTTTTCTTTTTATTTTTAAAGTGTAGCTTCTGAAGGAGTCGTGGCCACTCAGTGTCTGCGTTATATAATAATCTGTGCCTTTGAATTCACATTCCATCCACGGTACCGAGTTTGGAATAAGTTTCTTGGTCCATTGTGCCTTCGTGGTGTTATTGTCCCACGCGGTTTGCCATTCCTCGTAAGTCGTGAGCCTCTGTGCCTGTTTGGTTTCGTCTGTGATTTCGGCTAGTGACTCCAGTCTCCTTCTCTCCTTGACTAGCATTTCAATTGGAGGAATACCAGTGATAACGTTTAGCGCGTCCGCTGATATTGTCCGGTACCCTGCTGCCAATCTTAGCAGCATCTTCCGCTGTGTTGATGTAATCATGTTTCTATACTTATTCACTTGCATCACTCGCTTCCATACCGGTGCCGCGAATTATATTTCTCGTTCACACAAAAGGGTTTTTAAAAACTTTTTATTTGAACAGAGTAACAACTTATAAGTATAAAATATTAGTACTGAACTATTACAATTACATGCATGTATTTATATTCAAAATTATTGATGACATCTGCAAAGTCGGCAATAATTTAGTGCTGTCGTCCATGGGTCATCGAACAATAACCTGCTGATGTAAGGGGTTATCGAACTGTAACTTCTCCATCCCCTGAGGAAGTCTTGTAAGGGACGAACAAGACTGAAGATGATAATGCTTCGATTTCTGGAGCTGGTGGATCATCAGTGGTTGGTTGTATCTTCGGATGCTTTTTCAATCTGTAAAATACGAAGAGGATGGTAATGGTGAATACGATATAAATAGGAGTCATCCAGAAATGACTAAGGTCAGATCGCCGGGTTTCTTCGGGTATAGAGTCTGTAGCTTTTCCTTTGCAGATTTCAGCTGGTATTTCAATCCTTGATCAAAATTCTGCAAGTTGAAGAAGTATGGGTCACTTAGTCCGTTACGAATTGCTGTGGAGACGGCATCATATTCTGTGGCGGCTATCTCTTGATGAATAGGTTCAAGATCATAGTAGTGGATGAAATCGTGGGTACTAGTCCTGATCTTTGCTTGTCCCAGCTTGAGGGGTAGTAGCCCTGGGTTGGTCTTCAGATTTTGGATTTCGGTTTCTTGTCCTATCGTCAGGTGAAGGCTGTAAAGGGACGAAGAATTCAGTTATCTTATTAGGCAAGTGTCTAATATTTTTCTTGTGAATGTTTGCATTTTCTGTCTCAACAGTTACTGTGTGGTCTTTATGGATGGATTTTGGGGAGAATGGTGGTAGTAGTTTGTTTCTTTTCACAGTTTTCCTTGTATATGTTTTGGTACAAGGTTTGTAGGTTATAGGAGTTTCCCTTTTCTTGTTTCTTTTTTCTATGATGATAGTCTTGTGCTTTTGTAAGTTCTCGTTGATTTTTTTATATATCTCCTTTGTTTTTTCTCTGTGCTGTTGGACGTAGTTGTTGATTAAGTCTCGTCTTACATCGATGTCGAACGGATCTTGACTATTGAGATGTCCATTGAGAATATCCATAGGTTTTTGACTTGTTGCCGAATGGATGGAATTATTGTATCCTAATATGGCATACAGCATCTGTTCTTTGATGTCTCTTTTCTTCTGCGTTTGTCTCAATATTCTTAAGTGCTCAATCAGTGTAGAGTGAAATCTTTCGATTATCCCGTTTGACTGAGGGTTCTCTGGAGTGGTGTAGTGGATGTTAATTTTATGGGTATCAACAAATTCTTGGATCAGTCCATTTTTGAATTCGGTACCATTATCCGTGAGGATCATATGTGGGACTCCATGGTGGTTTATGAATACCAGGAGAGCGTTGAGGGTATTGATTGCATTGGATCCATCTATAGGATACGCTTGGCCATATTTAGAAAATGCATCCACTATCGTCAGAAACTTTTGTCCGCTAGCCTGGAAGGTATCCATGTGTATTATTTCAAGAGGCTTTGTTGGGGTAGGTGTTAACATGAACTTTGGTTTCTCTGGTCTTCGGTCGTACTTGTTGATTTGACAGATCTCGCAGAAGTTGATAGCTTCTTCAATATCCTTTTTAATATTGGGCCAATAGTACGATCTTCTAATTCGAGTTTCTGTTTCAGTGATTCCTCTGTGGTTTGTTTTTCCTTCATGCTGCTGTGTGATTATTTCCTTTTGTCTATCTGGACTGTTGACGTCTTCCAGGAGGCGATTGCATTTTATCAGGTTGAAAGAAGAGTTTTTGAATGTTTCTCTCAGAATTCTGCACATGTTGGGATAAAGTTCTTCGTCTTTGAACATCAGCGCGTATTTTTTTCCTGGACTTATATATTCCTTGAAAAAGTTGAAAACGTTTTCATCCAGATTGTCGTTTTCCAACTGGACATGGTATCTCTTCTTATTTGAGAAAATATCCTCTATTACTGTTCTGGCTGGATTATAGTTTACTCGTTTGAAGATGACTTGGTTATTGTAAACATTGAGAGGTTTCTCCGATATTGGTATTTCTAATATTGGGCTTTCTCTGGCTGTGTGGTTGGTGATGCCACTGTTGTCTTCATCTGGGATATCTTCGGGGTTCGGGTCAAGTTCTTTATTTACTTCATTTGAGGACTTGTCTTCAGTCTCCTGTTGTTTCGAAACAGGTTCTTCACCTTCAGAAAAAAATCGACGGATCCCTTCTTCAAATAATTTGTTGATGATATCGTCTGCAGGATCAGGGGCTTCTGATGGAGGATTGTTATATAATGACATTTTGTCGAAATTGTAATTTGCTCCTTGAACCTCTTTTGTATGTATTTCGATTCTGGAGAGGGCATCGGCGTTGGTATTGCTTGTGCCTTTTTTGTAGATCACTTCGTAGTCATATTCTTCTAGCTTCAGGCGCCATCGGACCAGCTTTGAATTTGGATCCTTCAGGGAGAACAGCCATTGGAGGGGTCGATGATCTGACAAAATTTTGAATCTTCTCCCAAAGAGATATGGTCGAAAATACTTGGTTGCAAAAACTATGGCTAGCATTTCCTTCTTGATGGTAGAATATTTCATCTGTGTTTCGTTAAGGGTCCTGGAGGCATAGGCTATTGGTTTGTCTTTTCCTATGGGGCCTTGGGATAGGACGGCCCCTATGGCAAAGTTACTGGCATCTGTGGTCAGGTTGAAGGGCTTCGTGAAGTCTGGATACTGAAGTAGCGGTTCATTGGTAAGCAGGTTTTTGCAGGTTTGGACACATTTCAGGAATTCTGGTGTATGTTCTATATGTACGTCTTTCTTTAGGCAGGAGGTTAGAGGTTTGGTTGTCTTAGCAAAATCTTTGATGAACTTCCTGTAGTATCCTAGGAGACCAAGGAATCCTCTGATTTCTTTGACGGTTCGAGGTATAGGGTAATCCATGATTGCTTTTACTTTGGCTGGGTTTGGTTTTATTCCATTCGGAGTGACGACATGTCCTAGGAAGCTTACTTCCTTTTTCAGGAATTCGCACTTGTCTACTTGTATTTTGAAGCCAGTTTCTCGTAGGCGTTGGAATACTTTCGTAAGGTTAACCATATGCTCTTGTAGGGATGTGGAGAAGATAATTATGTCGTCCATATAGACCAGGCAGATAGTTCCTTGTAGGCCCTTCAGAACATTATCCATAACCCTCTGGAATGTCGCTGGAGCGTTCTTCAATCCAAACGGCATCCTCAGGTACTCGTAGTGTCCGTTTTTTACATTGAATGCGGTCTTGGGGATGTCTGCTTCTGCCATTTCTATTTGGTGGAATCCGCTTGCCAAGTCCAACGTGGTGAAATATTGACATCTTCCCAATTTGTCAAGGATGTCAGAAATGTTTGGAATTGGGTAGCGGTCGTCTATCGTCTTCTCGTTAACTTTCCGGAAATCCACAACAATACGCCATTTCGGTTTTCTGGAGACGTCTGGTTTCTTGGGAACGACCCAAATTGGTGAAGACCAGGGAGATTGACTAGGTCTTATAATACCTTGATCCAATAATGAAGATATTTGTCTCTTGACTTCCTCTTTATGAACATATGGATATCGGTAAGATTTGGTGTATACCGGCATTTCGTCCTTAGTTTTTATGTGGTGTTTTACTTGATTGGTGAATGTTAATGAGGCATCTGGATGATGGAAAATATCAGCATATTTCCTGCATAATCTTCTGATATGCGTTTCCTCTTCTGGGTTGAGATGGTCAGTTCTGATTAGGTCATCCATATTGTTGATTGGGTTCGAGTATTCAGGTGGGAGTATGTCAGCGGAATAGAGATGATACTCTTGGAGATTTATGGAGTTGCTATGTACTGGTTCGGCTAGAACGATTTGGAGTTTATCTGGATTGAAGTTGACGATTTCGGTCCAGGCTAGATGATCGCAGGCATCGGTGAGAGCTTCTCGAATGTAAGCACCTTGTAGTTCTTGCCTTGGTATCATGATGGTTCCACTCTTTTCTTTCACTGGTAGTCGTACTTGCGTCACACTATCTGGCTCTAGTTGGATGGAGTAGAACTGTGTCTTATTGGTTTCGTAATATTGAATTGGGAGAGATGAGTGTTCGGTTGAGATGAGGGATTCAGGAAAATTTAGTTCAGCTTTGAGAAATTTCAGGTTATCGAGTCCAATAAGGCCATCGAAAGTTTTATGGAATTTGAAAAGGTAAAATTTGAATGTACCATTTGAGTTAAACTCAGGAAATATGGGAATTTCTGCACTGTAATCTTGGGAATAGTTTTGGAAAATGGAGGTGACGACAAAGGGGTCTTTTTTGATGTAGTCTTCATAAAATTCAAATGCTAAGTTGGGATTGAGGAAGGATTTGGTTGATCCAGTGTCAATGAGGAGTTTGAGGGGAGGATTTGAAATGGTTATGTAGGGAAGTTCTTTCTTATCGTCGAAGGTGTGGAGTTCTACTATGTTTCTGGATTCTGTCTTGGGTCCATTTGAAAATTTGCGTCTTGTTCCTGATAGTCTTCCTGTACCTGGGATTCTTCAGTGGTGTCTCGGTTGGAATAAAAATAGTTTTCTTCTCCATAATAGTGGTTCGCTTCGTATCCTAGGTCTTCATCGTATTGTTCAATATTATACATGGGAGTTGGATTGATATTTGGTCTAGGTTGAGGTTGGGTTCTCATGCTTCTTGTTGGTGCTCCATAAGTATTTCTGGTACTAATGCTCATTGGTGTTGGTTCCTGTCCGTTTTGCTTATTCAGGTGGTTGTGTGGAAAACGTTGTGGTTGGACTTGAGGCCACATTTGTCTTTGTTGGGTATTTTGCTGCCAATGTGGTCTGAAGGTTTGTTGTTGGAATTGTGGTCTCATTGGTTGATGGAATTGTGGCTGTCCAGGTCGTTGGAAGGGCTGTGGGGGTTGATAAGTTCGCTGTGGTATTGATTGTTGGGCGAATTGGTGATTTGCAACTTTTTGCGGGGTCTGGAATGGTTTCTTGGAAACTTGGGGAGGTCCAAAAGTTTTTTGCAGATAACGGATATTGTTTTCTTCTTGAATATACTGCATTGCTGTTGCCAAGTCTACTGGTTTCATTGATCTTATTGTGGATCCCATAGGTTCTCGTAATCCAGCTAGGAATGTTGTCAGAGCTTGCTGTTGAAAAAAATTCTTCTTACTGGTCTTGATGTTTTCATCCGCTGTATGTAATTCGATGTAGTTGGATACTGTGTTCAGAAGTCCCATAACTTTTTCGTAGAATTGCTGCGGTGGTTCATTCTGATCTTGCCTTAGGTTTACCAGATCTCTTGTCAAGGAATTTTCGTTCCGTTGGTCAGCGAAGTTCTGGATTAAAGTTGCTTTGATGCTGTTCCAATCGCTGCATCCATAAACTGAGATGACATCTTTGGCTCTGCCTCGTAGTTTGTTGAGTAGTCCTTGTATCAATATGTGATTTTGGAAACTTCCGGGATCTTCAGTGTTCCAGTATTCGTTCAGTAACATAGTCGATACGTTGATAAATTGATATAATTCGTTTGGACTTCCATCGTATTCGGGGACAATAAAGAAATTCGTCAGGTCGAACTGGTTTGCCATGTTTAAGGGAATGTGAGTTTGGACGGGTATTTGAGGAACAATTGTTGGAATAGGAGTAATATATGCTGGAGGAGTTTGTAAAATCAAGGTTGGAGGACGTAAAATATTATTTGGAATGGATGAAAATGGTTTCATATGTGCTTACAGGATGACGATGATGGCTCGTTGCATATTCGTTCACCAAAAATAATCTTGTTGTTTGTTTCTCACTGCTAGGCTTCTTGATGGACGGTAGTGAAGAGGTATTCTTTTCTACGGCCAGAATTCTTCTTGGAGTACTTGCTTCTTTACGGAACTTGATTCGGAAATAGTGGATAAACGTTTGAAAACGACGAGGATCTTCTAAGGGCTCTTCCACTATCCTAACGACTGCGCCAATTATATTTCTCGTTCACACAAAAGGGTTTTTAAAAACTTTTTATTTGAACAGAGTAACAACTTATAAGTATAAAATATTAGTACTGAACTATTACAATTACATGCATGTATTTATATTCAAAATTATTGATGACATCTGCAAAGTCGGCAATAATTTAGTGCTGTCGTCCATGGGTCATCGAACAATAACCTGCTGATGTAAGGGGTTATCGAACTGTAACTCGCGTATAGGAGAACCGACTGTACAACTCCATACAATATACGTTTTTTGAATGTTGAGGATCCCCGTATATTTGGTAGTATCTTGGATAATGCTTCCGTTTGCTTATCCGCCTTCTCACAAGTTTTCCTTATATGCTCATTAAAAATGAGCTTATCGTCAAGCCATATTACGAGATATTTCACGAACTTCTTGGGGACGATCTGTGTTCCAGCCAGCTCGAAGATTATTCCCTCTCTTTTTCTAGGTCCTTCAAGGATAATGGCTTCTGTTTTGTTAGGCGCTATCTCCAGACCGTTATCGTTCATCCATCTTTCGACTAGTTTGAGGGCGGCATTAGTATCTCGAATCAGGTCTTCTTTCTTTTTTGCTCTTACGATTAACGGTAAGTCGTCTGCATAAGCTACTGTTTGACAGTTGAAGGGAAGCTGTAGTTTCTCGAGTATACCGTTATATAGGACATTCCACAGGGTTGGCCCTGGAACCGAGCCCTGTGGCACCCCTTGTGTCATTTCTTGGTTGTAAGTGCCGGATCTCAGGTTTCTTTCAGACAGATAGTCTTTTTTGAAATTAAGTAAGTATCCCAATGTTCTCGAGTTGGTTAATAATAATGTGCCACTTGGCAATATTGAATGCATTTTTTATGTCTACCAATATAACGGTTCCCCATGTTTCTCGTGTGTTAGTGGCTCTGTCTATCACGTATTTGATCGCCATTATTGTAGATTTTTCTGATCTGAAACAATATTGCCTGTTTGAGATCCCAGATTTTTCGTTTAGCTCTGCTTCCAATCTATCCTTTACTAGGTATTCATAAAGTTTCCCTAGTTCATCTAACAGCCTTGCTTTGAGAGCAGAGTCTGCCGCGGTACCCTTTGGAATGAGCACGACATTTGCTGATTTCCAAGCCTGAGGAAAGGTTTCTGCTATAAATTGGTCATTCATGTTGGTGATTATCGCCTCTGGTATTATCTTGGATGCAATCTTTATAGCCTCAGGGAGTATCCCGTCGGGGCCAGGAGAATTTTCGCTTATCTAAATTTTTTTTTTAAAGTTTATCTAAATCTACTTTCAATTCTTCTGTGCTGAACATGGGTGGGGGGTTTATTGGCTCAATCTGACTTGTGGTGGGACACTAATATCATAATGAACGGGGAAGAGCTCTTTGATGAGTTCTGTTTTTCTATCCTGCCCAAAATCATACGGCGATTTTATGTGCTTTAAACCACTCGCCACAATCTTATACCCCTGTCCACAGGGGTCATCTTCCAGTCTGTCACACAGGGATCTCCATTCCTCATTCTGAGATTTCTTAATTTCTTTCCTCAAAAGTCTTCTTGCATTTTATAATTCAGTTTCAAGAGCCTCGATTAAGTCGGGACTAGCTTGTCGTTTCCGTAGTCACCCCATGTGCCTTTTTGTCTGTTTGCATATTCTTCGTTGGGAAGCCATCTGTTCATTCCACCAGATAGGTTTTTGCCTGATGACGCCGCTTTCGCTAGTTGACAGGCTTATTTCTCGGGCATTTTTGATCGTTTTTGTGAGGTTTTCCAGGTTGTCTGTTTGGGTTTGCAGGATGTTTATTACATTGTAAGAGATTTCCGGGTCTAGGTGCTTTTCAGGGAACCATCCCGTCTTACTATTTTTCCCTGTCCTGTCTACGTTGAAGGTAATATACCTCTGGAGGCTTCTACTTTCTTCCAAAGATACCTGCCATCCGGATACGCTGGTGGCTATTTGAGAAGGTTATATCAATATATGAAGTTTTTGCACCCCTTATGAAAGTTGGAGTATGGACCTCGTTATGGGTTGTCATGTCCAATGAGGCCATCCAGTCAATCAGGTATTTTTCTCTTTCATCTGTTTACTGGGAGTTCCATATCGTAGATTTTGCATTGAAGTCACCAACCACCACGGCCTCTTTTTTTGTATCCCTTACTCTTTCCATCATCGAGTCAATGAAGGCTTTATATACATCCATGGTAGTGTTCGGGGAAATATAACAATTATATATTGACCAGGTTTCGAAGTTTATACATATGTAGCCTGGTCCACTATCGTGGCTTTTTACTCCGCATTTTCTATTTCTAAATAGGGCAGCCATGTCCATATTTGGGTCCGTAATCCAGTTGGGGTTTTTTTGAACTAGAATCTTGTTTGGCTCTTGGACTAGAACTACATCTGTGTTGTTTTGAGAAGATGATGTACGTTTTTCCATCTATCTACGTTAATTTGCAAAAAACGCATTACTAATCTAATCTAGCCCCTACGCTGCCCCTGCGACGCCCGCTTCTGGGGATAGACCCATGATTTCTCTCAGCAACCCGAGTGAGTGATCAATTTCTTTCAATACGAGGTTTGTTCCTTCCCCCTCTGACACTTCAGGTTGTGACGTCTCCTTCCGTTTTTGAAGGAAATCTTCTATTGGGATTATCAGTTCCTTCTGTTTTCTGCTTTCCTTATCGCGGTGCCTTGCTTTTTTTAAGGCCTCCTTAAAAGCCGGGCATCTCGGGGACCCAGTTTTATGTCCTCCCTCGTTACAGAGAGGGCAGTGTTCCTCCCCGCCGCAGTCTTTTGCTATGTGCTGTTCCTGTCCGCACTTGAAGCACATGGCTGTTCTGTCGGGTCCATCGCATTTATCTCTTTTGTGGGAGTAACTCCAGCACTTTCCGCACCTAGTGACGTTTAAACGTTTTTCCACCCTGCCTCTCACGAGTCCGATTCTCAGGAAGTCCTTCCTTAATACGGCGCTCGCGATATTTCTGGGGAGGGTAACCGTGACTGCCGCGGTATCATTTGGTTGGGGCCTAATTTCTTCCATCTTACACTCACTTGTCCACTCTCCTGCCGACTTGCTGATGGCATCTATTACCTCCTCCCTTGTTACATTCCCCGCCACTCCCCTGATGTTAAGGGTGTCAGTTTCTCCTTCCTTTCCCACTCTTCTGGTTTTCAGAGATCCCTCGCCGTGTAACGCCGTTTTCAGCCCCTCAAAAGCCTCCGGGTTTTTATCGAGGGTCAGTAGCACCTTGCCGTCGTTTGTGCTCCTGATGTTTCTTATTGCACTTGCAGATTCCGTGCCTTCTACCGCGTTTCTGATTTTCCCTAGGATGTCGCTATAGGTTTTCCCTTCTCCGCTAACGATTACCTCGTACGTGTTTCTTTTCTTGGTGGTGGAGCCCTTACCTTGGGACGTTGTAAAAATGTCTACGTGTGTGGAGGTACTGTGGAAGATGTTTTCCAGCATCTTCCGAAACCTAATCAGAGATATTCCTTTTATGTGGTGGACACAGACTTTGGAGTCCTCCTTCGTCTCGTCCCTGAGCATTATCATCTTTTCCCATAGAGACGTTTCCGTCATATCGTAGCAGCACTACCTTTTTACGGTGTATGTTTCCAGACCCTCTTACCTTAGTAGTCTGTTCGATGATCTCAAAGGATCCGTTTAATTGAACTAGGTCCGGAAATTTATCCCTGTACATCCTCTGGATACCGGAGTTCATATCCTTGTCATCCGGTTCGATGATGACTACTTTCACGACCTGGTCATCCGTATTTCCCGGGTTTCCTACCACCACGTCGGTATTGGTGTAGGCTACTTTTTCCCATTCCAGGTCTCCAATGCCCTGGAACTCTGAATAATCATTTGCTTGTGTTATTTCCTTAATTTTTGCTGGACCATTTTGTACTTCATCCGTCTGTGTCGCAGCCTCAGCCGTATTTACTACCTGCTCGGCCGCCTCTGTATAGGCCGCGTCTGTCTGTACAGCTATGGTAGCCATCTTCCGTTTTGCCCCGCCCCCCGTAGCAATGCTGAAGGTGAAGGTCTCAGTCTGGGTATCACTATCTATATGCTTTCGCTCAATCGGTTCATGCTTTCAACAAGTCCGCCGTTTTCTTTTCCCTGTTTGCGTCGGGCACTTCTGCCATTATCTTTTCAAGTTCGGCCATTTGCATTTTGTTTAATCTGATAGCCTCCTGCAAGGTGAAGGCCTCAGCACTCTCTTTCTTCTTGTATGGATTTTCATCCTTCACTGATCCTGCCGGGAGTTTTCTCTTTCTTGCTTCACTAGGGAGTGAGTTATGCCTTGACAGGTTTACTCTTACACTCTTGCTGCCCGATGCTGCATTTTCTTTCACTTGGGTCCGATCACCCACCTCATTAAAGACATTTTCAATTTCGCTCATGTATATCCCACGAGTAGCTAGGGAAAGAATCAGTCCACCCCTGCAGAGCCCCGCTTGCAGGGGTAAGGCATCTTCCCCGCCGGGTTGCCCGGTCCGGCGGGCATCGCTTGCGACACACTTGATCACTCCTGTGCCATGCATCCCTACGGCACGATGGTGCTACACCAACCTAACCTAACCTAACCTAACCTGACCTAACCTAACATAACCTGATAGAAGTGATTGGAGTTCGGGAGGTTATCAAGATAATGGGTCACTCTCTCATTGCATATTCAAGATTACGTAGCCTATTGAAAAGACAACTTGAAGATATGCCCAAGGAAGTAATAATCTCTTGTGCAGCTGATGAGATTGCTTTGGTTTGGGAAAAGCTCCCCGAACATCTTCGAGATGATGTTGATATAAATATTGTTATGATGATGTAGTAAGAAGTGATACAATATCAGTTGCTGATGGGCCCATACCACAAAAAATATTCTGTTGTTACTGCAGCATTGAAGACTGTAATATTGGTGCAAATAGAAATGAAATGGAAAGTTACAATTCACCCCCTAGAAAACGTAAATTATATCATACATGTTGTCTACCAATAAATTGATGTGATGCCATCAGAAAGTTATCAGTTATGTCCCGAAAGTTCGAGCTACAGGCTGTGGGAAGCAGCGTATTAAGTGCCAACTTTTATCCGCCCATTGATTTGGATAGAAACAATCGTTATGGATTAGGTCTTTTGGGATTCTACGGTTGTAACACCATTCACAATGTTACAGAAAAAAATTATTTAATCAGTTTTGAGATCCCTGCAGATGATACACATGGAAAGAGATTCTATACTGTAAAAGTACCTTGTGGAGCATATGAGATTGAGGAAATGAATAATATTCTTCAACAAAAAATTGCATCTGACTTATTTCCAAATGAAAAACTTGATACTGCAGCATTGGACGATATATTTTATCTTCGTGCAAACAATAATATATTCAAGTGCATATTGAAATCCAAATATTTTGTGAATTTGAGATATGAGAATTCAATAGCTCCATTGTTAGGATTCGAAAAACAGATGCTTGACAACAATAAAATACATCAATCCACATTTCCTGTTAATATCGTTCCTGTGAGACTCTTCCGCTTGGAATGCAACATAATTTTGGGGTCCTACATAAATAATGAAAAAAATCACATTCTATTTTCTTTCGATCTAGATGTTGAACCTGGCTATAATCTCACAAAAGAACCCCACAACATTATTTATATGCCAGTCAGCCTGGAAGGACGTCAGTCTATCGATAACATTACTGTGCGCATATTGGATCACAAGAATAATTTGATTGATTTTGGAAGTGAAGAATCAATAGTAATCATATTGGAATTGAAAAAGTTGAGTTAACAAATGCGATGGGTTTTTGTTACAATAAACAGAAGCAGCACATAATTTTGGACAACCAATCTACTTCAGAGGGCATTCCTAAGAAGGAGACATTTTTTAAAAAGAAGATCAGTCCACTTGTGGATACTGAGCAACAAAGACATACATTGTCTGCGAAAGATCTCAAGTTCTTGAAATCAATCGGTCTTCAAATGATTGAATTATTATAGACTAATGAAATGAATAAACACAATTTTATGGAAATAACTCTGTTTTATTTTTTTAAATTATACATCTGTGCTATATCCCTCATCTTCATTATCCTCATTATCATCTTCAGCACCATTATTATCATAAAGTTGATACTTATCGATAATGTCGACAGGTACATGTCGTTTAATGTTGTGAAGAAAACGTTTCAAATCACACTCAACCAGAAATCGCAGAAATCATGTAAATCCAAGAGTCTTAGCATTATACCTCTCTTGATCTTGTTCACATCTCCTAACTTCATCTTCATTAAAGCAAATACTGAGGTCATGGATTATTGAATGGCCAGCATCCCAACTCAAATCACTTAAATAACACCGCAGTCTCTCAACAGCTGTGTTCAAGTTGGTGGCTTCAGGCCAATGTTCACTAGAATAGATCATCCACATATTCAATCTGAAACCAAAAAAAATGTATTTGTAAATAAATAAATACAAGTTATTCGGTTGAATATACTCACATAAAAACAAATTAAACTTTCAGTGCAAATATATAATGTGAGTGATTTTTTTCAATAGAAATAAGTATATTTTACATTAAATAAGTTTACCACCCTTCCCAATGTATAAAATAAAATAAAAAAAGTAGACCAAATTGAATTTATTCAATCAAGCTGTTAACAAAATTGATTTACCGAATCGAGTAGCACAAACCTTCATATCATATATGTGGAAAGCTTTATAAATCGGAAATGATGAAATAACCCTAAGTTCAAAATTTTTTACTTTCGCATTAATCATATGATTAATTTTCTCCAAGTCTACTTTAGGAAGAGATGGCATGTTAAAATTCATGAAAATATTGCTCAAATCTAATAGAAAAAAAATTACTCACCTAACTGTTCGATCTTGTAATACACTTGAACTTGTCACAGGGCAATACGAAAGTATTTAAGAATATATTGTTAGATTTGTTTTATATACTATAATCGTAATTGTTTTCAAAGCACCCAATCATTTGTAATGAGGTCTAATGGGTTTAGGTGATTTCACTTCGAAATTTTACGTAATGTGTTTTCAATTAGCCTATCTTCATTCATTTTATGGAATTTGACTAATGATTTTTTAAATAGTCTGTCTTCAAACGTCACAAAACTTTTCCTTGGGTATGATATTGCATTTTAATTAGTACTCTGAAATTTCTTATGAAAAAATTATAAGGTACGGATGAGTACGAACGTTTTTTTTATTTCAATAAGTAAGGAAATAATGAATGAAAAAATAGTAATTTACAAAAGTATATTTATTCTCATTTTGGTAGTATATCGTTCAGCTATTTGTACAAAATATCAGTCTTTCGTAGGTTACAGCTGAAGGTATGTCCTTTGAAGTGATGTTGTTTAAATGTAAAAACCACCCATGATGATTTATTGCAGTCTTCCAAATACACCGTGTTTGGTTTCCATATCCATAATTGTTGAAATTTAACTTAAATAAATTATTGTCAAAAGCAGCCTATCAGAAAATTCTTGGAAATCTCACATGAATCTATACTAATCTTTTAACCGATATATTTTTCAACGGTTTTCAGAATATGAGATGAGCACACATTGAGAAAACGTATGTTTTGCAAAAAGTAAATATATTGAGTTGAATGACTGGATAGGAAAATATTTTTTGGATATCACCTCAATGTACAAAAAAGTCTTATTTGAATACAATTGAATAACTTACGAAAAAAAAATCTCCAATCAGTAGTTTAACATAGTCAAAACCAAATATTCATTTTTTTAGGTCATAATATCAGCTTTCTGTAGCACTAAGACACTATTGAAAGTGGAGGCTAGAAATAAGGTTTTGGAATATTAAGTAAAGCATTAAAAACATTTTGAAAACTAGAGTCGTTGTGATTTTTTTTGTATCATTATATCTGTTTGCTTGATGATTTGTTAGAGAAACTGTTCGAAAAAAACATGTAGAGTTCAAATTATTGGTTTGTTCATTAGGGAAATATCTATTAAAAGTGTTACCCTCGATTATTTGAACATAGAAAAAAATATAATTTTTCTTTGATTCTGACAAAACGAAGTTTATTTAACACATTTAAGAGTTTATGTTTGAGGGCTATCAAAAAAATTGTTTTGGCTCATTCTCTTGAAAAATAATGAATCAAGATATTGTACAAACCATCGATAAAAAATAACAGGCTGTATCTGCAGGTACCAAGCATTTGTTGACCATTTATTTCCTACGGATTATTCTATATTTGCCGATGGATTTCGTTCGCTATATAAAGATAAATTTCTATTATTTTCGAACGGTATTAAAAAGTGATTATTAAAATTTCCGCTTTCTAGATATTTCAGACAGTCTGATATGATGATTTCTTCGTTATTAGCCTCACTAATGAACTTTGCAGCTTTCTAGAGATAAATCGTTAGACACTCATTAGGGATGGTATATAAAAGTAGATTTTATGATTATTTCTCCTAAGAGTCCTCGGTCAGTGAGCTTCGAATCAGTTGTTCATGAGTATATAGTTGAAAGGCAAGTTGAATAATCAGGTATTCACCGAGTCAGTGGAAAGCACCACTCAGTGAAGGTTAATATGGAAATCTTTGGTAACTATGTGCTCCAAACCCAGGAAGTTTCCGACATTAAATCATTCAATACAACGAATCGAATAGTTGATCTATCTATCGATTTGAATGAATTGTTCGACACTTTTCGAGATGCTGCTATTGCCCAAACAACTGAGTTTGAAGAACGTGATTCAGGTTTGTTTCAGAATTATTTTTAAATCAATAAATTCATAACATTTTCTTCAATTACTATTTTCAATTTTTACATCATCTTCATAAACTAGTCAACAAAGTATGAAATCTTTCAGTGAAAAAAAAAGTCTTTTATTCTATTCTTGGTAAAAATTAATTTCCTTAATATAAATGAGTCTTCCATCAAATCGATTAATATTTTGTTTCTATTGGTTTCAGGGTGGAGTTGTTAACGGATTCTATTTCTCGAGGTGAATGTGAACAAGTATAGCCCCCTTGGTGGATCTTCATACATAAAACTACCACGATTCATTAAGATGAAAAGGGCTGTTATCAATGTGAAAAATGAGAATCAATACTGTTTTGCATGGGCCATAACTTCGGCGTTATTTGCTGTAGATATCAGAACATCAGAAGTGTCATCATATCCTCACTTTTCCACCGTTTTAAACATAACAGGTATGAATTTTCCAATTGCAATTAAAGATATAAAATTGTTTGAGCAATTGAATGATATTTCAGTTAATGTGTACGGATTAGAATCCAAGTTTGAAAATAATAAAGTCAAATATGAGGTTGTGGGTCCACTACGATATTCTCAAAAAAAACTCAGAAGACATATCAATTTGTTGCTCGTCACAGATGATGCAGGGAATAGTCATTACTCTTGGATAAAAAATCTATCAAGGTTGGTGTCTACCCAAGTTAGTGCTAGTAACGGTGCAAAGTATTTTTGTGATGGCTGTTTATTACATTTCTCAAATGAACGAAAACTTTTGAACCATCAGATGCATGACTGTAATCATATTTATACAACACCACAAAGTGATTTCAAACTAAATAAATATGGTAAGATGGTGGCTGGCAATAAATTAATTTTTGGAAGTTTCGAAAAACAAATGAAGGTACCATTTGTGGTATACACCGACTTTGAATCTGTTTTGGAACCCATTCAAACAAGTGAACCAAACCCCTTAATTCTCATACACGAATAGATATGTTTACTGAAATGAGGAATAAGGTAGCTCTTTCATATAATGATGACAAATGTTTCATAATACCTAATACAACTCATACACTTCCGTGGGGGCATAGTGACATCGCCTTTCTTCAAAATGACCCCAATGAAGACATTTTTTTATGAAGAATTACTTGAATCATTTAATGATGAATATAATATGGACCCCGGAAGTAGATTAGATTATCTAATCACATTACTAAATTATGATGATAATAATAATAAATCAACTCAAAAATAATGATAGTAATAATAATAAAGACTTTTATTGATAAAACATTTTTTCGTATTTTCATTTTGTAACACACTTGTATCTCACCAAAAGGCAGAGTTCAAATTACTTGTTGTGACACAAGTTTTCGCTCTTCCACTCAACCAACTAATATCATTCAGAAGGCTCACAAAATTTAATTTTACTTTAAAGGAAAACTGGAAAATTCTTTATTTGCTATATTTGAATGTTATGGTTATATATTGAAAAGAATTTCTTTTTGAATATCATCAGTATAAATCTGCTCGTTCAAGTGAAAGGGTGAGTAACGTTATTGATACATTTGGACGGAAGAGAAGGTGTAACAATGCATTCATTACACGTCGACCTTCAAGCAATTATTTCAAACAGACAAAAGATGGTCAATACGATATGATGGGAAAGCAGTTGAAAAATATTGGTCAACCTACAGAAGATAAAATGAATGAAATACATCAGCTAATCCTTACAGCTGCTCAAGCTTTAGATTCAGCTATACAGAATAAGGTAGATTATTCCATTGCAGAGACTTGGAAGGATGAAAACAATTTCGTTCCATCTTTATATGCTCGTATAAAATCATGGATTGATATATCATTCTCTACAACAGCTGAGAAAATTGATAAAAAATTGCTCAACTCGATGTAAGAATAACTGAATAATTAGATGCATACACAGTAATGCTACAAAAATTGGAGGAGAGGCAAGAACGTTTTGCTACAATTATGAAAGTCGTTGTGGGGGACTGTGATATATACTCATTTTTATTCAAACAACTTTAGGGTATAGAAGGGAGACAAGTAGAGCAGAACACGGATTCCAAATGATAAATATGAGAAAAATACAAACTGAGTTTTTTTAATTTTTATTAACAATTTTGAATAGTTACAAAAAATAATTATTCAAAAAGCATGTGAACCTAATTTCGAAAAAATAAAGTTTTTTAGGATTACACTATGGCACTGTTTTCAATCCACGAATTATGTTCATTGGAGAATCCTAACCACTTCACATAAACCTTATTTCCCTTTGTCTTCAACACTTTTTCAACGAGATATACATCAGGATTGTGTGTTTTCTGCATTTCTTTCTCATAGAAACAACCTTCAATGGGGTTCTTATTCATATCTTCGAGAATGTACGTTGGGGGATGTGTGTTGTTAATCTTGACAACTTTGAATAATTCTGTAGTAAAGTTGGCTGTGAATCCCTTTTCGAATACATTTTTATATTTGCTGAGGCGAACTGTATCATTCAAAGCGAATTTTGGTTTTATCATCTTTTTCTTTTTTCTAATTATTTTCAATTGTGTACTTGGGGTCACATCAATCGGTTTCATACAAATTGTTCGATGTACTCTAGTTATACCTCAATGTTATAGATGGGAGACTTCTCAACCATTTATGGTTCCCATTCAGTAAAAATTTCTTGTAAAGCCAAGTTTTCATCGTTCTGATAACTCTCTCAGCCATGGCAGCCTTCGTGGTACTATATGTTGAATAATGCTTGATTTTGTATTGCTTCATCAATGCTGAGAAATTACTATTATAAAATTCCGTTCCGTGATCACTCTGTATATGTTTTGAGGCATACTTGGCATCTTTCAAAATCATCTCCATACCATTTGTTACCGCTACACCAGTTTTCGATTTGATAGCCCTTGTCCATAAAAATTTTGAATAACAATCTATTACAACCAAAATATATCGATATCCTTTATTATATTTCGCAAATGGTTGAAGCTCAGCAAGGTCGATTTGCCATAAGTCTCCGAAACCTTTAAGAATGGTTGCTCTTCTTGGGAAGTTTCGACGAGCTGGCTTGTGCAATTCATCGATAATTTGTTTTTTGATATCACTTGTCATAGTGTAATGAATTCTGTTTCGATAAGCATCACATAACATCTAATTAAACACTGCTCCTTCATCGACCTACTTCACTAAAACCCTCTTCTCGGAGTCCTTCCAATATGGATATGATCTCATTATCATGACCCGTGTGTCCACTTGCTTTCGAAGCCATCAGCAATCGTAGGCGATCCACCAACTCTTTAGGTTTATTCCAGTAGACATCGTTTTTCGGTTTTGATGTGAAGATTTTCTGCAATTTTGTTTGTCTGATACCTTTGCCACGAACATTGAAACTTTTCGTGATGGGAGTATGCACTAACTTCATTATTGGTTTTATCACGTTCCGATATTTATTCGACCTTTTATATTTAATTCCATTTATCACTTGATGTTGCTTATATATTGCTCTTGTTAAAGCTAATATCTCAGCATAGGTACGAAGAACGCTCACGTCTTCAACCACAGTAGGTTCCTTGAGAAATATCAAATTATAAAGATCCGAACTGCCTGGATGCTTTTGAACTTCACCATTCCAAAATGAAATATCCCCTTCATTGAAGTGAACTTCCAAGTTTTCCATTTTCAGTGTTTGCGATGAGGGATCAGTATGAATACCATATATTATATCATAAGCACTGTTACCATTCTGGAGATTTTGCAAATGTTTAACCACTTCCGAATTATTATTTTCTTTGTTTACTTTGGATGATTCTAACTTTGAAGAGCTGAATAATGATGTGGGTGTATCTAAGATGGCAGATGCCCCCATTTGATAATCATCAATATGCTTAGTGGTATCATCAGCATCGGAAAATGATAACGAAGATAATGTATCACTGTCGAGATTCTCGTTTTTTAATCGTAGTGCTATTTGGGATATATGAAACGATTTTGGAGGAAGATATGGATGACCGTGGTTTTACAGCAGAAAAGGCATTCGGAGGTCTGGTTATAGGCTCATAGAGTTTTTCAAGCACTATTTTGTCTTCTATATTGTCACTTCTAATGGAGTTGAATTTTTGACGCACTGCTTCTGTCACTTGAACAAGCTGACGCTTCATATTCATTTCAGTTTCTGCACTTTTATCTCTCAAATTATTCATTTTTTCATTGACGTGACCTCGACAGAATTCAAAGACTGATTGAACAGTTTCATGTTACATCATGGGTATATGAAGCTATCGAATCCTTTTCGGTACCGTCCTTGATTTATTTCTCTATCTTTTTCAATAACTAGAAATCCATACTTATCTTCCAACACAGCATACACATCATATGAAATTCTTTGAATGTGACATCTGGTGGAATATGATCTGAAAAGATATGATGTAAATTGGTTTCATCCTGTTTGAATATGATGATAAAGTTGGCATTATCTCGCACCAGCTGCTTGGGAACTCGTGAATATGTTTGTGCAAGATAGAAACAATCCACATCCATGTGACGCCCCATACAAAAATATGATCTGATAATATCTTGTTTTTCGCAAATCACATCATCAAAAATGAACACTGAATTTGGTTTAGATTCAGACAATATCTGCATTATCGGTGAATGCGAAGAAGCCCAATCCCACTATTGGTGTCAATACATTGCGTAAATACTCATATTTCGGTTGATTCAAAGACTTTGAATGTGTATCTATAACACATTTTCAAAACGTAATCCTTGTGGGTGTGTCAGTAAAGCAATAATGGCATTAGTCTTGCCACAATTTGATGGTCCTATCAACAATCCTCGAACAGAAGAGGGTAGAAGTGGCCCATGTCGTAATGATTTTCTCACATTCATCCCACCCCCGATTTTTTCATCTAAATTTTCCACTACCAATTCTTCTTCTTGCTTTACAATGTGCATTGTATAGCAGTTTGATACTGGATAATGGTAAATATGAGTAGGTACACCATCATATAGTGCAAGTATACAACACCAAACTAGTAGTTATCGATATTACAAAAAAATCTATGCATGATTTTGATCAAAGTTGGCTGATATTTTTTTCCAACCTATACATAAAACCATAACTCAACCTTTGACCCAAAGTATAGTGCAAAAAAAAAATTCTTAGACCACTGATTTGTAATCACTACTCAGGTTAGGTTAGACCATAAATCACTCCCCTCAGGTTAAGTTAGACTTAAGAATTTTAATGACTCCAATTACTTCTGTCAGCTTAGGTTAGGTTAGGTTGGGTTGGGTTAGGCCCTAAATCACTTCACTCAGGTTGGGTTAGACCCTAGAATTCTAATAACTCCAATTACTTCTGTTAGGTTAGGTTAGGTTAGGTTAGGTTCGGTTGGGTTGTGTTAGGCCCTAAATCACTTTTCTAAGGTTAGGTTAGGCCTCAGAAATCAAATAACTCCAATCACTTCGATCAGGTTAGGTTAGGTTGGGTTGTGTTAGGCCCTAAATGACTTCACTCAGGTTGGGTTAGACCCTAGAATTCTAATAACTCCAATTACTTCTGTTAGGTTAGGTTTGGTTAGGTTAGGTTAGCTTAGGTTAGGTTAGGTTAGGTTAGGTTAGGTTAGGTTCGGTTGGGTTGTGTTAGGCCTTAAATCACTTTTCTAAGGTAAGGTTAGGCCTCAGAATTCAAATAGCTCCAATCACTTCTATCAGGTTATGTTAGGTTAGGTTAGGTTAGGTTGGGTTGTGTTAGGCCCTAAATCACTTTTCTAAGGTTAGGTTAGGCCTCAAAATTCAAATAACTCCTATCACTTCTATCAGGTTATGTTAGGTAAGGTAAGGTTAGGTTAGGTTAGGTTAGGTTGGTTGGCAGAAGTAGTCTTATCCGCCGGACACATAAGAATCGGTCTGGCCAGATGTAGGGTAGAAAAGAGACTAAGAGTACAACGGTGTATGAGATGCTGGTCCTACAACCACATCAGTGCAAAATTTGAGGGCCCCGACAGGGCAACGCACTGCTACAAATGCGGCAAGGAAAACCACAATGTAAGTGAATGTGAAAACGAGGAATACTGCCCTGTGTGCGAAACGGAAGGGCACAGACTGGGAACAGCTAAATGCCCAGAATTTAGGAACGTATTAAAAGATGCAAGGCAAAAAGAGAGGCGTAGGAAACAAACAAGTAAACCACAAAAGGAGGCAGACATCGTTCACGTGCAACAAGAAAAGGAAATCATAGAGCCCGGGAGTTCTCTGGACGTCCTGGAGGAATCGGCGGAGTCTATTAATACTCTTCGCGATATCATAAACGCATAACCGGATTCCCTCTTCCTCCCTTTATGGTGATTAGAATCTTACAAATGAATACAGACACGAGAGGAGGGGCCCACCAGCTCCTAAGCAAAAAAGCCGAGGAAGAAAATGCGGATCTAGTCCTAGTCCAGGAGCCCAATAAAACTAGCATAAGGAAACAGAAAGATTGGATAAGAGACCAGAATGAGGACACCGCAATACTCTGCAGGAATCGGACATGCGGAATTATAAAACATAAAACGGGTAAAGGCTTTACCTGCATCAATTTCATTGGGTGGTCTATCTACAACTGTTACATCTCCCCGAACTGCAGCATGGAGGACTTCGAGCGATACATAGACCGGGTTATGCAGCATGTTAGGGACGGAGGGATGGAAGCTCTGATCGTTGGAGATTTTAATGCAAAATCTAATCTATGGAACTCTGGACGAACCGACGCGAGGGGAGAGATCATGAACGACTGGATTGACTCGCTGGACCTGACAGTTCACAACCGAGGTGACACCCCCCAGCTTCGTGAGAAAGAACCAAACATTTTTCATAGATGTCACCTTACCCACGAGAGGGATAGGCAGGAAGATAACCGGCTGGAGGGTACTCGAGGACGAAAGCCTTAGCCTACACAGATATATTGTCTTTGAAATCGCGGACAGAACTGAATCTAAGCCCACATACTGAAGGGGTACCACATATACAGACACCAGCACCCTGCTCTCCTAGCAAACGGCACGAACGATGTATATAAACTACACGAGAAACTGAAACAAGCCAAGGAGGTAAGCGTTGTCTCGAATGAGAAATGAGAGGAGAACTCAACCGGTATGGTGAAACGCAGAGATTCAGGGATCACACGAGGCCTGCACGAGAGCGAGAAGGCAGCTAGTCAGGATGCGAGGACAAAGACGTAATCAGCAGGACATAGATCAAAAAGAACTTGACTACAAAGAAAAAAGGAAAATACTAAAAAATGCATATCCAGGGCGAAGAAGGAAGAATGGAAAGCTCTGTGTGACAGATTAGAAGAGGACCCCTGGGGACAGGGGTACAAAATAATTATGAACGATATAAAACGACCCAAAACCCCTTACGACATGGACGCGGAACAAAGGTCAAACTGAATAATAGAACTGTTCCCAGATGTCGACGAACAACCCGATTGCCCAGAGGAAACTGACGAGGATCCACCTTCCTTCACTTTGGAGGAATTAAAGACAGCGGCCGCTAAACTGAAAAACAGGAAGGCATCGGGACCGGACGAGATAACGGCGGAGATCATAAAGACTGCGGTGACAATCATACTTGACACCATGCTGCGATGTCTAAACGATCTGCTTCAAACAAATGGCTTTCCGGAGAAGTGGAAGTTAGCAAATGTGGTACTCATCCCCAAGGTCGATACCAAATATAGAACAATATGTCTCCTAGACGTAATCGGGAAGCTGTACGAGCATTTGATAAAAGCAAGACTTGAAACTGAACTGGCAGAAAAAGCAGGTATATCACCGAGCCAGTTCGGGTTTAGGGCCGGAAGATCGACTGTCACTGCCACGAAGTACGTGCTGGACAAGGTATATAGTATCCGGAAGAGATGGGGAGCAATAGTCGCAGTGGACATTAGGAACGCATTCAACACGGCGAAATGGATTAGGATAATGCTAAAACTGAGAAGCCTCGAAATAAGTAAATATATTAGAAATACTATACGAGCCTACCTAACCGATCGAAGCCTGAAAAGCAAAGCCTACATTCAGGTGATGACTCAAGGGGTGCCAACCCTGTGGAACATTCTTTATGACGACGTATTGCGATTAACGCTCCCAACAGACTGTAATGCAGCCGCATACGCAGACGATTTGGCGCTGGTAATAAACGCCAACACCAAGGAGAAAATGAAATTGAAATTGTTTATTTTGAAATTTGAAATTGTTTATTGAAATAGGAATCCTAATATACATATATAAAAATTCACAAGTGTAATAAAAAAATAACTAAATACAAGTAAATTGCTTTATATGATTTATCTATCTAAAAAGAGAGAAATGTTTCTTGGTGGCCATAAGTGAATACATACATGAATAAAAAATATACATATACAAACAAAGATGTAAATTAATAATAAATAAATATATGCTATAAATATGCGACTGATGTAGGTACATTAAAAATTTCAAGGGCTAACACTGTTCAAAACTGTTCATTTAAGTATTTGGATTTCAAATATTCAATCAAAACATCCTTGAATTTTCTCACCGAACAAGACTGCTTGACTTCTACTGGAAGCTTATTAAATTCTAGCAAACCTCGATGAAAAATTGATTTCATAGTTTGCGAATACCGTGTACGAGAAACATACAGATTGGTATTACCGCGTGTTGGATAATCATGAATTTCACTAGTGAATGTGATAAACTGATCAAAGTAAGCAGGTGCTTCACAATTTTGAAGATGAAGATCATAGAAGAATAGAAAATCTTATCTTTAACTGAGAGCCAATCCAAGACTTGATGCATAATTGTGATAGGAGTGAATCTGTTGCATTTCAAAATGATTCGCATTCCTCTATTTTGCAACTTTTGCAAAGATTCTATACTATTACCATCAAATAATGATAACAAGCTGGCACAGTAGACAAAGTGAGGTTGGATTATCGTATTATAGACCCTTACACAAGTTTGGAAGCTAAGATGGTTACTGACACGAGTAAAGAAAAATAGTTTTTTTGCTATTTTACTGTGTATGTATTGGAAGTGATCTTTGAAGCTCAATGTGTTATCAATCATGAAACCGAGGTATTTGATTTTTTGAACAATCTCAATGGGCTCATCATAAATTTTAATTATCACTGCCGCAATGTCAATGCGACTGATTTTATATGGGGTTGTAATAATCATTGCTTTAGTTTTGCTACAGTTAAGCTTGAGTTTATTTACATTGAGAAAAACAGATACTTTATCCAAAATATGATTGACTTTTATAACAGCTTGAGATAATTGTTTATCACTTACAGCCAACAGAGTATCATCGGCAAACAGATTCATAAACTAACAATCTTCAGTGAATTGAATGTCATTCAGATAAAGTATAAAAAGAAGAGGTCCTAATAGACTCCCTTGTGGAACACCTGTATCAACATATTTCACACTTGAGAGTGTGCCGTTAACTTTGGTACGTTGGGACCGATCTGAGATATAACTCTTGAACCAATCAAGTACCTTTCCTTTTATACCGTAATACTCGAGTTTAGAGAGTAAAGTTGGAATATCAATTGTCTCGAAGGCCCGTTTGAAATCCAAGAAAATGGCAACTATATATTTATCCTCATCGACAGTTTTTTTCCATTTTGAAACAGTGAGCTGTAGAGCTGTTTCACAAGAATGCTTATTTCTAAATCCCGACTGAAAATCCATGAAGAGTTTATTTTGCTCAATATATTCACGAATTTGATCATACACTGCCAGTTCAATAACTTTTTCAATGGCAGGAAGGGTATTAATAGGTCTGAAATTAACAGCTTCATTTGTGTTGTTAACTTTTGGTATAGGAATAACTATACTAGCTTTAAGCTCTTGGGAAAAACGACCCGTTGTCAAAGATCTATTGACAAAGTTGAGGATTATATGACCAATAACTTCAAAAATACTTTTCAATACTCTATTATTCATGAAATTGGAATTACATCTATTCTCAAGGTTGTTGATCATATTTCTCAGATCTTTTAAAGAAACTAATTTGAATTCAGATATGGAACTGGTAATGACTGGAAACCTGTGATTAGACCATTCAACCGATTGTGGTATAGTTGCTTTGATATCTAGTATACTATCAATAAAAAACGAATTGAACTGCTCAGCGATGTCTTCATCAGTATTTGCTCTAATAAGTGACTGTTGGTTATGAAAAACAATTTCTTTTGGTATGGAGTTTTGTGAAGGTTTCAACGTTTTCCACATTTGTTTTGCATCATGAGAACACCTATCAATTTTATTTTCATAATATTCGACTTTCTTAATTTTCAACAAGTTGACCACTTCATTTCTATACTGCTTGTATAAGGTCCAGTTAACCGATTTGTCATATTCCGTCATGCTACTTCTAAAAGCTTTATAGGCTGTGTCCCTATGTTTTGTTAAAGATATCACTTCAAAGTCATACCAAGGAAGTTGATTTTCGCGAGTGGTATAAGATTTCAAAGGGGATATCAAATCTACTTGTGTTTTTACATTACATTCAATATTAGAATATATCAAATCAACATCATTGGTGTCCAAATTCCACTCGGAAGAAATCAATTGTTCATTCAAGAGATCAAGGCTGTTTTGGTTGAAATTTCTGTATGATTTAGTGATCTTATTAGATGTAGGCACAGACTTAATTGATATTGTTAGTATAGCATGATCTGTAATTTTTGGAACATCATGAACTTTATGAATGATATCGTTTTTATTACTTAAAATATAGTCAATCAGTGTACTACTAGTATTAGTAATTCTAGTGTGCTCATTAAATAACTGCTCGATGCCTGCAGTAGTAAAGACATTTTTTAGTTGGTTCACAGATCTATTGTTGATATCTAGAAAATTTAAATTGAAATCACCTACCAGTATACATTTAGACTGTAAAGAGAAAAAGTTTTCAGACCAGTTTTCAAAGTGATCCATAAAAATACGACAATCGGAACTAGGGGAACGGTATAAACAACCTATGAAAAAATATTGATCATGAACCTTAACTTTCGACACTAAACACCAATACACCTTGTCAATTACTATTTTGTTATGAATTTTACAGCTATAATCATTACGTACATAAATCACCACTCCTCCTGTATGTCTGCTGGATGAATCACACATCTAACTACTTTATAACCATGAATGTCTATTTCAGAATCTAAGATGTCTGCAGTTGTACGAGATTCGCTCAACAGGATGATTGAGGGTTGATGAGGTATTATATCATGTATAAGTTGGTTATGATTGGCAAAAAGGCTCTGTATGTTCATATAGATAATATCAGAGTTGAAAGCTATATCATGTTTGATTATCAGTTTTTTTCCCTTGACGTTTTGTCAACTATGGTCGGTATACCATTTATAAATTTAATTGTTTTATTGACTTCTCCGTTGTTTGTGAGCTCGATAAGTTTGGTCTTGATGGATGAGTAGTATTGTTTCTGCATGATGGTTTGGTCTCCAAAAATCACTATACCAGGGACATTAATTCTTGTTTTATTCTTCAGTATATGGATGGCTTCATCACTGTTATTCAGTACAACTTTAATGGGTCTGTTTTTGGTACCAGTGTATTTTCCAAGTCTAAATGTTTTTTGTTATGGTCACCTCATCTGCAAGATCACCAAGAATCTTTTCCACGTTTTTTTTTATTGTCCTTAGCTCGACCTAAATGATTTTTCTCGTTGGATTCTTGTACATTGCACACTATTATGTTGGATGCTCTAACTTGTCTTTCATTTATTTCCTGGACAATACCGTTAATATTACAATCACTGCTCACCTCCATATTTGACAATTTTTCTTTAATTTTTTTATTCTCTTCCATCAAAACTTTATTGATTTCAATGACTTCATTCAGCTTCTGAATAATTAGTGGTACTGTTTTGAATCGCTCTCTACACTCTGGACAAAAATAAATTAGATTGCGTTTTTTGATTATGATAGCTTTTAATTCTGAACCGGATAGTTCCGAACATTTTTCGTGTATAACTGCGGTACAACAGTCACAAATCGCCACAGTATCATTTTCTGAAACAGCATTGTTACATTCAGAACATAACACTTTTCCAGCCATAGTATAATAATTAGTTTCGCAGATAGACAATTAAATTCGGTCCGGCCCTGCTCATTTCTTATTACAAATCGAAACCATTCTGTGTCGGAGCAAAAACACTATGACCAGTAAAAACACATAAAAACGATATTGGACTCAGTTCTATAGTTTTTCAGCAACAACAACAAAAAGTTATTTCGATATTTCTTCTTCAATGCATTGATTAAAGTTGGATTTACTGCACTTTGAAGTTCATATATACAAATACTGTTTATCTCAGTCGATTCTTCACATAAAGATGCACTCACTATGGTAAAAATCACGAAATTCGGTGCATTATTACCCGTATTAATATATAAAATACTAGAGAGAGAACTTTTGATGCTTGTATTGTTGAAATGCTTCGACTTAAAATGACTCGAAGGGCAAATCAGACGCTCAGCCAGGTAAGTACCTGGTTCACAGAAAACGGCCTTGAAATTGCACCAGCCGAAACGGAGGCAATAATCATTAAAGGGCCAAGGAAAAGGGAGGGCATCATGTTTGAAATGGACGGCACACATATTACTCCTAGTAAAACTATGAAATACCTAGGAACGTGGCTCGATGATAAATTAATCTTTAATGAGCATATCAAAAAAATCTGCGAAAAAGCCGACAGACAGGTGATTGCGCTCACAAAGATCTTGCCCAACATTAGGGGCCCAGGCACACAGAAAAAAAGGGTATTATACGGCGTTGTCCAGTCAGTTTTGCTCTATGCCGCACCAATATGGGCAAGGGTAATGGACGTAGAGAAGTACCGGAACATGGTAAACGCGACCCAAAGAAGGATGCTGATCGGGGTGGCGGCGGCCTACAGGACGATATCCGCGGACGCGGTCTGCGTCATAGCGGGGGTACCACCCATCGACCTGTTCGTTCGAGAAAGAGTGCGACTAGATGCCCTGAGGACAGTTACTGAGAGAGACAGACTCCGGAAACGAGATAGAACCATCAGGGAATGGCAAGCCAGATGGGACGATAATCAGGAAACTGCCCAATGGACAAGAAGGCCCAAAAGAGGTAGACTACTTTATAACTCAGACCCTGTCCGGCCATGGTTCCTTCAGGAGCTACACACACAGGATAAAGAAGTCCCAAAATGACCTCTGCATATACTGTGGCGAGGAAGACAACCCCCAGCATACCATATTTGAGTGCTACAGATGGAATACACAAAGAACTGAAATGGAAACTGGCACTGGAATAACAATTTCTCCGGAAAACATCATAGCAAAAATGCTGGAGAGCAGGGAGATGTGGCAAAAGGGTACGAGGTTTCTGAGCACAGTGATGACCTACAAGGAGTAGGAGGAAAGAGAGGCGCAAGCCCAGGAAGGTAACAACTGGTAAACGACAGTAGCAAGTAGCACGCCGCTTATCCTTGAGGCTATCGTCTGTCGTCCAGACGATTCCAAGTGTAAGAGAGGGCACGGGGTGGTTTTAGTGCGGTGCAACTCCCACACTATCAGGAAAAGGCAGAACCAATACCTGGTGTCCAGAGATTTCCACCCTTAATCACTTTTCTAAGGTTACTTTAGGTCTCAGAATTCTAATAACTCCAATTACTTATATCAGGTTATGTTAGGTTAGGTTAGGTCAGGTTAGGTTAGGTTAGGTTGGGTTGTGTTGGGCCCTAAATCACTTTTCTAAGGTTAGGTTAGGCCTCAGAATTCTAATAACTCCAATCACTTCTGTCAGGTTATGTTAGGTTAGGTTAGGTTCTAAATCACTTTTCTCAGGTTAGGTTAGACCCTGAAGGTTAGGTTAGGTTGGGTTGTGTTGGGCCCTAAATTACTTTTCTAAGGTTAGGTTAGGCCTCAGAATTCTAATAACTCCAATCACTTCTATCAGGTTATGTTAGGTTAGGTTAAGTTAGGTTAAGTTCTAAATCACTTTCCTCAGGTTAGGTTAGACCCGGAAGTTCTAATAACTCCCCCAGGTTAGGTTAGACCCAGAATTCTAATATCTTTAATTACTTCTGTCGAGTTAGGTTAGGTTAGATGAGGTTGGGTAAGGTTGGGTTAGGTTAAGATAGGTTAGGTTAGACCCTAAATCACTTCATTCAGGTTAGGTTAGTCCCCAGAGTTCTAATAACTCCCTAGGTTAGGTTAGACCGCTTTTCCTCCCTCCTCATTATTAGAACCCGTTTACTACTTTATAACTCAGACCCTGTCCGGCCATGGTTCCTTCAGGAGCTACACACACAGGATAAAGAAGTCCCAAAATGACCTCTGCATATACTGTGGCGAGGAAGACAACCCCCAGCATACCATATTTGAGTGCTACAGATGGAATACACAAAGAACTGAAATGGAAACTGGCACTGGAATAACAATTTCTCCGGAAAACATCATAGCAAAAATGCTGGAGAGCAGGGAGATGTGGCAAAAGGGTACGAGGTTTCTGAGCACAGTGATGACCTACAAGGAGTAGGAGGAAAGAGAGGCGCAAGCCCAGGAAGGTAACAACTGGTAAACGACAGTAGCAAGTAGCACGCCGCTTATCCTTGAGGCTATCGTCTGTCGTCCAGACGATTCCAAGTGTAAGAGAGGGCACGGGGTGGTTTTAGTGCGGTGCAACTCCCACACTATCAGGAAAAGGCAGAACCAATACCTGGTGTCCAGAGATTTCCACCCTTAATCACTTTTCTAAGGTTACTTTAGGTCTCAGAATTCTAATAACTCCAATTACTTATATCAGGTTATGTTAGGTTAGGTTAGGTCAGGTTAGGTTAGGTTAGGTTGGGTTGTGTTGGGCCCTAAATCACTTTTCTAAGGTTAGGTTAGGCCTCAGAATTCTAATAACTCCAATCACTTCTGTCAGGTTATGTTAGGTTAGGTTAGGTTCTAAATCACTTTTCTCAGGTTAGGTTAGACCCTGAAGGTTAGGTTAGGTTGGGTTGTGTTGGGCCCTAAATTACTTTTCTAAGGTTAGGTTAGGCCTCAGAATTCTAATAACTCCAATCACTTCTATCAGGTTATGTTAGGTTAGGTTAAGTTAGGTTAAGTTCTAAATCACTTTCCTCAGGTTAGGTTAGACCCGAAAGTTCTAATAACTCCCCCAGGTTAGGTTAGACCCAGAATTCTAATATCTTTAATTACTTCTGTCGAGTTAGGTTAGGTTAGATGAGGTTGGGTAAGGTTGGGTTAGGTTAAGATAGGTTAGGTTAGACCCTAAATCACTTCATTCAGGTTAGGTTAGTCCCCAGAGTTCTAATAACTCCCTAGGTTAGGTTAGACCGCTTTTCCTCCCTCCTCATTATTAGAACCCGTTTAAAACTCCTACTTCCTTCATTGTTTATCCTCGAAAAAACTTGTTTGGTTTTTAAAAATAAATTGTTGTATAAAGTCAATGATGAAATCTCTCGCCAAAGAAATAATTCAAAACTACCGATTCCATCTTCCAGTTTGATAGAAAACTCGCTAATCTATAATTCTGCCAAAATATACAATCATCTCCCAATATACATAAAAAATATTGAAAAATATTACTTGTTTAGATCTTGTATGGATTTTTTTTCCTTGAACTAGTTATTTACGATATTCAAGATTACTTTCTGATGTCATCGAATTAATGACGATGCTATTAGTCAACCCTTGTATATATTTTAGTAGTCTAACTTTTATTTATACTATTATTAATGTGACTGTAAATATTTGCCTAACTTTGATCTATGTTAGTTTAAACTTTAACTTATTTTATTATTAATTATTTATAAATATTAATTGACTTTGATTATTGTTTGTGATTGTAAGTTTATATATTCACACAAATACCAGGAAGGATAACTATGATGCAATAGTTTTTAATAATTTGTTTACCAAACTTCATTTACTTTATATATATAATAATATATACACCCTCTAGATATTTTTCATGCTTTATGCTCATTAACGCTTTGTCAGTAAGGATACATTTCTTCAGACAATAAAGTATATTTTGATTGATTGATTGAAAAGAAACACTCACAGAAATCGTTCATTTCATTGATGCAAGAAACGCACCTCTTACATTAGATCTGTAATACATTTTAGCCGACGAAAATCTATTTCGCTCTTCCAAGCACGTCAGGGAGATCGGAAGAATTGGGAAGCAGACTCTTCAGAAGCAATTTCACACAGCAAGAACTGAAAAGATGGTAATATTTCTTCTGTAGTAACACGTTGAAAATTGTCGCTATTTTACTTCGTTCAAAATAACCTCTTGGGAGGTATTTATGTTGAAAAGAGGAATATTCTCCATGAAAATTGAAAAAAGTGATTTTTCTGTAATATCTAACAGAAAACAGACATCAAAGTTAGGTTTTTATTGAATACTCAATTTCATTTTGAATTTTGTTTGACAATTTGAACAGGATGCTAATAAAATCAGTTTTGGAATCATCTGCGGCTGAAAGACAAACTTTAGTCGCTATTTTCCATCGTTCAAAATAACTTCCTGGAAGGTATTCATGCACTGAGGAAAAATTTTACTGACCCCAGTTAGAAATCAAATCACCCCAGCAAGAAACTCTAATAGCATTCATAGGGGACAAGCGAGTTTTCACTTGTGGTTATGAAGTCGACTTTGCTGATAACAACCCACTTCGGATTATTAGAAATTGTTGACTAACTTATATTCTCAAACTTTGCTACCGCAAGCGAGTGCATCTACCTAGAACTAATAAGGTATTTTTCTAGTAGTTACACGGAGAAAACTCTGCCAAGTAAATTGTTTATTTGAAAAAAATTCAATTATGGCTAATAGATTTTCACCTCCTATGGGAAGATGAGATACTAACAGGAGGCAAAACAATGTTTCTGAAAGTGTGTACCTATTGTTACTCATCAGAATACTTGTTGTAGGTAATTGCTTACCTACCATTATTAAAACGTTTTCCTGAAAAATCATCACCTAGCCTAAGCGAACTCGCAAATAGCTGCAATCGATCCAATCGATTACGGTAATTGACAATTCACCTATAGTTAATTAGCTTCATCGATTCGGGCGATTCCGCGATGTCTTAGGGTGCCGAAGAACGGTCGATCGCACCACCGGCGCAACAAACGGCGTCATTTCAATGAGTTCCGTCCTCCGTTATACATGTTGTATCTACCTAGTGTGAGAGATTTGCTGGTACCATATACTTTTGATAAAAGAATTTACCTATATGTAAGTTAATTAAAGTGGAATACAAGTTTCTTCTTGAAACATCGGGCTTGGCATATACAAAAGTCCAATTTTGAAGGTAAGTACTAAATATTCATTATTCTGAGTGCAAATTAATCGCAAATACCGTTAGCAAAAGCATTTAGGTTGTTTGCCACTGTGTACTATTGGACGAACTCTCGTGTGGTATTGGATGTATATTTTGCTTTTACAAACACTTTCACATAATATATTTGAGTTGTGATAAATTTGCAGTTTGCTCAACTTATTTCTATTATTCTTTTATGCAAAATGATGACGGCAATCTTGAAAGACGCGTCAAATCAAAATTGTCAAACTACAGACCGGTTTCGGAATTTACCTACCTTATCAGTGCAGTCCAGGTTTCATACACATATATGTATACAGGGTGGCCCACATATCCTCGCTCGGACCATTGCTGCTAGGCTAATTAAAATTGAGAAACAAATTTCATTGGAAATTATTGGACACTTGAAGTGCTACTATTTCGAGTATATAGGGTGTACAATAAATCCGAGGACCAACATTTGGTATCTTTTTTTAAAAGGATCACCCTGTATATTCATTCATTTTCAGAATCTGCGTCATGTGAGCTTCATAAATCATTTTTATTTTCAGGGATTAGATGCAACGTTGCCAAGATATTCACATTTCAATTGAATTTAAAGGAAAATCATGGACGAGGTAATAACTTCAACAAAACCTTATTATTATAGATCAATTGACGAATCTGGGTATGCAAGTACCCAAGCTTTGTTCCAAAAGGTACCTAATATTTAGAGTCACCTAGAATACACAGGGCTTTCTGAAATAATGATCGAATTTTGCTATTTTCAAATGGCTAAAACTCGTTTTGGCTTAATAAGCTATTCAATGGTACCATATGAACTATAGTCTAATAATACTTTTGATAGGTAAATAACAATTCAATTGATAATACGCTTTTCAGCTTATATACCAATTTTATTCAAAACTACTAACAAACACATTGAATCAATCTGACTATCCGAATAGATTGAATTTAAAAAAGATTTAGTTTCAGAAGTTTTTCTGTAGAGAAGATTTTTGCGTTCGATTTTTCATTATTTACTCAGTAGATTGCATGATTCACACAAGTGATAATACTTTCATATATTTGTACTGCCTCTGGTTTATAAATATCTACTATTGACGTAAACATTTTTCATTCTGAATTTTCAGGCTCAGAGATAACAAATGCTTTCAACATCCCCTATTATCTGAATCAATAGGCAAGAAGTTTCATTTCAAGAATGAACCAGTTTCCATTTTTTTTATGGATTAATTATAAAAATTTAAGCAAAATGAAAAATAAAATATGGAAGAATCATTAAAATATCTCTAGAAATTAAAAAGTTATTGGACTTTGAAGTTGCAGTTGGAACAATAGTGTGTGACGTCAGACAATATAAACTTTTAAGGCTTCTAAGGAACCATTGTGGTGTAAGTAGCATCACATGAAGTCACAGGCGAATCGGTGACCACAGATGTTTCGCGCTAAATAAAATACGTGAATTAAAATAATCTATTTCTCAGTCATTTGTTGATGGATTTTAATTTTTTTTACTTTTTTATTATATTATTTTAATTTTATCACGTTAAATATAGTATTAACAACATCATGAAACTTGTCTATTGTTGATATTAGAGAAATGATTAGATATTGAGATGAATGCAAGCAATCACTGAAAACAAAACAGCATCTTGACAAGTCTTTCAATAAAGTTAAAATGTGACATTTCACGAAGAGTTTCAAACAGTTATAATTTTTCGTATACTGAATTAAAGTTTGACAATGAATTATTCAAAGGGCGAAATGATTGAAATGTTGTTCATTTTGGGAGAGTGTCAAAAATATTGTCTTTTGGCAAGTTAAGTCTATGCCCAACGATATCCACAAAGAAGACATCCCAAAGTTGATTGTTTCGAAAATCTGGCAGATAGATTCAATAATAGTGGTTCAGTAAATTATCTAAAACACAAGAGATGGTGGTTTTGACGGCCTTGGTCGAAAATCCGAATATTAGTACAAGAGAATTAAGCCAATATGTACGCATTTCAAGAACTACGGTACAACGGACTTTAAAAAAGAATAAATATCATCCGTTTCATATCCAATTACACCACCACCAACTTCTTCCACAGGATTTCAATCGTAGAATAGAAAATTGTAGGTGGTTAATCAATATGATAAATACTGAGAGACATTTTTCAAAAAAATTACTTTACTCGGATAAAATGGAGCGGTGAATTGTCATAACTATCATATTATTATTCAGACTAGAATCCCCATATATTCAGAACCACCTCTCAAGAAAGGTGGTCTTCAAATGCTTGGGGAGGTATTATAGATAACTATGTCATCGGCCCCTACTTTTTTGACGGCGTAATGACTGTGAGAGTGATTTTAGATTTTCTTGAAAACCATTTGAGAGTGCTGCTTCAACGTGTACCATTCAATGTGTTGAATAATATGAGGTTTCAACTCGACGGTACACCAGTACATTTTGTGGCATCTGTTCGCCAATGGTTGAATGAGCAATTTCAAGACAGATGGATTGGTAGAGGTGGTCCAGTACACTGACCAGCCGGGTCACCAGACTTGACACGTTGCGATTTGGGGATATGTCAAAAGTAAAGTTTATTCTGAACCAGTGACTACAAAAGAAAATATGAAGATGAGAATAAGGGAAACTTTTGCCTTCATTACACCGGAAATGTTGTCGAGAGTACGAAATTCAACAAAAGAACGAACATGTATTAAGCAGAGTGGGAGACATTTTGAACATCTTTTAAAGTGAAATCTAGTTCGAATTTAATATATTCAAATAGTCAGATTAATTTAATCTGTTTGTTGGTAGTTTTGAATAAAATTGCTAAGCTGAAAAACGTACTTTCAATTGTATCGTTATTTACCTATCAAAAGTATCATTGGACTATAGTTCATATGGTACTTACCATTGAATAGCTCATTAGATGAGCTCTCAGAATATGAAGGTATATACAGGGTGTTTCATTTAAAAAAAACGAGTTTTAGCCATTTGAAAATAGCAAAATTTTATCTTCATTTCAGAACACCCTGTGTACTCTAGTTGACTTCAAATGTTATGTATGTTTTGTCACATAGCTTGGGTACTTGTATTACCAGTTTCGTTAATTGATCTCTCACAATAAGGTTTTTTTGAAGTTTTTTCCTCGTCAATGATTTTTCGTTAAATTTGATTTAATAGTGAATATCTTGGCAACGCTGCATCTAATCGCTGAAAATAAAATTGATTTGTGAAACTCGCATGAGGCATGAGGCAGAATGAAAGAATAAACAGGGTGATCAATTTAAAAAAGATACAAAATGTTGGGCCTCGGATTCATGGTGCACCCTGTATACTCGAAAATAATTTCAATTTCAATTTTTATTTGACTAGCAGTGATCGTCCGAGTGAGGATAGGTGGTCCAGCGAAAACGAAACAAGGCCGATATTTCATATTTATCGTTCGCAGGCAGGAAAAAAACGCTTGGACCCGTGGATTTTTATATTGATTTTTTGTATATATATATTGTTATGCAAAAGTAAGTGATGAAAGTAGTAAATAAGAATTAAAAAATAAATACATTCCCACACAGCACTGGACGTCTTAAAGAAGTCTGTTTCGGGACGTACATGAATGGACGACTTCAATACGTCCCGTATTGGTCCAGAATGTTGATATTTTTCCCAATAAGTTCTTGTAAAAGGGACAGTAATGTTCAGTGAAAAATCTATGCTAAATAACATATAAGTCAGCAGAACCACATAAAATTATTATTTCGTGAGAGAATATATAATTTGAATAACTTTTCCAATAATATGTATAGACAAAATCTAAGATCATGACATTTCTTATTTTCTTCCACTATGCGTGCAGCTTGCATCACTCATAACCGTACTTGTTTTGAATTTTCTGTATCAACTTTATATACCAACAAACGTGAGAATAAAAATCCCATATTTCCATTGGTGAAATTCGACAAGTGACAATTTTTAACCAATCATAGAATTGAAATGAATTTGGCATTTTACTCGTCGGGCGTCGGAACTCCTCGTGAGTCGTCCCACTTTGGATTCACTCTTCATTCTCCAATAGTTCCTAACATCGTAACTTATATTGCTGTGTTGTGATGTTGCGTCCATAGAGAAATTGTTGCGTCGTTCTGACATTTTGTTGAGTGTTGAGTGTAGTGAATGTGTTGTTATTGTGTTATACTTCAATATCAATTACTCGAATATGTCAAAGAACGGGTAAGAAGATAAATATTGATAACGAGGCTATTATTGTATTGATCATAATTCTTCAGGTTACTGGAATGGCCAAAATGGGTAGAGGAGAAGGAGCAATTAAGTAATTACCATTTCTTTAAACATGTACTGCATAGCCTGATCATAAATGGTTTGGGCTTGAAATACTTATTCAACTGCAAAACTGCTATCAACAATAATAGGTGACATAGTTTTTATGTTGAGAGATAAACATTCTCAAATCTAAAATACTAAAAAACTGTTTTTTTTTTCATGATTTTGTAATATTTATTATTGTTCTAGGTGCCAGTGAGATGACAAAAGTTTTTACCGATCGGAAGGAAACTGAGAAATGTATTCAGTCGTAGCTGACGAAAGCGGAAGATCGTACGATGTTTAGTAAAAACAAAAAGTTATAGAAAAAAAGTTATAAAATATAATTTGATAAAATTCCTACAATTTTGTTTTTTAATTTAATTTCAAACCTACAAGGTAGGTACTGAATACTAAATAAAGCCTTTTTGATGTCCAGACGATTATGTCCACATGGACGTTTTGAAAACGTCTTCAAGACGTCCCGTTTTGTAATAATGGACTTCTTAACGATGTATTTTGGACGCCTTCAAGATATTACTGGACGTCTTGAAGACATCTCGAATATCTTAGGGTGGACGTCTTGAAGACGTCTTTAAGATGCCTTCATGCTGTGTGGGTTATTATGAAAGAAAATATTATTTCATCGAAGAGCCCAGACCAACACTTTTTTCTTAATAGAAATGACCTTAATTTATCTAATAAATACCACAGTTTCAATTAAAAACAGTTTTAAACCTTGCAAATCAAAATTTAGTGACAAATTATAAGAGTACGAGGTCAGTCTACGCAACGTACTGAAATCTTTCAGAAAAACTATTATTTCTTAAAAGTTATTATCAATATAAAACAAATCTGAAAAATCAATAGAAAGTAAGAAAAATGGGAATTTTCAACAAAAAGTAGAATCCAAGGACAGTGAGAAAATACACCTAGTATAAGAAACTTGTCAGACAAACACTCACAGTAGAGTTCTGTAATGATTGAAAAAAGGAAAAAATAAACGAGTTAATAAACATTTATTTAACGAACAAGTGTATCAATAAGGGCGATTAACAATCGAGATAATTTAACGCGTGAGCGGAGCGAGCGCGTTAATGTTTGAGATTGTTAATCGTCATTTTAATTCACGAGTTTGTTACAAAACTTTTCCGTCGACAATAGTTTTCGAAAATAGAGATATCTCACTTTCAATGTTTATTTATTTAACGTTACGATAAAAAACAATCACTATTTCCTATTTATATTAACTCTACTCAAAGATAGTTTAAATTTTTCTCAGTGGTAGTTTTATTTTATTTTTTATTATTTATTTTCAAATTGAAATTTAAAAAAAAATATTTACCCACGGTGGGTTTTGAACTCTCGACATCAGTGTTGCATGCCAGGTGAACTTTACCATTACTCCAGGGGACCATATATAGTTTTGAGTGACAACTGGTGTAATGAACATTTTCTGAAATTTTATTTGAAAATTGACAAATAAATAATGACAGATAGTACTAACCAATATAAAATTTATATAATCAAATCGTTGATTAATAGAAAATCATTCATTAACAGGGGTCATTAATCAACGATTTTGAATGCGTTAAAATACATGATAAATGAACGGTCGACTGAAAAGGAAATCAAAGGAATAACAAAAAAAAATATGAATATTCTAAGAAATTCAAAAACAGGGAAAATAAAAATGTCTGATATATAAATATTTGTAAATAGTTAGTTAATAATTTAGAATCAGAAAATAATTATTTCCGTGAGTGACAACTAAAAAGTGATGCTAGAATGAAGAACGACTTACTTAGAAACGAAAACAAAAGAAGAAAGGAGATATAAAGAAGATCGAAGGAAAGCGGGAGTTTTTTGAATAGCAAAGAAAAAAAAGGCATAAAAATTCAATATAAAACATAATTTTGGAAACCAACCTATTGTTAACCAGAAGAGAGAAAAATAGGCAGTCAATAAATATCAAATTCACTTACCTGAAGCAAAGCAGTCTGATTTTCAAATTGTCACATCCCGCTGCATTCGTTTTAGTTTGACAGATCGTTTGATAAACAAATAAGTCATTGATTTTTTTAGAAGTAAAATTATTGTCCACTAGTTTGTGATTCCTGTAAAATGAAAATAATTCCTGAGGAGGTTCAATTGAGGGTATTGAATTGATGAAGAGTTGATTAATTTCATCAAAATTTTTCATATCATCAGGAATCTCAAAAGATTTCTAGGGTAAAAAATTATTATGTTTTAAGGTCTTCCACATTTCTTCTGAGTTTTTTTGACCATATGTATGTTTTATATATGCTCGTTTTTCTCTTTTGACTGCTTGATTCACATAGTTCTTCATATTGTCGCGGAGATGGTTTTCTTGTGAAATCTTTGGGACACTAGCACCTAAATATGTGGGAAGGATCCACCTCTAGTCGTTTCCAGAAACCTCCATTTTAGAATAGGGACTGTATTAATTTTTTTCCGTTAAAATTTGCAGTGCCCTAGGGTTTAGAACGGGCAGAATACCCGTATATTATGTTCCTATTAATGATTGTTTAGTTCAGGCATGTAGTACTGTGCTGAACTAAATCCCAATATAAACAGTTGCGAGGAGCTTATTAATACCTAACAGATGATGGCATTCGTTCCTGACTCACCCTGTAGATCTGACACGCTAGTCAGCTACGAGCAGGATACGTTCGACCTTCTCAACTTGGATTTATAAGTGACTCAAGTAAAGTTAGTGACTCGATTTGATCAATTCTAATAAATTCTCTTGTTTTTATTTGGCAGAAAAAGAGCAATTTTTTAATTGGGGTCGAGTTAAAATAAGGTTTAAAATCTGTAGGAATGTAAATATTCATGCATAGAATTCGTACTTTTAGTTGCGGAGGTGAACCGGTGCATGGATCGGTCGTAAATGCGGTTGAAAATCAGAAATCGCAATTTATATGTAGGGGGATATTTATACTCGGCGATCCGGCCAATCAGAAGGCGAGAACGGGTGTAGGCCCGAGTATAAATATGAGCGCCAGAGAATTCCGCTTTTATGCTGTGTTTGGCGGACCAACCAGTAAGGCGGAATTGCTAATTTTCCAGGGGGTGGCGCCTAATGGAAATACCTAACGGCTCGATTGTTCTAGAATATTCTGGCCGTTGGGAATTGGAGGGAAAATTTCACTATAAATATGGAAAGCAATGGTATTTCGTTGTTCAGACAGCTTGCTTAGATGCCATCGTGTAGTCGAAGCAGAGTCAGAGAGTAGCCAACTGCACCGGGAGTGTCAGTTAGTGTAGATTTTGGAAGTCGGTTTCAGAGGAAACCCAGCATAAATTGTTAGGGAGATTCATACAGTTGAATCTTGGCTAGATTTTGTGCGAAAATACCGAAGCAGTTCGTTTGGGCTTTTGAATTGTTAGGTAGTTTGGGGTCGCGATTAAAAGCAAGTGCGCGTTTTATTCGTCGACTGTGAAGGGCTCGTTCAAGGGATAGTCAGGAGATATCCCGAGAAGTGAGAAGTGAATTAGAGATTTCGCGTATTTTTCAATACGGTTTTCTCTGTGCAGTCACCCGGTTTTGTGATTAAACTTGGGGTTAGGAGGCATCGAGCGGTTCTCGGTGTCTGACGCGGAGAAATTTAATAAATTCCGAGTTAGGGTTATTAAAATTTCGTCCGAATTTCGAGAAGAGTGTTCGCTCTCGGTTAGAGGAACACGGAAGCAAGAAGAGACCTAGAAAAGTCACTTCAAGAGTGTGAAGACGATTGTGGGAGCGGTGAAGTCACTTCAAGAGTGTGAAGAGGAGCTGGAGGTAAAGAAACCTCATCTCCGCGGAGTAAATCAACGGATTTATCTTCGCCGAAGACCAGCCGCGTTTAAACCCAAATCCCCGGCGTAGAAGAGGGGTCAGGTGATAATAAACAGGCACGTGGTGAGTTATAAAGGAGACTTGTCTCTGGGCGGACCCATCGTGGGTTTTTACGAAGCCAGCTCGTTTTACGTTTAAAGTCCTGACCTGTCAAGACATCATTAGACTTTAGCTTTGCTATTGTCGAGCTCACTGTCCGTGAGTCCCGTGGGGGTAGCTAAAAAGTCTTTATCCTTTCCTGCGGCCGCTTCCTTGCCCTGGAAGTGCAGCCAACGATTAGGTCCTATCCTTTTAGTGCCCTGGTTAGGTTTTAGCTAGCTTTTAAAGTTAGGAACCGTGATCCTTCCTCCTGAACAATCCCAGTTCAGGCCATTTTGAAAGTTAGGGAAATGATGCCTTACACACGTAGTATGGCATCACGAGATAGGAAAATAATGTTAGAGGAAACCACGCCTCCCATTATCGAGAAAATTCATTTTCTCACCCCCCAGGAAATTCTTAGCCACCAGACCGAAACTGACACAGACCTCCAGGAGGCGGTGCCAGTTGCCGGACGACAGATTCGGAGAACCCCGACGATTGCGGCTCGCCTGGGAGCGCAAACGTCATCCCCGAGACGAACTTTGAGTTTTTCGAACTCTGAGGGAAAATTTCCAAATTCCCAATCCGTGGATGGAAGCCATCACCATAGTCTCAGCCCGAGGAGTGTGGTTTCATCTAATGTTCGCGATAGCTTGTCACGTCCCTATACAGAAACAGTGGTTTCTGTCAAAACAACCCCGATTTCGAGTCAAGCTTTTGTGGATAGGGATTTTAGGAATAAAAGGCGTAATGAGGAAATTCTGGAACTTAGGGGAGAGCTTGGTGGTGCACAGCGCGGGGACGGGATGGACTCGCGTTTTGTACGGGCAAGTGCCCCGGGTAGAATTCTTGGTCAATGTGACTTAGATCAGGTCCCCGAGAGGGACGTTTTGTCAGAGAGAAGTTCCAGGACTACTCGCAAGCCACGGGAGTCCGACCATGCACTAGGTGACCTTCTTCGTCGCAATAAGAAACAGACGGCCGAACTGTCGGCCTATTTAGAGAAAATTAATGAGTTGAGTTTGTCGGAAGAGTCTCAGAGAAGAGAGACGAAGATCAGGGACCAGTTCGTCGCGGGAGACGACCTGGGGCCCGCTGAGGAAGAGACCGCGTCGCTGGAGGATGTAGAGGAGTTCCACGTGGTTAGAAGGCGTGAGGACTCACGGGAAGGCGTGAGGGGAGGTGGAAGGCTCTCCCAGGGAGTTTCCTGTCGCCGTAGGACGGGAATATCCTTGGAGGGGCGGGCCGAGCGCTTCCCCAACCACGGAGAAGAGGACCAGATGGACGCGGGGCTAGCTGTGTGGCACCAGGAGACCGGTGTTTCGGGCGACTTTTTGGAGCGCGAATCTTGGCGCGGCGTGTCCGAGAGGGGACTTGGGGCCGGCCAACGAGGAGGTTCTGAGATCGAACCCGAACGCACCTGTTTACATGGCGTGCCCAACGTGGGGCATACGGTGGATGATGGATATCGTCGCCGTAGGCTGGATGGAGTTTCAGCCCGAACCGGATATCAGGATAGACAAACTCATATCATTAACCATGGGGTTGGTGGTAATCCCGTCCGTAGTGACGAAAACCAGCCACTTGGGGTTTTTGGTGAACCCGTCAGAATGACAAAAACCACGTTTGGGGTTATGGGTGAGCCCTCTCGTAGAGAAAAAACACTTTGGCGCCCTTCAGGCAATAATAATAGTAGTGTAGGCCTTGCCAGCCTTCACGACGATTTTAATAAAAGAAGTGTGACGAAGGAAGTCACCTGCATGGAGGATAAGGTTATGGAGGAGGTGGGGATATTACCTCCCCCTCCAGCTTTTGCAACCAGAGTAAGAGTCAGGGAACAACCCCGACTTAGGAAAGAAATTCGCCTCAGGGAGAGGGAATTGCAGGAGGATGATATTTGCGATAGGGACGGCGTAAGGGGACGGGGCCCTCAAGAGGTTCCGGTGCGATCCCCGTTAGCCGTAGGAGTTGATAGGTCGAGAGGGTTTGAGGTGCCGGAGTGCGCCCAAACATTGAGGTTAGGTGCGGCGACACCTAGGGCTGCGTCCCGTGAGAGGTGCGTCGAGTATGATATAGATAGTGTTGTGGAGAGGCAGAATCGTGAAGGACGATCTGTACCTCGAAACGTAGGGTTTAGTGATTTAGTGACATTACCATCATCTAAGGATGTAGGAAGTATGATAGCAGCCGGAGTGGAGGCGGCGGTGAGCCGTCTCGCGGATGTTCTCGACGATAGACAACGGAGGACATCGGCGTGCTTGGAGCATAGGTATAAAGTTAAAGTACCCATACTCTCGTTTAGTGGTCTTCCACATGAAGATCCTTTTATATTTCTACAAAAATACGAAGAACAGCTAAAAGAGTTGCGACCATCTGTCTGGGTGGACGTGGCGTCCCAGTGGCTCCAGGGGGAGGCCCGGGAGTGGTATGCTAGTTATAAAAATGGTAATGCATTAACTTGGACTTTCTTTTCAAACCGCCTCCAGGAGCGGTTTGATAATGATTTACTGGTCTCAGGGCTAGAGGCCCAATTATTTGGTTCTGACCAAGCCAAAGGGGAGTCGGTGACCAATTTTATTCGTGCTAAGCAGGGGTTGGCCACGCGACTATATCCCGACATGAAGGAAGAGAAGATCGTGCAGATTATTCTTAATCGGCTCGATCCAGAATTAAAATTACATTTGCAGAGTTTGGACTTTTGTGAAATAGAGAAACTGACTCAGAAGGCTGTTGCTGTCGAAACGTTGCTTCGGAGCACCAGGGCGGGAGCGGTTTCTCGGCCGAAGCCAGTACAGAATTATACGGGGAGTAATGAGGGGAGCAAGGGCTCCCGAGGAACGAATTATCAACAGCCCGGAGGAGTAGGCTCTGGACGGGGCAATAAGCCGTCGCAGGAGACGCCGCCCGCGCCCAATCCTAACCCCCGCCCTGTTGTAGAGAAAAATAATTCTGGGCCGGTTAGGTCAGCAGAGAGTAAAGCCTTTGACAAGAAAAATCCTTCTGGAGGTGGTGATCATACCCATCAGCAGGGTTGTTTTAATTGTGGAGGAGACCACTTTATGAGGGATTGTAAGAAATTTAAAGCCAATCGAGGCGCTAATGATAGTAATTGGCGTCGGAGAGATAATGATGATAACAATGTAAATACTGTCCAGAGGGTTCTGGATAGTTCTGCAAAGTCCTCGAAGGGAGAGGCACCCAAAGATAAGTCAAATAATTCAAAGAATTCAAAAAACTCTCAAAGGAGCCATCAGGGGGCTCCGGAGGAGAAACAAAATTAAATTATCAAGTGCAAAATGTTCCCAGCATGCCGGAAGGTCTTGCGGTGGATGCCATCGCCGAGGCGGGGCACCACCATAGAGGTGAAGGTAGCAGCATCGCCGGAAGTGACGAGGACACTCAAGTGCGGGGGTTATCTGAACTAGTTTTTAAGGATGGAGATAGTTGTGAGAAACGGGGTCCATCTGGGGCAGGTGTGATCCCTTCCGTAGGCAAAGGGCTACGACCCGTGAAGAAGGCCGCCATGGATGTTAGGGATGTTTCGTCGGAGGACGTTAAACTCAACCTTGGGGCTAAGAAGCCCCCATCTTTAGTAGAGCTGATTAAGAATAGGAAATCGAGTAGGGGTACGGAGGCACGTACCACCTCAGGGGTTTTTGTTTGCGAGTCGTCGGAGGACGTTAAACTCAATCCAGTTGTCGAAGAGGTTTGGGGTCCGGAAGGGCACTACCGTCTTCGGTCTTCGCCGGAGGGCGAAGAACAAATTCAGGGTGGTTCACACCCGGCGATAGAGTCGTTAGGCAGTTATCGACCGCCGGCGGGCGTTAAACGCATAAATACAGTAGAGGTTGTAAAGTCGTCGACGGACGTTAAGCGTGGTCGTTTAGAGGGCTTTCTGAGGTCGATCAAAGAGGCCGCACCAAGGGTGGGCCAAACTAGGTCGCCTCGTAGAAGGAAGTTGTTAAGTCCCGTGAGAGGTAGACACCAGGGGGGTGACTTCCTCGTCAGGGCATCACATAGAGGAAAACCAGTCCAGAGGTATAGAGCGGAACGGGTGATACAAGTATACAATAATAATAGTAATAGTCAGTTTGATATTCCTATTTTAAAATCATGTCTTAAGGACAATTGTAAAAAGGTTGACACGAAGGGGAGAGGAGAAGAGAAGGTGGGTCGAGTCCATTGGATGGATCGACCGGGAGTTGGTGAACCGCCGAAGGAGGGCAACACCTTTGGAGCCAAGGGCTCATTGGTGACCCTGAAGGACGAACGGTGCCAGCGCAATAGAGAGGGAGTTGGGAGACCGCCGAGGGAGGGCAACACGACAGAGGCTGGGAGTCTGCTGGTGACCCAGAAGGAGAAACGGCCTCAACCCTCTGACGATGAACAACGGACTCAGCAAGACTGGAAGAGTTTTGGGGGTCGTTGTGGGGGTGTCGGTCCGCCGAGGGAGGGCAACGTGACAGGGGCTGAGAGTCTGCTGGCGACCCAGAAGGGGAAAAAACCGAACTCCGGGATGGATCATGCTGAGACCCTGCGTGTGGGGAGCTCAGATGATCGGGGCGGAGGCGTCGACTCTCGAGTAGGGGGGCGTCGAGTCCATGGCGAAGGACAGGGAGTCCTTAGTGAGAAGACTGGATCTGATCTCGACCAGGAGTGTAACCTTAGAAGTAGTAGTGGTGATAACAGTGAGTTATCGGACTTTTTGGGGATGGATCCCTTAGGGGTGAAACCGGTAGAGGGCCAAGAGGGCCATAAATACTTGTATCGTCGGGACGCGCTGACCTCGCAAAGTAACCTGGTGAAGGAGAAGATGGGAGAGTTGCCACGGATTGAGGTGGAACTCGATGGACGTCGGTGTAGGGCTTTGGTGGATAGTGGAAGTTCGCTGAACCTTCTCCGACGTAGTTTGTTGTCAGACACCTGGAGCGGAGTGACAAAGCAAGTGACACCGTTGCAGCTTGCCTGCGCCGGCAGTAGTGTATCAAGTCTGGGCGAAGTGAACGTCCGCATCCTTATAGACGGGGTATATTATGACGTCGCAGCTCAGGTGGTGGATGATCTTGTGGAGGATCTTTTGCTCGGGTGTCCCTGGCTGGCATCAAACGAAGCAATGGTCGATTTTGCACGTCGAACCATATATGTGGGTAGAGGGCCTAGGCAAACTATCTTCTGGGCGGAGGAAGTCTATCTTCCCCCTGAAGAGTTCCCTATTCCATCAATCGAGGATAGGCAATTACCAGTTAAATCTGGGGATGATTTCCGTTGTTTAGTAAGGGAGTTCGCGGACGTCTTCTATGAGTCCCCGAGGCAACCCATAACGAAGGCAGCGGTACACAAAATAAGACTCAAAGAAGAAACACCTTTCAAGATTAGACCTTATAAGGTGTCCGAAGACAAGAGAGTCTTGATCCAAACCGAGGTTGACAAGATGTTAGCCGCCGGAGTGATCAGTAGAAGCCACTCAGCGTATCAGAGCCCAGTGGTCATCGTAACGAAGAAGGACGGAACAGCTCGTTTCTGTGTGGATTATCGGAAGCTCAACAGTGTGACGATTATGGAGTCGTTGGTGTTGCCGAATATACACGAAACCATTAAGGAATTGGGGACTGCTAAAGTTTTCACGTCGTTGGATTTGAAGTCTGGGTACTGGCAGGTCCCTATGGAAGACGCAAGTAAAAAGTACACTGCCTTCGCAACGCTGGACGGAGGAGTGTATCAATTCAATTCGATGCCATTCGGTCTGAGTAATGCGCCTGGGAGTTTTCAGATTCTGATGACTGAGGTGTTGGTTGGGTACATCGACAAATTTGTGAAGGTGTACCTTGATGATGTGATTGTGTATAGCGAGACGGAGGAGCAGAATCTTTTCCATCTGCGCTTAGTACTGGAGCGTTTCAGAGCTCACGGTTTGTGGTGTTCCTTAGCGAAGTGTAACTTCGCGCAGAGGAAGTTGGAGTATTTGGGTCACATCATCACAGAGAGTTCGAATGAACCTCTGGGGAAACATGTTTTGGCGGTGCGGGAATTCCCGGCGCCAAAGAATGTTAAACAATTAAGAGGATTTATGGGAACTGTAGGATGGCTTAGAGAGTTTATTCCGAATTTGGCGGAAATGGAAGCGCCGCTCACAGATTTGTTGCAGGGCCGTGGAACAAAGAGGGGAGAGCTGAAATGGACGCCGGAAGCTGAGAAGGCCTTTGAAAGGATCAAGGATGCCGTTTCAAGACCTATGGTGTTAGCAAGACCGGACATGGCGCTACCGTTTGTTTTGCAAACAGACGCTTCTGAGGTAGGCCTTGCCGCGGTATTGTATCAAGAAACGAAGGATGGAGAGAGGAGAGTTGTCTCTCATGCAAGCGCGAAGCTAAAGAGTGCTGAGAAGCAGTACCATGTGAATGAAACAGAGTGTCTTGCGATTGTATGGGGGATTCGCCGGTATCGACATTACTTAGAAGATAAACCATTTACATTGAGGACAGACAGCAAAGCCTTGACTTGGTTGGACAAGTTCAAGGATGCGAAGGCGAAACTGACCCGGTGGGCCCTGTTATTACAAGAATACCAGTTTACTGTCGAGCATGTGGCAGGGAAAAATAATGAGTTGGCGGACTTTCTGTCGCGGAACCCTGAGGGGGACCACGGAGAAAGTCTAGATGCCGACGTGGAAAGGATGGGGTTACCACCGATGAAGGTACAGTTATCTGAGCGGAAGGAAGAGATAAATGTAGTAGAAACCCCTTATGAAGTAGCAAGGCGAAGGCAGACTACGGATGAGGAGGTACAAGGATTAATTCGACGCTTAAGAAGAATTTTTAGAGAGGGATCTTCGAGGAGGGAAGATCGCAAATTCAAGAGGTATTTTTGTGAAGAACAGGGGGTTCTTTACAGGAATGAGAAAGGTCGAAAGTTGTTGTTCGTACCCAGGAATCTTCGTGAGGATAACAATAATTTAGTAACATATTTCGAATATAAGATAAATGATCTAAATCTTTATCACAATGTTGCGTCATATTATCATGAGCACCCGACCTCTGGTCATCCAGGACAGGCGGAAACCCTTCGTGCACTGAGGATGCATTATTGGTGGCCTGAAATGGAGGACTATGTACGGGCCCATGTACGAGGATGTTTAGTGTGTCAATGCACCAAGGCCGTAAGACATGAAGAAGCGGCTCCGTTGAGGCCAAATGTGCCGTCGCGCCCGTGGCAGATGCTGTCCTTGGATGTGTTGGGGCCCTATCCAGAATCGCCGTGGGGTAATAGGTTCGTTTTTGTTGCCGTGGACATGTTCTCGAAGTGGGTAGAAGCGAAGGCAACCAAGGCGATGACAGCGGAGGAGTTGGTACGATTTTTAGATCAGGAGGTATTAGCTCGGTGGGGTAGCCCCGAGGTAATTATCTCGGATAATGGAGGTGCTTTTCAGAGTAATTGCTTTCAGCGCTACTGCGAGAGGAAGAATATAGAGTTGGTTTATGCACCGGTTTTCCATCAACAGGCAAACCCTGTGGAACGCCGGGTGCAGGAGTTTAAGAAGATTATGAGGGCTCAGCGTTTTGAAGCTGTCTCGGAGAGGCAGTGGGAGAGAGGGTTAGCCACTGCTCTCTACTGTCTGAGGAATAGGAGGAATCTAGCAACAGGGGAAACCCCAGCTGAGTTGTTGCTAGGACATACACCACCTCGACCTGGGGATTGGAGCATGCCAGCCTATCAGGGAGAGGTTCGTAATAGGAGAGAGACTAGGGAGGCGCGACTGCGGAAGGCAGCGCGTCGGCAGGAAGCTTACCAGAGGAAAATATTCCCTGGCAAGGATAAGGGGTCACCGAGGACCTATAAGGTCGGTGACCAGATATTAGTGAGAAATTTTGTTAAAGGTAACTTCGGAGGTACACTATCAGGACCGCATCCAATTACCAAGGTAATGGGGCGGGATAGTTACCTCATCGATAGGAATGGGAGTGAGAAACTGGTTCATTTGAATGATATTAGGAGTTGGGTGAAGAGAGTACTACCCGAGGGGGATCATCAAGGTGGTTCGCCCGAGTGGGACCCACTGGTACGAAAGGTCTCGACGCCCAAGGAAGTAGGGGAGCGACCACGAGGGGGTGGTGCTCCGGGTCAATTGGATCTCGTGGGTGGTGAAGATTGTTCCCAGCGTAGTAAGTCGCTAAAATTGTCAGGGAAGAGAGAGAGGTTGCGGACTCTGGAGGAGTTGCGACCGCCGTTGTTGGTGAAAGTCAAGGACTTGGAGCCAAGGAAGAGTTGGCGGCATCGAGATTTAGTCTGGGATGTTAGGGACAGGAAGGCATGTCGAGGCGACAGGAGGCTGCGGAGGGACCCACATGATTGGAAGGCCGACAGGAAGATTCGCGGGTCGAAAGTAGGACGAGTAGGACGCGGATGTCGTGCGCTTGCAGTGGATGGCCAAGGCCAGGAGGAAATAGAGATGGGCCAGACTGAAGGGGATTCAGGGCTGGGGCAGTTCGCTACGGAAGGTAGGTGCTGTGCGGAGGAGCGACCGGGAGTCAATCCAGGAGAAGGAGAAGAGAATTCCAGACAAATGCTTGGTGATGGAGGGGAAGCTGTGGAGAGTGGACCCGAGGTAAGACCAGTAAGGAAGGGAAGGAGAAAGGTGAAATCGAGTAAAGTCTCGAGGGAGGAAATCAAGGATGATTTCGGGGCACAGAGTGCTCGTAATCTAATTGTAGAGAGGCAATTAGACTTCGTGAATGAACCAGAGGTAGTAAAACCAGTTTCTCAGGAACATAGGATTGTTGGGGACCTTAGTAGATTAGGGACCGTTGTTAGGGAGAAGTTACCTGAGCCGGAGGCTCGAGCTGACGACCTAGGAGCAGGGGCGTTAGGAAAAGTGAAGAAGAAAGTGTCGTCGTCATGGGACGAGATACTGGTGGTGCCGGAGTCCGAGGAGAAGGATCGACACCAACCTAAGGGAACCCATAAGTCGACAGTTGTGCCGGATATTACCCCAGCCGACACATTGCCGCAGGGAAAACTTAGGCGTCGCAGGGCGCGCATCGTGGCGGTCCATGAAACGCCGTGTGGCGGAGAGTGTATATATTGTACAAAGAGTAGGGGGATGGAAGCTAGGACCGAAACCCCGAATAGGATAGTGGTGACCGCGATGGTACACCGGGAGGCCGAAGGGGATGATTAGAGGATATTTAGGGTGCCGCTTCTATCAAGTACTTTCACCAGATTTCTTCAGCAAAGATAAATCTTGAGTAGGGGGGTGTCGCGGAGATGGTTTTCTTGTGAAATCTTTGGGACACTAGCACCTAAATATGTGGGAAGGATCCACCTCTAGTCGTTTCCAGAAACCTCCATTTTAGAATAGGGACTGTATTAATTTTTTTCCGTTAAAATTTGCAGTGCCCTAGGGTTTAGAACGGGCAGAATACCCGTATATTATGTTCCTATTAATGATTGTTTAGTTCAGGCATGTAGTACTGTGCTGAACTAAATCCCAATATAAAAAGTTGCGAGGAGCTTATTAATACCTAACAGATGATGGCATTCGTTCCTGACTCACCCTGTAGATCTGACACGCTAGTCAGCTACGAGCAGGATACGTTCGACCTTCTCAACTTGGATTTATAAGTGACTCAAGTAAAGTTAGTGACTCGATTTGATCAATTCTAATAAATTCTCTTGTTTTTATTTGGCAGAAAAAGAGCAATTTTTTAATTGGGATCGAGTTCAAATAAGGTTTAAAATCTGTAGGAATGTAAATATTCATGCATAGAATTCGTACTTTTAGTTGCGGAGGTGATCCGGTGCATGGATCGGTCGTAAATGCGGTTGAAAATCAGAAATCGCAATTTATATGTAGGGGGATATTTATACTCGGCGATCCGGCCAATCAGAAGGCGAGAACGGGTGTAGGCCCGAGTATAAATATGAGCGCCAGAGAATTCCGCTTTTATGCTGTGTTTGGCGGACCAACCAGTAAGGCGGAATTGCTCATTTTCCAGGGGGTGGCGCCTAATGGAAATTCCTAACGGCTCGATTGTTCTAGAATATTCTGGCCGTTGGGAATTGGAGGGAAAATTTCACTATAAATATGGAAAGCGATGGTATTTCGTTGTTCAGACAGCTTGCTTAGATGCCATCGTGTAGTCGAAGCAGAGTCAGAGAGTAGCCAACTGCACCGGGAGTGTCAGTTAGTGTAGATTTTGGAAGTCGGTTTCAGAGGAAACCCAGCATAAATTGTTAGGGAGATTCATACAGTTGAATCTTGGCTAGATTTTGTGCGAAAATACCGAAGCAGTTCGTTTGGGCTTTTGAATTGTTAGGTAGTTTGGGGTCGCGATTAAAAGCAAGTGCGCGTTTTATTCGTCGACTGTGAAGGGCTCGTTCAAGGGATAGTCAGGAGATATCCCGAGAAGTGAGAAGTGAATTAGAGATTTCGCGTATTTTTCAATACGGTTTTCTCTGTGCAGTCACCCGGTTTTGTGATTAAACTTGGGGTTAGAAGGCATCGAGCGGTTCTCGGTGTCTGACGCGGAGAAATTTAATAAATTCCGAGTTAGGGTTATTAAAATTTCGTCCGAATTTCGAGAAGAGTGTTCGCTCTCGGTTAGAGGAACACGGAAGCAAGAAGAGACCTAGAAAAGTCACTTCAAGAGTGTGAAGAGGATTGTGGGAGCGGTGAAGTCACTTCAAGAGTGTGAAGAGGAGCTGGAGGTAAAGAAACCTCATCTCCGCGGAGTAAATCAACGGATTTATCTTCGCCGAAGACCAGCCGCGTTTAAACCCAAATCCCCGGCGTAGAAGAGGGGTCAGGTGATAATAAACAGGCACGTGGTGAGTTATAAAGGAGACTTGTCTCTGGGCGGACCCATCGTTGGTTTTTACGAAGCCAGCTCGTTTTACGTTTAAAGTCCTGACCTGTCAAGACATCATTAGACTTTAGCTTTGCTATTGTCGAGCTCACTGTCCGTGAGTCCCGTGGGGGTAGCTAAAAAGTCTTTATCCTTTCCTGCGGCCGCTTCCTTGCCCTGGAAGTGCAGCCAACGATTAGGTCCTATCCTTTTAGTGCCCTGGTTAGGTTTTAGCTAGCTTTTAAAGTTAGGAACCGTGATCCTTCCTCCTGAACAATCCCAGTTCAGGCCATTTTGAAAGTTAGGGAAATGATGCCTTACACACGTAGTATGGCATCACGAGATAGGAAAATAATGTTAGAGGAAACCACGCCTCCCATTATCGAGAAAATTCATTTTCTCACCCCCCAGGAAATTCTTAGCCACCAGACCGAAACTGACACAGACCTCCAGGAGGCGGTGCCAGTTGCCGGACGACAGATTCGGAGAACCCCGACGATTGCGGCTCGCCTGGGAGCGCAAACGTCATCCCCGAGACGAACTTTGAGTTTTTCGAACTCTGAGGGAAAATTTCCAAATTCCCAATCCGTGGATGGAAGCCATCACCATAGTCTCAGCCCGAGGAGTGTGGTTTCATCTAATGTTCGCGATAGCTTGTCACGTCCCTATACAGAAACAGTGGTTTCTGTCAAAACAACCCCGATTACGAGTCAAGCTTTTGTGGATAGGGATTTTAGGAATAAAAGGCGTAATGAGGAAATTCTGGAACTTAGGGGAGAGCTTGGTGGTGCACAGCGCGGGGACGGGATGGACTCGCGTTTTGTACGGGCAAGTGCCCCGGGTAGAATTCTTGGTCAATGTTACTTAGATCAGGTCCCCGAGAGGGACGTTTTGTCAGAGAGAAGTTCCAGGACTACTCGCAAGCCACGGGAGTCCGACCATGCACTAGGTGAACTTCTTCGTCGCCATAAGAAACAGACGGCCGAACTGTCGGCCTATTTAGAGGAAATTAATGAGTTGAGTTTGTCGGAAGAGTCTCAGAGAAGAGAGACGAAGATCAGGGACCAGTTCGTCGCAGGAGACGACCTGGGGCCCGCTGAGGAAGAGACCGCGTCGCTGGAGGATGTAGAGGAGTTCCACGTGGTTAGAAGGCGTGAGGACTCACGGGAAGGCGTGAGGGGAGGTGGAAGGCTCTCCCAGGGAGTTTCCTGTCGCCGTAGGACGGGAATATCCTTGGAGGGGCGGGCCGAGCGCTTCCCCAACCACGGAGAAGAGGACCAGATGGACGCGGGGCTAGCTGTGTGGCACCAGGAGACCGGTGTTTCGGGCGACTTTTTGGAGCGCGAATCTTGGCGCGGCGTGTCCGAGAGGGGACTTGGGGCCGGCCAACGAGGAGGTTCTGAGATCGAACCCCAACGCACCTGTTTACAATATCTTTGTAGAACTGTAAATGAATTTCTGACTTGGATGACCTATATCGTTTTAATGCTTTGTCTCTTGTTGCCATCATCTTCCTTATAATGCTTGTTAGCCACGGAGCTCTTTTTCTGTAACTCCTGATGTGGTAATCGGTGCATGTCTATCAAGTAAGTTGTTCATACAGTTTACCAAAAAAGTCTCTAGTACATCCTCTTCACCAATAATGATTACATCAAGTAAGGTAGCTGTATAATCAGTAATTGTTGTGGTAGAATCTATAATTTGGGTAAGATTAAAAGATTCTAGAATAGAAGAGAACTTGTTCACGTTAACATTATCATAATTAAGGAGGTTAATATTCAGGTCTCCTTTACAAATAACATTATCAACCGTTGGATAGATTGAGCTTAAGGTATCTTCGAATTTATGAATGAGTTTACTTCCTCAAAGAGTGGCCTATAAAGCACGCCTACGGCAAAAATTTTTTTTTAGCTTCACTCTTATCCAAAGTTGTTCACAAATTTGACTTGGATGATTGAGTATTTCACAACTGATTATTTTTCATATACAGTGTGTCCCACTTTGAGCAGCCACACCCTCGTATTTTCTTGACAGTAAAGTGATTTCATTATTTTTTTTTATTACATATAGTACCCAGAAATATCTACCTTCAGGTTGATGAAATATTCGTATATCCATTTTCCACGGCTACCTACGACCAATTGAAAAGTGAAAAATTGGGAAAAACATACTAGGCATTTTTTTATCGCAAAAATAACACCAGGATCTGTTTCAGAACACCCTCAAACCACCAAATCTCAGTAATAATTCATTAAAATATACAGGGTGTCATCTGTAACTAACAAAATTTTTTATTTGTTATTCATCCGAAATGTTGAGTAGTTTTCGATTTTTTTCCTTGGTCCCGAAGTACCTGAAAATGTTCAAATAATGCTGTAGGGAATGTTCCAATATTACTTTTTCATGGCTACCTACGACCAAATTGAAAAGTGAAAAATTGGGAAAAATATACCAGGGATTTTTTTATCGCAAAAATAACACTAAGTTCTATCCCAGAACACTCTGAAACCCCCAAATAGCAGTACTTAATTATTTAAAATATACAGGGTGTCACCTGTAACTGACATAGTGTTGATTTTTATTCATCCGTAATGTTTAGTTGTTTTCGATTTTTTTCCATAATCACTAATTACTGAAGAATGTTCGAATAATGTTGTAGAAAATATTCAAATATTACTTTTTCAAGGCTAGCTGTGACCAGTCGAAAAGTGAAAAAGTGTGGAACACACATCAAGGACTTTTGTAGCACAAACGTAACAGCGGATTCTGGTTCAGGAGACCCTAAAATTCCAAGACCCCAATTCTTGAATCATAAAAATATACAGGGTGTCATCTATAGCTGGCAGAATTGATAACGCTCATTTATTCGTAGCGTTTAGTTGATTTACAAAATTTCTTCTCGAGTCATAAAGTACCCAAAAACGTTTAATTGATGCTGTACAAAATACCAAATATTACTTTTTGATGTCTAGATATGATCAGTTGGGAGTTGAATTATAAAGGAAAACATACTGAAGATTCTTTTGTCTCCGAGCTAACACCAAATTCTGGTTTGGAACACCATAAAGGCCCCGGATCCTGTTGTTCGAATCATGAAATTACATAGGAAGTCATCTGTAAATGGAAACATTTCTAACCTCCATTAAATAAATTTTGTTGCTAATTTTACAGACGACACCCTGTATGTTTTAATGAGATCTGGGGGTTCAAGCATGTTCTGAACCAGAATCTGATGTTAGTTTCGAAGTAAAAAATCTTTTAGTATATTTTTCCTAGTTTTTCACTTTTCAGCTGGTCATAGCAAGCCATGAATAAGTAAAATTTGGGTATTTCTTATACTCAGCATCAATTGAACATGTTCAGGCCCTTTGTGACAAAAAAAAAATCGAAAGCAACCGATCATTTCGGATGAATAAAAATTAATAATGTTGCTAATAACAGATGCCACCCTGTATATTTTAATGAATAAAGCACTCAGATCTAGGGGTTTTAGGGTGTTCTGAAACAGAATCTGGTGTTATTTTTGCGATAAAAAAATGCCTAGTATGTTTTTCCCAATTTTTCACTTTTCAGTTGGTCGTAGGTAGCCGTGGAAAATGGATATACGAATATTTCGTCAACCTCACGTTAGATATTTTTGGGTACTATATGTTATGAAAAATAACTTTTGATATCACTGTACTGTCAAGAAAATACGAGGGTGTGGCTGCTCAAAGTGGGACACACTGTATATTGTTATAAAAAGATAATAAAGTTGCCCAATGTTTCTACCTTTGTTTTACCTGTACTCTTTACTCTTTTTACCTTTTCAGCTCAGTTCGGGTTGCCAAAATGAACATGAACTCCTCTCTCTCTCTCTCTGCAGGGTGGTTCTAGTGAAGTCCGGTGCTGTTTCTTGATGTCAATCTTATGTCAATAATGAAAGATTCAAATAAATTTTGCAAATTTGTACCAAAGTTTTATAATTTATTGATTGTCAAAAGTATCAATTTGCAAATATCAATCATAAAAAAAAACTTCTTACCTATGGGTTTTTCCCTAGCTGTAGAAGAGACCTACCTTGAAGTCTAGAGCACAACTTGCTTTAATACTAGTAAATTGATGAAATAAACGAGTTCCGTGTAATCCCGAAATAGTTCTGACTTAAATTAGAATTAGTTCTGTGGAACGTACCACGCTTGCACTCTATAATTCGATAAATATAGTTTTTGAGGGTCATGTTGTGAAATGTCAATAAATCATTCAAATTATTGAAATCTCCGATGGAAAGTCGATTTTAAGCACTACGATTGTTTGAGGGATGTTAAAAAGTTCACAGGGTTTTTATTTTGAAATTTAAATACCTTTGTTGGCTGGATGTTGATTTGGTCTTGTCCAGTAGATTTCTGGAAGTCTATTCGAATGTTTCCTTCTCAGGTATGTAAAGTTGATTACATGAAGTCTGCCTATTCTGCTTTCTGTTTGATGTAGTTTATTATCAATTTTGCAATTTGGGTTTACTTTTTAAATTCTTTCATATTCTCCTTGCAAAAATCCTCTTGGTTTATTTTTTTCCTTCTCGCGTCGTTATTTTCGTTGTCCTATCTACCCCTCTGTCACTGATCTTAATCATTTTAATCATTTGATTCCTTCTTTGGTTTTTTTTCTTCTGTTTCCAAATGTCATTGATTGTGTTTTGTTTTCAGTCTAGTTTGTAAAAGTTGTTATACAGGGTGTGGATATGTTATTGTCGATTCTTGTTAAAGTCTTTCGTAGAGTTTTACTTAAAATTGTTTTGCTAATGTTTTAATATTTATTCTTGTGTGTTTTTGGGAATGCTTCTGTGTGGGGTCTGGTTGTCCTGTTCGTTACGTTGCAGTCCGGAATCACCTTGCAGCTGACAAACTATAGGATAGTAAATTGAGCTGATATTCATCTGGTTATCGACCTGAGTTGATTGAGCAAACTACACAGATAAGGTAAGGTACATACATTTTTGCCTAGATTTATATTGTATTTTCACAAAAGTTTCATTTCATAACAATATATACATAAATCTCCTCCTCTTGTGTTTCGATCTAATATAAATAAGTTATAGCCATCTATATTTATTTGATGATCAGTTACGTCACTTCTAAGCTATGTTTCGCATACCGACAATATATCGAAACTGTGTTCTGAAATAATAAGTTTCACCTCAAGTAAGAGGGCAACAGCGATATCACATTGATACATGCTATACTGAAAAAAATTGTCATAATAAAAACGTATCCCAATTCTTTAGATTACTAAAAACTATAATGAGGACTTTAGAAGTAAAGCAGATATATCTCTCTCGCAAAAAAAAGAAAAAAAGAATCCAAACTTTCTGTTGGGTAGAACTCAATTGCACGAAATACTGCTGAGACTACAAATATAAAATGTATATGCAAAAACAATTTTATTTTAAACACATCAATGCGAAAAGAAGTATGAAATATGAACAAGAGTGGCGAATAAATGAAAAATTATTTACGTAATCAAAAATCAGTTGACAGAAAACAAAATAATTCACATATTTTTGATTTGTTCCACACTAGTGATTTTGAGTATTTTTTCCGTTTCACAATACCTAAAATTTGATCCACTCAATAGTGATGTTTGCTACTTAACACAAAACTGACATAATTACGATCTTTTGCGCAAATTAGCAATCATCACTCAAATTAGAATCATGATAATTTACTATTTGTGACAATTGTCACAGAGATAGTTCTCAGGAGCCAACAAACGTGTCCCTAATACCTGTAAGGACTATTCCAATGGCGTCAGGTATTTTATCATTTTATCCTCAATATGGCAGAGACAAAGCCCATTCGCCAAAAATTCAAATTTCGAATTGATGTTTTTTATGTAAAATCGCGTTTTTTGAGGAAATATTTATTCTCATCAATGTTATTATCATTATATTATTATAATGAAATTCTTGTGTTGTCATCGGTCCTCCATATGTATGCGAAATTTCAGATTATTCGGATGATTGAAAGTGAGTGAAAATGTAATCAAAAAATTTTCATTATTATCATTATTATTACATTAAAATTATGGAATTCTTGTGTTGTCGTCGGTCCTTGATATTGAGCCAAATTTTAGATTATACGGACTGGAAGTAGATGAAAATTGAATTTTAAAATTCTCATCATTATTACTATTATGAAATCAATATTACGAAATATTTAGTTGTCGTTGGTCATTGAAATATTCTCCACACTCCACGATCGGGAGTGGTCGAAAACTGAATTTAAAAATTCACATTATTATTATTTTTTAAATCCGTTAGGATTATTCCAGTTGGGCCCTGTCTCCGGATCCCCGATACATACAGGGGGCGTGCTGGTGTCGTTTATTATTATTATTTTTATAATTTTTTTTGTCCGCTTAGATTATTCCAGTCGAGGCCGTCTCCGGAGCTTCGATTTACCCAGATAGTCACTCCCCACGTCCAAGGACCCCTATGATAAGAACCACCATTTTAACAAAATGATTTGGATAGAGCCTGCGGAGTTCAAAGAGTATATCTCGATATTTAGTCCGTTTTTCCTCCTCTTTTCAAACGATGTTCGTTTCGCCAGGACCGAAAACTCTATAACGAAGGACTACATCAGGCGTATTTGCTTATATTTGCCTGAGGGTGGAGAACAAGTACTTCTAATGAATTCGTTACTTCTTATTTTCCACAACGAACTCTCAATCCCCCGAAGCATAAGGCAACACCGGTGTCTCGTCTATTCCGAACGCGAGTAGTATATGGTAGTACAACAATCGTAGCGCCGCGTTATGCCTGTGGATTATAGGCTGACACCGCATAAGCTTGACACGCAGACAAAAAATGCATTATGGTCTCAGGCGACCCACGATCTTATTATTATTATTATTATCATATTATTATTAGAAAATTCTTGTGTTTGCCATCATCGGTCCCTGATATGTGTGTTAAATTTAAAGTAATTTGAACGACTGGGAGTGAAAATTGAAGTTGAAAAGTTCTCATTATTATTTTCCATATAAGAATATCTCAGTCAGGCCCTGTCTCCGGAGCTTGGTCTTCATAATTAGACTCCACATCTTTGACAGTGGTTCCTCTAAGTGGCCTTTTTGCCTTTGTTTCTTTTCTTTCCCTACTGCATGCGTTTTGATCTTGTTAAACCTTCGCAATGATATGAGTAGTGCTTCTGCTTTCTGACAGAACCTATATAGCCAGTGCCTTGTCAGCAGACCTAGGTTTTGAATGTGAATTTGCTGTGGTGATAGGTCCAGTAGTACCTCTAGAGCAGCCGTCGGGGTTATTCTCATGACACCGGTAACATTCAGGTATGCTTCTATCCATTTATTCGACAAAGTCCCTGCCATAGATAAATCGCAGAGAGCCAGATCCGAACGGAGGGATGCGGCGCGAATCGATCAGTTTTACTGTTGCAACCCATATAATAAGGAATTTATAGAACCAGAGAAAGAAAATATATTTTTATAAGGTCATTGGTTTTCACGCAAAACCGAAACTACGATTAGGAGCTATCTACCTTATTGGCGCTCCCAGCTAAGTAGTTTTGTTACTGACAGATGCTTCGTTATCTCCACTATCACTCTTCAAAATTATATCCCCACACACCAAAGATGTGTGGTGCAATGAAAAAATTTGTCTTTTGTGATGACGCGCTGGTGATGCCTCTTAATCTGTGGGTGATATAGTAATATCACTCCCCAAATCTATACAAGTTTTTGCCTCGGGTTTGCATATTCGGAAATTTTTAAGCAAATCTATGAAACTTCTTTCAAAAGGTAATATTAATTAGTTGCAATCTGATATTGAAAGATTATAGGTATTGGACATGTTTTCGGTTCGTTGGAAAAGTGATTTCCAATTTCAATAAAAATAATGTACAAGCTGTTGGTCGTATAGGCTATGCGGCCTCACAAGCCCTCCGATCTATTAGATTTTTGTGTGAGATCCATAATCTATAAGTTTGAGTCTTGCTTGTCCAAATTGAGAAGACGTTCAGCTTTTCTTGGTGATGAGCTACTATTTGTCCTGGAACTCTATTCCAGTGAGATTTAATTTCATAGGTTACCCAGCGTCGAAACGCTTCTACGAAATGTGTTTGGAGTCCACAACAAAAGTTCTGGGCCATGAAATTGTGTGTTTGCCTTTTCTTTGGCAAGGCAGTCTGCTTCCTCGTTGCCTCTAACACCTCTGTGACCTGGCTGTTTGCTGTCAGTTGTTTCAGGGATTGTTTGCAGTCTTGAGTCAGCTCAGACTCACAGGTGTATGTTTTCCGAGCTTTCAGTGCTGCTTGACTATCTGACAGTATACAGATTTTTCCTCTGGAAGCCCCTTTCGATTCACTTCTGGCCACATCTCTCTAGCATGTACTTCTGCTTGAAAAATGAATTGTGTATAAAGTTATTTATGACCACTTCAGACTGCTTTTCGAAGCCCAACCTGACTGTATGTTAATTGTGTTCCAAGATTGAGCATGACCTCTAACGCTTCTAGCCGCAGCACTTTCTGCAACTTGACTTGTGCGGAAATGTGGCCACAACATCAGTGAAGCGTAGAGGATCATGCTTTGACTATATTGCAACACTTTTTATTTAAATCAAATCAGGTGCTAGAAATAATGCGCGAGGTGGCAGCTTTTCGTCAGAGAGCAGTCAAATGGATTCGGGACTAAACAAAGTGCTATAATGTCATTGTATATACCCTAGATAAATTTTCCTGGGCGCCACTCAATTTGGACAAAGATAAGTTTTATTTGGGTAATTGAGAACACCAAAAGGGTGTCCACTAGGTGTTAAAACATATCAACCGACTAAAAGATAGACAGTGTGTGAGAGGAAAAATAATTGTTGAATCTGCGTGAAAAATTTATATATTTTCTCTATTTTGAAGTATCAAAAGAATGGCTTCACAATATAAAAAAATAGTAATAATAATTAATGGTAAAAGATATGTACACCACAATCCAGAGAGTCGATCAAGATTTTACTATGAGCGATAAGAAAAAATTTTAATATTTATGTATCACTTTATGAAAGGGATAGTTATCAATAAAATGAATTTTATTTACCAACTGCAATTTATATGTGTACACCACCATGAACCTTACCTTATCCGCTGTTGCACAGTACTATGCAAAAGCTTCACAAATATGAATCTTCATTTCCCAATAGTGGAGATTATGGTAATGGTGGGAATAAATATGTTTAAAAATACCTGATTGGTATACTCTAAGAAAGAAGGTATTATAGTTTAGATCAATAAAATTCAAGCCTGTGGAAGGTTTTCTTGGCTACGGTGTTCTTAGTAAAAACCTCTTCTTGATCTCCCCTTGAAAGTAAACTCAACAGGAACTTTCTTCAATAACAGGTCCATCAATAGAACGTTGATTTAACCAAAAAAAAATATTCTTCAGTGAGGAATTTAGCTCGACTTCACCATAGAGGTTGTAACTCCCTCAAGGAGGTTAAAACTCATATGTAACTCCTTCAAAAAGTTTGTGACTTCAACAAAGAGTTTGTAACTCCACCAAAGACCCTACAAGAAATTATTTCTTATAGTCTTTTGTATACAATTTATAGTGAAAACAAACATTTACTCTATAAATGAATAGGTACACAAATTCTGATTTTATTTTGCCGGTATAAATCACTCACCTTCGTCAAAAAGGAAGGGCAAACGTGGCATCAAAATTTCACCATCGAGTTTCTATGTACAAGTAGCCAGAGAGGAAATCTAGAATAGTTCTCTCCCATCGACTGGTTATGGCGCAACTTTTATGGGGGTATTATGACAAAATTCCAAAAAAGGCAGATTGAGAAACCAAATTCTCCAAACCCCACAAGTTTTCCGCACAGTAGCCCAGATCGAAGTGACGACGGAAGTCACTTCCATTTCCTCGCTCGCGTCAATTGACAATCTCTCCACCATTCTCATCATACAATCGAACAGTAGAGTCAGTCTTCTGTTGAAATTCTTGCCACGGGACATAGTAAATGTGGCACGAAACATCAACAACTGATTGATTTTGGGAGTGAGCCATCTAGATCTATCTAACTCGTATACTGTGGTATATGGAATGAGAATGACATACGATGACGCTCCTCCTTCTATCAGAATTTGGCGCTGATTTCAAAAATAAAACTGACGAAAAGAAAAAGAATCTCTGGAATGTAGAGGTTTTAACTAACAACATTGGAACGATTATAATATGTTTAAGTAAAATACAGGGCCGTCTCCAGGTATATTAGATTTCTTAGAATTTGGACTTGGTAAGTTTTGTGAATACCTGTTGTTGTTATCTCTCAACAAGCCAGAAATAAAAATAAATTTCCAATTCTATTAAAGTAAAATCTACACGCTACATCACCCTTCTCCTAAAAAAATTGTTCAAACCTGAACAATTCCAATGAAGGTTTCCTCGAGTTATAATTTTGGAGTCGGTAGCTACGCGTACCAAACGCGCTTAACACGGTCATAATCGGTAAGTCATAATCGGTAGGTTACAAAATCAGGGAGGACGTCTCCAATAACTCTTAGGAAAGTTGGAACATAATTCAAATTTGTGTATCTTCCAGGATACCTTCAGTCATTTCTCTATGACCAAAATCTGTGACTTCCGGGTTGATCAGACCTTCAGAAAGTCCCGCTGGATTTCGAAACAAGTGTTCGAAATTGGTACTATTGCGTCTTTCAACAATAGATTTGCAAAAAAATTGAAGTCCGTATCAATATACTGAACTAAATTAAGTTTCTGAATTTTCTACTTATGTGTCTTTCAACAAAGATTTATGAAAATGTATACTATTGTATCTTTCAAGAACAGATTTTACCTCATATATTACACCAGCAATTCCGTACTGTGTAAATTTCGAGTCTTAGAAGACTCTCATGGATTCTTTCAGCCACAAAATTTCAAAAAATAACGCTAACACAAGGCATTTATAACGTGAGATCTTATAACATTGAGCGTAATTACCTTCTCATACATATGAACACATTACACATATGATCTGAACAAGAAATTCTTAACTTGATAAGGTAATTACCCCAACATTAAAAACACCATTTATCCCACAGAAACATCCGAATTTGACCCAAAATATGGTTTCAGGTCTTTAATATGCCACTCTCCAGCTGGAGTACCATTGGCATGATCTAACAAATACACGAGACGAGAAATTCGCTTTCTCACTGTGCACAAAATATACTTTGGGGCAAGTTTAGCACTGAACTTGGAAGCGGCGTCAGAAAGAACTTTATTCCTACGCCAAACTTTATCTCCTACTTCAAAAGTATGATCTCTTTTTCTCAAATTGTAGGTAATAGCGTTTCTTGTATATGCTTTATGTAACTTTTCTTGAACTGACTTGAAAATATCTTTTATACCAGCGATATCACTAACAAAATCATCCCTGCTACCAGGTAAAAGTTCTATATCTTTAGTACTCGAGATAGTTCCATAATATTTACCAGACATAGGTATGTGTCTTCCAAAGTTAAGATATGCGGGGCTGTAATTATGTGCTTCATGAGTCGTGGTGTTAATTGCTTGTTGAATCTTCGACAACTCTTTATCCCAACATTTATGTTCATCTGTATAGCTTCTTATCGCCTGACCTATTGTCTTATTTGTTCTCTCAACGAAATTACATTGAGCTGCATAACGAGGGGTATACCAAATCTTTTGTACTTGATAGGACTCTGCTAAGTTTCTAAAAAGTTTTCCAGCAAACTGTGTCCCATTGTCGCATATTATATACTGCGGAACGCCAAATATTAAGAACACTTGATTTTCCATGAACCGTATAATACTCGGTGCTTTTGCATCACGCAATGGACATAATAAGGTATATTTCGTAAAGAAATCTGAAACTACTAATAAATACGTGTATCCTTTTGAAGAACGAGGAAAAGGTCCCATCAAATCTACTGCAATGATTTGAAAAGGATATTTAACTGATTTCTCAGTTCCCATTAATCCCATGCGTGGAGTATTTGCTAATTTTTGTGACTGACAAACTTTACATGACTTTACATATTTCAAAATGTCATATCGCATTTTAGGCCAATAGTAGTGATGTTTGACTCTAGAAAAAGTTTTGTAAAAACCAAAATGACCGCAGACAGCGGTGTCATGACAATCTTTCATTATAGAAAATCGTTGTGACTTCGGGACAACTGCTTTCCAAACAACAGAGTTAGATTTCATTTTATCTTTAGTTGGTACATATTTATAAATCAAATCTTTTTCAACTTTCCATTGCGAATATGCAAGAGGATTGTCCAAGACCTTGTTTCGTAGAGAAGCATACCATTTATCAGTCAAATCTGGTACCATCTCTATCAATGCTAATTCCTGCGTAACTTCTCTAGAAGATGGTGGTATTCTGGAAAGGAAATCAGGTACTACATTGAACGCTCCTTTTTTATGAATCAAGTCAAAATTGTGTTGTCGCAGCTTCACCGCCCATCTCGCCAGTCTTCCTCCTGGATCTTTGAGATTATGTAACCACAAAAGACTGCTATGATCAGTCGTTGCCTTGAACTTTACTCCTTCTATATATGGCCTAAATTTGTCAATCAAAAAGATAAGACTCAACAGCTCTCTCTCCGTAACACTATAGTTTTTCTCCGACCTAGACAAAGAACGAGATGCATACGTAATAACCCTCTCTTGACCGTCTATTTCTTGTGCAAGTATTCCACCAATGCCTACGTCACTAGCGTCTGCTTCTATAATGAACTCCTTGGAGAAATCTGGTGGACATAGAATTGGTGCTGAAACCAAAGCTTGTTTAATTGCAACAAAAAAATTTTCGGCTCTCTCGGTCCATTGTATCGGCATCCTTTTTCCTCTTCCATTGCCCTTCAAAAGCGCACTGACAGGAGAAATCAAAGTAGAAAAGTTGCTGATGAATCTACGGTACCATGAACATAAACCCATAAATCGCTTTATTTCAGTACTGTTAGTGGGACGCGGATAATTGACCATAACGGAGACCTTGTCGGGGTCTGTTCTAATACCTTGCCTATCTATGACAAAACCTAAGTATTTAAGCGATGTTTTAAAAAATTCGCATTTTTTCAAATTGATTGTCAGATTGGCATCCTTTAAAATATCTCTTACTTCGTTCAAAAGATTGACATGTTCTGAAAAGGTAGAAGAAATGATAATAATATCATCCAGATAAGTGAATAAATTAGGTTCAAACTTCGGTCCAAACAACGCGTCAACTAATCTTTGTTGGGTCTGCGCACTATTACAAAGTCCAAAAGGCACAGTGTTAAAATGGAAAAGGTCTCTACCTGGGACACTAAAAGCTGTTTTCTCTTTGGAGGCTTCATCTAGCGGTATTTGCCAAAAGGCTTTACGTAAATCTATGCTGCTGATATATTTTGCATTTCTCAACAAAGTTAGGATACGATCTATACGCGGTAAAGGATAGCTATCATGTTTGGTAATTTCATTTAGTTTGCGACCATCAAAACAAAATCTGTATTCGCCAGAAGATTTTTTAACTAGTAAAACGGGACTATTCCAAGGACTATGGGATGGTTCAACCACGCCCAATTTTAACATATCATCCAATTCCGTATTCAATAATTTTAACATGTATGGCGACATCAAATATTGTCTTTGTTTGAACGGTTTTTCATCACCAGTGTCTATTGATAAAGTAATTTTATTTGTACGGCCTAAACGAGTATCACTGCTAATATCGCGAAACGATTTAACAACATCATTCAGTTGTTTCTGTTCTTCGAGATTCAGCTCATCCCGAACATTTATTTCATATATTTCTGTCGGTTCAAGAAAATTTGTTGCAATATTTACAGTTTTATCAACAATTCTACATTTGATATCCCAGCTAGAATTTTTGAAATTTATCGTTACACCAAACCTCCATCAGCTGTTGAAATGTGGTTTAAATTTGTAGTTCTTATTATTAAATTGAGTTTTTTCAAAATGCCTAAACCCTTACAACCTATCACAGAAATATTAGCACCACTATCTAAGAGTACAACGACATCTATGTCCATTATTTTGACGGATATGAATGGTCGATTATCATTCGGTTTTTTTACGAAAAGTGGAGCCACATTTCCCTGAATAGTGTCTAAAATCTCAGCGTTGTTAAAATTGACTCCATTATTATTTAGAGAAGAATGGGAGCCTGTAGCATACTTCCCCTCTATAAGTTTTCCTTACACTTCAAGCAATCTTTATATACTACATCAGGAGTTCCACATTTGAAACAAAATATGTTTTTGATTTTCGATCTACAAGTTCGATAAGTATGGTTTGGTAGTCGACACTTCCAACAAATTACTTGTGTACTTTCATCTCTAGGATTAGAAGAATCTCTAGAATTTTGACCTTTTGGAAAAACAGAACCTTTATTGACTTTTTTATTTTTATGAAATTTTCCATTATAATTATTATTATTTTTGGAACTGGTGTAATTTGTGCTAGATGTACTTGAGGATGCATAAGCTAATTCTGGATCTATAAGAGTGGAAACGGATCTAGGATTCTGGTGAGCTAAAATCTTATCTTGTGCATTGGCTTCCTCCAACCTCTTACACAAATTGTTAAGGGTGAGAACTGAATCTATATCGGTGAGTGCTAGCCTACTTCTGAAGTCAGATAGTAAACCTAACTTCATATATTTCACTTTTGTGACTTCAGCTGCTCCATGGCTAAGTCTATTGAAAAGAGCACTCATACAAGCAATATAAAGTACTATTGGTTCCGTCTTACCCTGTTTCCTAGATTTAATCTGGTTCCAAATTTCATCATCAAAATCTGACATTAGAAAATCCTTTTTTAACTTTTCAACTAATGAGTCCCAATCAGTTACCAAGGGTTTAACATGTCTGAGCCAAAACGTAGCTTTTTCTGTAAAAAGATCACTAGCCGAAGCAAAGAGATCTTGTTTCGAAATATGACGTGCCTGTGACAGTTCATCTATTTTCTCAATGAAAGACAAAACATTTTTCGGATTACCATCAAATTGTATTCCCAATTTGTAGACTGGGGTTGACTTTGAAAAATTATTTGGTGAAAAGACACTCTGAGCAAGCGAAGTAGAAGCTCCTTGATTTACTGTCGAATTATGTAATGGTGTTAAAACCGGATTTGTCTCTGTGACTCGTTCATGTAAGTCAGCATCCAGTGTCAAAACTGTAGCATAGGATTCATTTTTAAAGTTAGACCTTTCTTTAAGATCTGTGCTAATCGGATCTAAAGGCAATCTCCGTACCCTATCACTGATATGACATAACCTAGAAATGGCTCTCTTATATGAAGAGTCTGAAGTAGGCCCTTCAAATTCAGAAATCAAAGTTTGTAAAGAAGTTAAAGAATTTTCTAATTCAGTTTTTTCAACTGCAAAGTCGAAACTAGGATCAACAAAAGTCAACACATCTTTCCCTTGCTGAATTTCTTTAGCAAGTAATCTTCCTAAAATTTTTCGTTTATCGTCCATTGGACGATCGGAAATAACTCCTCTAATTTTCAATTCGTAATTCATTTCAGGTGAAAGTAAATGGGATGCTTTCATTGTATGTTCCATTTTACTTTTATTTAAAAAATAAATTTCAAAATATCTACAAAATACCAACTAATATTGTCTACACTTTTCAATTGAAAACCATCAAAGAATAAGGTCTTCTCATAAATTCTGGGAATATCTGTAGAAAAGTTGATATGACAACGCTGTAAATTATTTCCTTTGAAACGTAAAAAATGTAAAAGCATATAACTGCTAACCAAGTTCAGAAGTAATACAATACAAACGATTAAAAATACCAAACTTGTTCCAAAGTATTTAAAACAATAAACATATATTCTGGTTTTCTTTCTTGTTTACCAAACTTACTGGCTTCGTACGTGGTGCAATCTAACAAGGAGACTGCTTCGCTGATTGTGAACTGCAAAAAACCCTGTCAACAAATTCTCGTAAACCATGACGCAAAATAGACTACAACGATGGTAAATAATAAGTAAATGGTTCTATCGATTTGGTCAAACCTCATAAATTGAAAATTTTCCTGTTATCCTCTTTATATTTTTATATTTTTATTTCTTTTATATTTTCAATCAATTCTCGTCACACAAACTGTCGATGTTAACTATTTCACCGAAAGTATATCAATGACTTTTTACGAGTATTTCCACATACACTTTTTCGGGGCCCCACGTTGGGCGCCATTTTTATTTGCAACACTTTTTATTTAAATCAAATCAGGTGCTAGAAATAATGCGCGAGGTGGCAGCTTTTCGTCAGAGAGCAGTCAAATGGATTCGGGACTAAACAAAGTGCTATAATGTCATTGTATATACCCTAGATAAATTTTCCTGGGCGCCACTCAATTTGGACAAAGATAAGTTTTATTTGGGTAATTGAGAACACCAAAAGGGTGTCCACTAGGTGTTAAAACATATCAACCGACTAAAAGATAGACAGTGTGTGAGAGGAAAAATAATTGTTGAATCTGCGTGAAAAATTTATATATTTTCTCTATTTTGAAGTATCAAAAGAATGGCTTCACAATATAAAAAAATAGTAATAATAATTAATGGTGAAAGATATGTACACCACAATCCAGAGAGTCGATCAAGATTTTACTATGAGCGATAAGAAAAAATTTTAATATTCATGTATCACTTTATGAAAGGGATAGTTATCAATAAAATGAATTTTATTTACCCACTGCAATTTATATGTGTACACCACCATGAACCTTACCTTATCCGCTGTTGCACAGTACTATGCAAAAGCTTCACAAATATGAATCTTCATTTCCCAATAGTGGAGATTATGGTAATGGTGGGAATAAATATGTTTATAAATACCTGATTGGTATACTCTAAGAAAGAAGGTATTATAGTTTAGATCAATAAAATTCAAGCCTGTGGAAGGTTTTCTTGGCTACGGTGTTCTTAGTAAAAACCTCTTCTTGATCTCCCCTTGAAAGTAAACTTAACAGGAACTTTCTTCAATAACAGGTCCATCAATAGAACGTTGATTTAACCAAAAAAAAATATTCTTCAGTGAGGAATTTAGCTCGACTTCACCATAGAGGTTGTAACTCCCTCAAGGAGGTTAAAACTCATATGTAACTCCTTCAAAAAGTTTGTGACTTCAACAAAGAGTTTGTAACTCCACCAAAGACCCTCCAAGAAATTATTTATTATAGTCTTTTGTATACAATTTATAGTGAAAACAAACATTTACTCTATAAATGAATTGGTACACAAATTCTGATTTTATTTTGCCGGTATAAATCACTCACCTTCGACAAAAAGGAAGGGCAAACGTGGCATCAAAATTTCACCATCGAGTTTCTATGTACAAGTAGCCAGAGAGGAAATCTAGAATAGTTCTCTCCCATCGACTGGTTATGGCGCAACTTTTATGGGGGTATTATGACAAAATTCCAAAAAAGGCAGATTGAGAAACCAAATTCTCCAAACCCCACAAGTTTTCCGCACAGTAGCCCAGATCGAAGTGACGACGGAAGTCACTTCCATTTCCTCGCTCGCGTCAATTGACAATCTCTCCACCACTCTCATCATACAATCGAACAAAAGAGTCAGTCTTCTGTTGAAATTCTTGCCACGGGACATAGTAAATGTGGCACGAAACATCAACAACTGATTGATTTTGGGAGTGAGCCATCTAGATCTATCTAACTCGTATACTGTGGTATATGGAATGAGAATGACATACGATGACGCTCTTCCTACTATCAGAATTTGGCGCTGATTTCAAAAATAAAACTGACGAAAAGAAAAAGAATCTCTGGAATGTAGAGGTTTTAACTAACAACATTGGAACGATTATAATATGTTTAAGTAAAATACAGGGCCGTCTCCAGGTATATTAGATTTCTTAGAATTTGGACTTGGTAAGTTTTGTGAATACCTGTTGTTGTTATCTCTCAACAAGCCAGAAATAAAAATAAATTTCCAATTCTATTAAAGTAAAATCTACACGCTACAATATGACCAATAGATCCAGATTTGGTTACTCTTGGCTTTATTGAAAAGGCTTCTCACCTCGACTCTCAATGTCTCGAGGTGCTGGTTCTACCGTAAAAATTTACCGATGTTTTATTTTTCGGGCAGTTATCGTGACAGGAATGTATAATTGTTTCGTTAACTTGAGTCGTCACCTCCTGCATGATTCCCATAGAAATTATTTCTGGACCCAGTATCCCTCGTATCAAATTAATTTAATTAATTAATTTTTACTATACTTATATATGAATATCTCATACTATAAACCAATGTCCCAGCGAACACATCTGTAACATGACATATCTGAGATGTCGCAATAAGGTAACAGTGCGCTATCACGAAAGTTGCATCGCTGCGATGTACAGAAGCAGACTTGTCATCTCTGAGATGTCGCAGTTGCGATGTATTTCACATAGCCGCAATGATATTATTGTTATATGTTTTTTGTGATGTCAACAATGAACGTCATTGCATATGCGTATGAGATTCATGATCAATTTTAATTGCATTTTTTTGTTCGAATTTGGTTTTGGATAATTTTGCAATGCATATTGGAAAATAACAAAATATTCTTATGTTGAGTTGAGAATGCCTTATTCCGAAGAAAAAAAAGTTATAATAGTGGAATATTTCAGAGAATGTAGAGACGCCGCCACTAGTTGTTGTTTACGTCGCTGGGTTTGTTGACATGAGCATGACGTCACATACGAAGGAGAGTGCACGTGTACTGGATTTCTTGGAAAAACCGTGAGAACCATAATGGAAACGACGTAGTATGTTGGGGCCGTGTGCAATGGCAACGGATATTCGTCATTGATAAACATGATGAAATTCCCGGAATTCGTTGTGAGTGTGTGTATCAAGGCTCAGTGTGTTGGGTTGGAAATAAGACATGTTTGGCATCTCACTCCAACTCAGGTCTTATTATGTCTGTCTTCGTCGAATGACGCAGTAAGCTGCGGGCGGGTGGAGGGGAAGGGGATTCAAGATTCAAGGTTATTCGGCGGCGAAACGACGAAAAATATATGTCGGAATTAAAATGAAACGCAATATTGGGAGATATTTCTAAGGTTATTCGTTTGTCACGTAGCTCGACTCGAGAGAGAGTTGAATAAAAACCAAAAAAATTCCAAGGAGTGGTTCAGGTGGTCGGAAATAAGGCATGTTTGGCATCCCACTTCAACTCATGCTTTATTATGTCTGTCTTTGTCGAATGTCGAATGACGCGGTAAGTTGCGGTTAGCTGCTCAGAGCAATAATAAACATAGAGATGCCCTCTCTACTCAAACATAACAGATTCGTAGACAACCACGATGTCCATCTCTCTCAACAATGAAATATGGTCAAGGGGACTGAGGAGATGTAAACATTCAGTTCAGAGGACAATGGAACTAGATGCGTTAGTTGGCGGACAGATGTAAATATAAACAAGATGATGTTGGCTTAGAAAACAAGGATAGAAAGGCATCTCTGTGTTTATATTTGCTCTGAGGTTAGCTGCGCTTAGAGTTCAGACGTACCTGCTGTTGCTCAGTGGAATTGTACTTGTGATTTTGCCGGTTTAGTTGCGAAGGTGAGTTTTTCAAATGTCGGCACATAGAGTGATTGTATGCATGTGTATGTGTGGATAGAAATCGTTCAGAAGTTTTGATACTGTTCATTTTGCTTTGTGAATTTTTTGCTATCAATTGTTTTGCAGATTGTTGATTCAATATATACAGCGTGTGTGGAACAAAGTAGTGTCAAAGCATATATACAGTAGGTATAAAAAAAATGTTTGTATTTCCATTTGATATACAGCGTGAATGAAAAAATATGTTGTTTGAATATTTGAGTGAATTATTTTGCTCTTTCGCAGATGTCTCACATCGCTGAAATTAACAAGGTTGGTTTGGCCCGCAGGAAGGAGTTGAAGAAGTTGTCCAAGTTACCGTTGGATGAGCCCCAATTGATATCAAACGCGGAGGCGAAAATCACTAGATTCGGAGAGGCAATCCTCGTCGAGTTGGCAGATTCCAAAGTATTCCTGCCATTCCTGCCAAACAGACACCGCTGCTCTCAATAGCAACTTGAAAAAATTGACAGAGTCTCAGCACGTACTCATCTACAGGGGCGAACACAAGTCCGGCAAGCAGCAGCACCCGCAGCAGTTGTTCAAGATAGCCAGGGCGTAGTGCTTCTTTTCCACGCACAGAAAGTGAGTTTTCTCGATTTTTCATTCATTTCTCGCATAATTTTTGTATGTTGTATTTTTTGAATGAAGATGAATTCCGATGCTATTGCCAATTTGGCTGCTGATATGATTGAGACTTTGAGGAAGTCGGAAAGATTTTGTTGGAAAAATTCACCGCCGATGAGCAAAAAACATGGCTGGCACATTGCAAAAAAACTGCTCGTCTTTTGACTAGTACCATATAGGCCGAGGAGTCGATTGGGGCTCTACGCAGACTCCAAACTTTGGTGGGCCATTTAAAAATTATTCATAATTCAATAAAACATTTGGGAGCTCGTCATGTGGGCGAAGGGGTTAAATCAAAATTATCGTCACAAGTCAGGTGGGGAGGATTTAAAGTCTGCATCAAACGAAGAATGAAAAATTTATTGAAAAAACAGGATATGATTGAGGTAAATGCGAGATTTTACGGGGAATTCGTGGTTTGAATCAAGATGAAGAAATCGACTTCAACTATTTCAGCTCTAAAAACGCTATGATTGACAGGGGTACTGATTTGAAAGGGTGGTTCTTCGAAAACGTCATAGGTCAGGTTCAAAATAAATTATCCAAATTCGCCGAAAAGGAGAGCAGCTGGAGTCTCCAAAAAATTGTCAGTTCAGAACAACGGTTCGCAACGGTTCGTCTTACATCGATTTGCCAAAGTCTTAAGCCAAAAAGCAAGCATATTTCGATTGGGCCATAGTTTTGGCTCTGTATCCCATTGAATCAGGGAAAAATACCGATAGAACATCATCATATCCCCACTATTCAAGAAATTTAAATTTGACAGGTATCGAATTTCCGATGACAATGAGGCAAATTGCCAAATTCGAGAAATTAAACATTTCTGTGAATGTGTACACTTTGGATTCAATCCAGCCCAAGCCGGAAAAAAAAGGATTTTTTGTCACAGTTCCCAGTCGACTCGCAAAACAAAAATTAGATCGACATGTTGATTTATTACTGATTCAAAATGAATATCACCCAAAATTAAATGATTACGAAGCGGTGCCAGATATAGACGACGAAAGTGATATACGCTATCACTTTTGTTACATCAAAGATTTATCTCGACTACTCAATACACAACTTGGAAAGCATAGGTATAAAAAATTCATTTGCGATAGGTGTCTGAATTATTTCAAGAGTGAAGAAAAATTGGACAGTCATACGGTTGATTTCCAAAAAACAAACACCTGTTAAATTTCGTTCCCCCACTACGATCACGTAGAATTTCGGGACTTTGTACATGAAGAAAAGGTACCCTTTGTAATCTATGCGGATTTCGAGTCGATTCTGGAACCGTTCGAAAATGCTGCCGGGTGCACTTCTCAAACAGAAAAGTACCAAAAACATATTCCGTTCAGTGCTAGATTTTATTTGAAGTGTGCGTATGATGACACTTTGTCATTTTACGATAACCATCGAGGTTTGGATTCGATGGATTGGTTTGCGCAGCGAATGGGGGACATAGCCAAAATTGTCAAAGCCAAAACTTTGGATATAGTCCCCATAATCGGATCACCTGATGAGGTGAGCGCGCCATGTTGCCACATCTGCGAAAAACCGTGGAAATCTGGCGACAAAATTGTGAAAGACTATAATCACTACAATGGTGCCTTTCGCGGATATACGCATGCGCAGTGCAACTTGGCATACAAAAAGTCTTTCGTAGTGCCGATTGTTTTCCATAATTTATCCCGTTACGACAGCCATTTGATTATTCGAGATATAACAAAGAGGGTGTGAGTCAGCTTGTTGCCTGCAAACAAAGAAAAATACATATCTTTCACCCAGTATGACGACAATACAAACATCAAGTTCTGATTCATCGATTGGTTTCGTTTTATGTGCATGAGTTTGGACCATTTGGTTCAGACTTTGACAGTGCACGATTTGAAGATATCCAAACGCGAATTTGCACATTCGACAGCCGCCCAGTACGAATTGCTCACTCGAAAGGGCGTATTTTCATACGATTCCGTCGTCGATTCGATGGAAAAGTTGGAAGTTGAAAGTTTGACGGCGCTCCATCATTTCTACAAGTTGAACGATTGTTACATTAGCAAGGCAGAATACAAACATGCGCAGAACGTGTGGCAAACGTTCAACTTGAAAACACTGGACGAGTACTCCGATTTGTACATGAAAAGAGACATATTGCTCTTGGCGGATATTTTCGAGAATTTTCGAAATATCGGTCACGAGACATAATGCCTGGATCCCACGTGGTATTACACCCTACCCGGCTAAACGTGGTCGGGCATGTTGAAGTACACCCAGTGCAAGTTGCAGATTTTGAAGGACGTCGACATGATCATGTTCATCGAGCGAGGAATTTGCGGGGGCATAAGTCAGTGCTGCAACAGGCGCTCCACAGCAAATAATAGATACATTGGTGACAGGTATGACGTCACTCAGCCCCCCACTCATTTGCTATATCTCTATGTGGATAATTCAAATGGGTGGGCCATGATGGAATATCTTCTGTACGAAATGGCTCGAGAATGCCGTCAATTTGAATGTGGTTGAGGTGTCAGACACTTCGGCAATTGGCTATATTCTCGAAATCGATTTGGAGTACCCCAAACACTTACATGACAAACACAAAGATTTTCCATTGTGCGCCAAACACCGTACTCTATCAGGCTCAAAACTACCAAAATTAATGACCACCCTGTAAAACAAGAAAAACTATGTTGTACACTACAGGGTATCAAGACCAGCACTGAGGCACGGACTTGTACTTGAAAAAATTCACAAAGTGCTGCAATTCGACCAATCAGCCTGGCTCAAACCATACATTGAATTAAATACGAGATTACGCGCAGGAGCAAAAACTACTTTCGGCAAAAATAACTACAAATTAGTAGTATTCGGGAAAACTATGGAAAACATACGGAAACATCGTGAAGTGAAAATGGTCTCGAAATAGGAGGGGCGATATGGCGCAAAAAATTTAATTTTCATCCCGTATTTCAAGAATCTCACTATTTTCGATGAGGACCCAGTAAATCGGAATGTCAATACTTGACATTTCCAAGGTGTGCGTGTATGATTTTCATCACGGCTTCATGATGGAAAAATACACTAGCGATCAGTGCAAGTTCATGTACATGGATACTGATTCGCTGATTTACGAGATCAAATCCGATGACATTCATCAGAATTTATTGAAATCAAACATTGAAAAATTCGATACAAGCGATTACCCCACAACAAACCTAATGGCATTTCCCTTGCAAACAAAAAAGTCCCCTGCTTGATGAAAGACGAAGCAAATGACCAAATCCATTATTGTTTTCGTGGGACTCCGTTCAAAGCTGTACACCTATAAGATACAGGGTGGGAAATGCGTAAAAAAATGCAAAGGAGTAAAATACAGCGTTGTCCAAAATAAAATCACTTTTGAAGACTACGTAGATAGAATGTTTGGGAAATCAGCGTGAGGAAATTGCATCTCAACGCTGTATTTGCTCTTTTGCGCACAACGTTTCAAGTGTTGAGCAAACAAAAATTGCTCTGAGCCCACATGATGACAAACGGTGTTTGATTGCGGGCTCTCATAATACTCTGCCAGGGGAGCATTACAGTTCCTTTAATATGTAATTGTTTCAGCCCGCCATGGCGGACTGTATGCAAAATTTGAGTTATCAAGAAATCATCAAAGCCGCATCATCACTAGCACAATTTATTGAGATTTCACCTTTGCCGTGGTCCATCACGGAGAATATTGTCAAAATGTGGTCCGCCAAAAAGTGGGGGAAATTAGTAGACCATGCTTGGGCCGATCGACCTCTTTACAGTTTGGCGCCCTTGGAGTACACACGAGAACTTGAAGCCATAGACAGAAAAAAAAGCACTTGCTACCGAAGACTGGTCTATACATTTCACTGAAGATGTCTATTGCGTATGGTAGGTACAGTACTATATTCTACTACTACTACGACTACGGATTACGTCTCTGTTATACTTGTTTCAAAACCTACAGAAAGGCCATGCAGCACCATACATTTCAAAGTATCAGAAACCATAAATAAACACATCGTGTACAATTTGAATAACTTGAGCGAATTGTATCGAAATCCTTGATCATGGTGTCACATCAGATTTGACGAGGTACTATTCACGCTGAAAACATGTCATTATAGCTCACATTCATACGATTACGAAGGTCGTCGTTTCGAAACGCCTCCTCCATAAAACCACTTTATTGACTCTGGCGATGAGTATTCTGATCTTGATTTTGTTTTGCTGAACGAATGATAGATAGAGTGTGTTCATTTTTCATTTGAAAAATCAATCGTTTCTTGATATTAAAAATGATGCTTTTTTCGATAAAAAAAGTATCCATTTTAGCTCAAAAAACAAAACAGCACACTTTTCGATCAAAGAAAGCACGTTTTTCGAACAAAAAAAGTACCCATTTTCGAGAAAAAACACTACTTTTTTTGAGCAGAAAGAGACTCTAAATTTGACATGGTGGTCGAAATGAGTGAAAATTTCAGTGAAATTCAGTCAAAGTTCAGTCACTGAATTCAGTGAGATTCAGCCACTAAAAAATTTCACTCGACTTAAATTTTCCATGCTTTTCTTATGGGGCCTGAAAATTCAGTCAAATTTCAGTGACTGAATTCAGTAACCACTGAAAAAACGCACTGCCACCATGTCAATTTTGGTATGTTTTTTCACTCAAAAAAAGAAGTCTGAAGTCTGAAAATGAACACTTCTTTCACACAAAAAGAGCATCGTTTTTGAGTCTAAAAATTAGCACTTTTTCGTTCGAAAAGAGCACAATTTTTTAGCCTTAAAATGAGCACTTTCCACTATCAAAAACGATCCATTTTTGAGACTGAAAAGCTCGATGTCTGAATGGAAAAAATTAAACAAAAAAATTCTGAAATACATATATTTTTAATAAATTCCAAATTGGTGCTCTACATACTGCGCATGTATCGCACATCGTAAGCAACACACCAAGTGTCTACAAGATAGGAACAACACAACGCGCTCATTCATAAAACAAACACGACACATCATAGTGTTTTGTGGTGAGTCTGCACTGCCATCGTCTGTGACTCGTCGCACTGCGATATCAGCGTCAACTGTCGGTGAGGTGTCATCTGTCACTCGCCGCACTCCGATATTAGCGCCAACTGTCGACGAAGTGCCACTTTCCACCAGCCTTCGTTCTGGAGGTATATCAACGCCATCTGTCGGTTATACCGCTACCACTGATGTCTGATTTTTGTTATTGTTGTTGTTGTTGTGGTGATAATTTCGCACAAATTCACAATTTGGACTACATTCATGATGGTCAGCCATTGGATCGTCATTCGGCTGCCATTGGAATCCTTCAATACCACACACACGACACAAGACAACATCATACAAGCCGGTGTACGTAAAACCAGCTCTGGTCAACGCACTCGGCAAAAATTAAGTCCAGCCTCGAAATGTCTCGAGTCTTGCTCCGCACTGCTGCATCTCTCTATGCATACTGAAATGAAAGTGCCACTTGTGTTCCATAAATACATTTATTTCGATTCATAGTCGAACAACACTTTGTCTCTCATATAAAATAGACCTTCTAGGAAACAAATGTTTATCATCTTTCTACGATATAGTACACAAATTTATAACCTCGTCGAATCTCAAATCGATGTTTCTAGCAAGAACTTTGGCACTAGCTAATATATCATGATAATATTGACAAAAGTTCATATTCAATAAATATTCAAATCTTCATCCAAATGCAGGATTTCCTGAATTTACAGCTCCATCAAGTTGAAACACTCCTTTTGAAGTGACAACGTTAAAATTTTGTGTTAAAATTGTGTTTTCTGTTAACCTGCTGTCGTCTCCCTACGAACGGCAGTCCTCAGAAGTCGAAACTGGTGCGAGCTAAGGATCAACGAGGTCTAACGTTTTAACGTGCGATTCCTAGCACGACCCGGGAGAATAGATCTTGAGAGTAGGTCGTCCGTAAGTCTCCATCCAAACCATAACTTCGTATCACGTTGATTGGCCCACGGGCTCTACCGTTCGAGCTGTCCAAAGCAGTATTTGACCAGCATGAGACACTAGGGGTGGATAAGGGTTGTATCAGAATTACCTTGCAAATTTACTGTGGTAAATTCTGATTGATCTATCAAGATGTTGAAATTTAGGTAAGTGGGTTACTGGGCTCAGAGAGGGCGTCATAAGTGAGAAAAAAATATAACATTTATTATATTTACATATAAACATTTCGAATTTATTCCTTCAAGTTGAAACTACATATGTGAGCAAATAATGAACAAATAAATGTGATAATAAACCAGAACAACCTTTGATATTTGATTTGTGAAAAGGTGAGTTACGCCCTGTTGACTCCCTTATAGCGATGAACAAGTTCTAGTAGAGGCAGGTTCTCATGTAACGAAGAGCATGAAATAGAGAGAGTAATCAGAACGAGCTCAGAATGAAAGTGATCGGGTTTTGGGTGTAAGCTTAGCTGCGTTCTAACTAACCAACAATATTGAAAATATGAGGTACTGATCCTTAAGGAACAAACAAACTTAGGTTAGCTAAACTAACTATCAACAAGGCTCAAGTATCAGAGCAACTGTTCAGCAGTACAAGTGAAATATAACTGTATAAAATCACACAATCTTAGCATTAATCAAATACTAACAACCTCAATGGTCAGAGCAACAGTCTAGTAGTCAAAAGGTAAATAACATGAAAAATAGCTATTGGTATTATCAGAATGAATCTCAAGAAAGATCTACTGATTTTTGAGACAAGAACTAAGTTTGCAGCATCCAAGAAAAGGTAACTGATATCAGATATTCAATAATTGTCTACACAGTGGCCTGTAGAGGAAAGAACCAAAGCTATAGGATATGGGTGAGTAAAATTTTGTATACAGTTGGGAAGGGACACTGACACTGAGTCATAAATGAAATTCTACTCACCTGAATATTCTCCTACAGCTGAAATGGAATTGTTGAAGGTAGTTCCTCGACTGACAACTCAGCTGGGGGGTCCTATTTTTCGTTTCTTCTACAGGTTTCTGAAGTCTCTTTGAACAGCATGGGTTAATTTCTCTGAAACCATAAAAAACGCAAGAAACTGATAACAACAAATTATCAACGTTCTGGGAGGAGGGACCTGTTTATTCAATCTTCCTGCAGAACGCTACTACTCCGAGAATAGAAAAATATCAGTTTTCAAGAACGCGTTTAGAGAACATAACCAACAATCGTGCAACAAAATTTTGCAAATATGCAAGTAATAATTCAATACCGTCTCTCAAGAGGCTGCAAAATAGTTATACGTTAATTGAATAAACCATTAATAAAGGACTAAAATATCTTGAACAAATTATGAATACCTTGTCTCAAAATTCAGCCATCGATGCTGCTTGTTCGAATGTTCGATCAAGAAGAAATTTTCAAGTCCTTCCGTTTTCGAAGGCCCTCCCTATTCTTTTTCATCATCCTCATTTTTTTTATCAAATTCATGAACACAACCACAACATTTCAACAAGCGTCTTTCATGAAGCGCTGTTGCTAGTTTATTTTTATTTCACCCATAGAACCATAACCACAAGCATGTTTGTGACCCTATGCATAATAATAATAATAATAATAATAATATAATAATACTCCCTCATAATGTGGATAAAAAACGGCTATTATTATTATTTGCAGTGGCGCTCTGGAGCGACTTACTGATTTTTTGTGTCGTTTTCACTTTTCAGCTGCAGGAAAACCCGGAAAACCTACAGCACCACCTCGAGTTGCTGGCGTGCACTCCAAGCTAGCACTAGACGAGATTGGCATGTAGACAACACACAAAACACTTTCTTTCAACAAGGACTGTGGTCGCCTATCGATTCCGATATTGAGAAAAAATCCCTCGTACATACATCGGGCTCGAACCGACTACCGCTTCGAACGGCCTGCGCCTTAGACCGCCAAGCTACTTGCCACTGGATAACAAGATATGCAGAAACATCTGGATATGTTTATAGATTTGAGACACAGTGTAATAGTTACGCAGAAGTGCCAGTTGTTTGGATATGTCAATAAACTGGATGAACCTAGGGAAATAATATTCAATCCAAAATAAGATAGGATCATTCAGAAAGGAGAAGGAGACACACACACACAGTACACTGAGGGAAACTGAATTGATGTAACGATAATTTTATTTTCGTTACAGGTGTCATCATCTTTGGAAACTCGCACTGTGACACTCTCTCCATACGTGTGTAATTCAAAATCCATGACATCATCCCAATCGAGCTTGATTCGGGCGGTAGGTATTGTCGGTCACATTCGGATCAGCTTGGTTAGTGTAGAGTCGATTAATGGCTCCCACGAAAATGGCCCACTAGAACATGCTGAATGACAGGCTGAAGGAGATGGTGTGTGGGATTGTTCACACAAGTCTCACTGCTGGCACGAAACTTCGAGCAAAACTTATCCCACAGACGAAATTTGTGTGTTTCAGAGCTCGTAGTTGGCGCTGCACCAGTAAAATCGTTCCTTCTTGATGGCGTCTTTGTACATGTCACAAACACGGTCCAAATCAGCAAAACGTTCTGCCTACTCTGCTGATACCGATGATGATGACGAAGAATCGGCAGACATCAGTGACGAAGAATCGGCAGACATCAGTGACAAAGACATCGACTCGTAATCGGACGTCGGATCGTTAGACTTGAAGTGCACTCCACCAAACATGATGATAGACTGACTCATTGTGCCGCTGGTTCACGATTTGAAGTATTTCGCAGTCAGCCGGAGACAGAACTACCTGGAAGCCCCCCAATTTTATGGAAAAAGTGTCAATTTTTCATTGGATTACAAGCGATTTGTTCCATCTATCCAGCTGTTGTACTTGCTGCTGAAACCGAGTCATTTCACCACGACTTTTCGACCCTTATGTCTAATGATTTTCTCCACAAGACATCGGTATTTTTTGTTTTTTTGTGATTTCTTTCGTAGAAAGCGCCGCTGATTGGTCGCCCTTCCAAATCCTCCAGCAAGTACGTGATTGGTTGGGTTTGTGATTTTCACTTCGACGACTTTGAAAAGTTCCGTCGTCCAATCGGGTGTATACTCCTTCTTGAACACAAGTTTGGCTTTGCTAATTCCCCAATTTCGAAATAGTTTTGGCCAGCACGTCCCGCATAATCATACGCAAACTTGAACACCCATTCTTCATTGTCTTTGGTGATGTCACACGGTTTCATGCCGATTGTCCAATGTTTGTGCTGATTGTAATTTTTGGCAATGTCCGGCAAAATGTTCAGCCACTTGTAGGTGCCGTTCAAACTGAAATATTTGAAGAGTTTCTCTTTCAACGTGCGTATTACTCTTTCCGCTATGGCCGCTTTGATGTTCGTATACGTGCTGTAGTGTTTGATGTTGTACTTTTTCATGAAGGCCTGGAAACTTGCGTTGTAGAATTCAGTACCCAAATCAAATTGGAGGTACGTAGGACTTCTGTTCGCTTTCGATAATATGTCCCCCATCGCTTCGGTGACGTCTCGACCACCTTTGGTCTTCAAAGGCCGCACCCATTGGTATTTCGAAAAGGTGTCAATCACAACGAGGATATAATTGTAGTTCACTCACGAATTTATATGCTACTTTGGGGTAAACTTCGAGCAATTCTTAGTCATCCTCGTCAGATTCGTTGTAGTCCTCCGTGTGATAGCTTTCCACGTCTTCTTTTTCCTTCATGGCAGTGGTGGGGAAAGGGGTCCTTGATGGTGATGGCGGCTCTTGTTTCTCTTCTTTTTTCACTTTCAGCAGTCGCTTAGCAGATGGCGGTGGAGGCATTCCTGCATTCAGTCTCTTCAGTGATGGGTTTGAATAGTTTATTCAGCGCTTCATCCTGCTTGGATTTGCCGAGTTTCAAATAGATCAGATATTTTTTTCGAACAACTTTCGCCAACTGACTGACTTGGCGTTTTCGTTCGGCTCTCGCAATTTCGAAGACGACACGTGATGTAGTCGGCGCCATTGCTACACACAGAATGACACACTCGAGGCATTACATCTGAGTATATCTGTGAAAACCCAGACGATAGCACCCTTTGGATACATCAAAGTCTTTGGCTATGACCAATCATCCTAATTTTTCCTTTCAAGAGGTGGCGCATATGAGTCGAAATTCATCAAAGGTGTAATTTGGGGAGTCGTGCTAGTCGAAGGCGTGCTTCAGATTCACATCATCTGGCCGAAATAGCACTATAATGTTGCAATTGTCTCTGATCACCTGTTTGGGTATTTTCGAGTAGGTTTGACGTAAATATGCAACGTCCACGGATTTATGGCGTCTCATGGCATAATACTCTCTGATTTTGTTTAGTTTGTCGCCCGATACATCGTCGAATATGAAAATTGAATGCTCCTTTGCCATTGACGGCTCGATAATCTCGTCATTGTTCCTGTATGAAAAGTAGCCCAATCCATTGACTTGTTTCAGCGCATCGTTCAACAGCTGATATTCCGGTTGGTACAGCGATTTTGAATATACGTAAACATTTTCGAAGCGTGCTCTGTTCAGGCCGAATAACAAATTCAGTGCAGCGTTGGTCTTGCCACATCCTTTGGAGCCACAAAATATCGCTCGGAATGAATTCGGTAGCAGAGGACAGTGTTTGCGTAGTACACCATTGAAGGTTCCACCAACGGGATCCAAATTGACTATTTCCAGAGCCGGCTCTTTTTGCACCACTTTTACGTTTTTAGCTATGCGTTATACATGTGACCACGCCCACATCTGGCGTTCGACTGACAGTTTGTGTGTTTGAGCTGCTGTGTAAGTACGAGCGCAACGCCAATCGCTTCATTGTCATGCTAACCGTCGAACACGAAGGTCGTGGAGTGGTGGACTCTGTGATAAATCGTCTGCCGTTCGAAATACATCTACCCGAAAACCAATACTGCGGACCTGGTACCAAATTTCAGAAGAGGTTGGTACGCGGAGACGCTGGTGTGAACCCCGTAGACGCTTCTTGCAGATCCTACGATATCGCATATTCGCAAAGCAAACTCTCTGGACGACAGACACAAGGCTGGCTGGGTGCTGGGAAATCGAGCTTGGGAACGTGTCAAGTCCAAAGATGCGAAAGTAGGCGAGAAAGCTACAGCTTGGCAAGTCACCACAGCTATGAAGTCGAAGCATAATTTGGGCATGGGCATGAATAATTGGTCAAAAATTTGACAATCTACTACAACAACGATCGCTATCAGACATTCGATCAAGCCAATTGCGGCCATTTGTATTTGAAATTTCTCTATGATCAAACAAACGATGGATGATAGAACCAACAAAAAGACGGTGACCTTCAATGAAGAGAGCAGTACGCTTCATTATATGATCGTGTGGCGATTTGCTTACAACACTCCGCGTAAATCCGATTGGGAACGTATGGCCATGTACAGGATTCGTTTCACCAAACAAATCTTCACTTGGCTGCACAATTGACCCCCTGTTGGATGTGGAACACAGGAAGCGAGTGTGGAAGTCTTTAGAGTAAAGTGCATAACCCCTGAAGTATCAGTCATGTCTTTGCAGTTCACCCTGACAGGTCATATTTCTACGCTGACCGCAGACTTCGCTCTGCCAATTCAATTGGACAAAGACAGCATACGGCTTGGCTTTGATCGGTTTTCATTCGTACAACAGCATACCGAACATAACCAAAGGGGAATTCTATTATTTTGCCAACGGAGCACCATCTCTTAGCACCATCAACATACCCACTGGCTGTTACGAAAGAAGCGATATTGCCAAGTTTATTCACAAATACATCAACAAACCGAGAGAGGCGAAAAAGGAAAAGAAAAGAGAAATGGAGATTGAGAGAGATAACAACGCTAAAGCCCAATACCAATACGCTACAGTGCGAAATTTACAGCAAATAGTACACCATAGACTTCACTCCAGAGTACTCTATCGGAAGACTGTTGGGTTTCTCACCTCGAGGACTTCCTGCCGGACTCGTTCATGTGTCTGACCTGCCTGTCAATATAGTGAAAGTGCAGACAGTTCACATTGATAGTAACGTCACATCGGGCGCATTCTTCAACAACCGACCCTCCCATACGATCGAGAAGATCCTGGATTTGCCACCGACAAAATTACCTTGAATCTCATCTATCTGTCTGTGAACAAGACGAAAATACACAACCTAACCTTGAATATTCTCGATCAGGACTTAAAGGACTTAAAAGTACTAAGAGCGCAGGCGTCAGTTCAGTCGCGCAGACGCAGTCAACAAGAGCATGCACCATTCATACGCTCTTCCTCTCGAGCATACAATTCCTCATATCTCAAGGTCATCATGTTGTCAAAACAAGTGTTCGACGTGTACAATCATCCAAAATTCGATGAATCCCTCCATTCCAATATAATGACATTGTCGAAATCGTCATTCAGCAGAGTGACAAATGGATTCTGATAAACGACGCTATCGTCTGTATAGAGGACAATCTAGTCATAACCACAGGAGATGGCAATGTGCGATCCGTTAATAATGCTGAAGCATTTTTCTTCAAATCAATGAACTATGAAATCAACGGCAAGGAGGTGGACTCTGTTCGCTTGTCGTGTATAGTGAGCACCCTGCGAGGTTATACTTGTTAGGCAGACGCCGATTCTCGACACTTGGCCACTGCCGGATGAACGTATCCAGGCGGAGCTATTCGCAACGCCAGCGATGGCTCGTTATGCCATCTGGATTCTGCTGAAGCATCTATTTGGCATATTCCACGACTACAGATATGCCACAATCGGACGACAGTGCATTCGTTTGGTGAGAAGCAGAAACTGCAACAACTGTATCGTTATAAAAGAGATTGCCAATCCGCGAGTCGCAACCACAGCCGCCCTGACGATCAATAGCATTGTGCTTAGAGTGAAAAACGTCATTTCCAATGATGACATTCGCTTGCAGCTGCTGAAATCCATTAAGACTGACAAACCTGTGGTCATCTCATTCCGCAAGTGGGATATGCAAGAACTGCTTGCACTCACGCCTGGTTCCACCAAAGAAATATGGTCTGTCAAAACTTGTACGGCATTGGTGAGTCCTCGATTCGTCATTGTTGCCTTCCAAACAAATCGAATGAATAACATCGAACGAGATTCCAGGTACTTTGACCACGTTGACATCAGAGACATATGTCTTACGTTGAATAGTGACAATCACCCGCATGAACGCATGCGCTTTCAATTTGACAGGAACAACTTTGTGGAAGCTCATCGCACCTATACGGAATTCTACCCAAGCTATGCGAATTGTTTCCAGAAACGCCCTCTGCTGGATTACGATGCATTCAAGGACCAAGCCGCCATCTTCGTAATCGATTGCTCACGGAGAACGGAATTCATGGAATCGTCCACCGTCGATGTCAAACTTGACATAGAAGTCACAGTTGGGTTTTGAGCCAATAGTCGTGCATATCGTGTAATAGGTCACGATTTTATCAAAGAATATTTGCCTTTAAGTGAGATCGAACGTCGTCTGTCATAAGACAAAAGACTTGCCTTCAAGTGACATCATACGTCATCTGTCATCTGTCAAAACAGCGAAATCGGCGGTTGAGTGGGCGGGAAGTGTTGGCTAAATGCACCTTAGAGGAAGCAAAAGCCAAAACAAACTGGAGACAGAGGGGGGGAAATACTCTCTCCGCACAAGCATAGACAGGTTTGCCATCGCCGCCAGCTCAGTTCACAGTCAGACTTGTACAATGAAACTTCTAGCGTGCGATATTCAAGGTTTCCTCATAACCGGCGAGTTCCAGCCAAAAGAACTCGCAATCACCAACGGTCGGTACACGAGAATTACTGAGTTTCCAAACCGAAAGTGCCATTCCGAGCCCTAAGTGCCGCTGACAAACAGCAAGTGCGATATCTCGGAAGAAATCATCAAAGAGTGCCATATTCCGCCGGGTGTATCGACTTGGCGTAGTCCCTCACAGAAGTGCTCCAGCCCATGACAGATGCCGACTTGGTTTATGTCTAAGGCACCCAAAAATATGATTTTTTCCATAAGGTATGTGGACACATTAACCTCCAATAAAAAAACCCATTTAGTCGATATTGGGGCCGCCACCAACAGCACGGTGTCCGTTCCAGTATTTGAGAAAGTGTCTCTGCTGTGGCCTCCAGCATACCGCCGCAGTATCCAAGTTCATTGTGCCCTAAGACATTGGTTTACGGTGTGGTCATGGGTCTCGAATCAATTTTTATGGTAGTGAGTGACTTCGTCGACAGCAGCAGCAGTGCCCCCGAGACTCTACACAGCGTCACCTATACAATCTTAGAATGTTGAAGTGTTAAGCGTTGAATACGAGCGCAAATACAGACTTTCAAGCGCTTCTAAAACATACACATTGATGATGGCAAATGGGCGCAGGTCTTCACCAACTCGAATGTTTCTAGGGCCGAAACGACAGCTCATCACCGTCGCCGCTGAAGAAACGATATATTGATATTTAAATTATTTACATGTATTGTTATTATTATTATGTATCAATAGATGTATTAAACGAATGTTCTAGAATTTTATTTTGTCGGATTAATGAGAGAGAGAGACAGTATATCTTTCCATCTTATCTCAGTTTGCAGGGAAATGTGCGCGCCTTTCCTCGCAAAAATTTAATGAGTTTGAAATATTTACAACGAGAGAGCCATTTCGTGTGTTTGTTCGGACGATTCAATCACACACACACATACGAAATGTCTTTCGAGAAATTTCTCTGAGAGTGTGTCGGTGAATTGTAGGCACCGATAAATATGTGCGTATTTTTTTCCCATCTATTGACATTCGCAATGTTTATCAGTGTGCTCTGAACTAACACTATTTTTCTTTTTTCTCTGTGTGTGAGTGAGTTGTACACTGATGAATATATGTGCGAATTTTTTTTCATATATATTCATGTGACCATGCGCAATGTTTATCCGTGTACTCCAAACTACCGTCATGTTGCAGGCTATATGATTTTGACAGCTGTCTTGTCAAACGTACTGTACATACCGTACGAGGCGGGCGAAGTTCTCGTTTAATTTTTCAATCAAAACAATCAACAAATGAATAAATGGACTGAAATGTCGCAAGATTTCATGAACAATGGATATTTACCTGTGCTAAAGGCCAAAATTCTTCCAAATGACAAAGCGTACAAACTGCGAAAAGTCTTTCGCAACAACACTTCCGAAGACACTCGTACTGTGCCCCGAATGCAGATGTCTACGACTCCGACGACGAGTTCCTGCCCAAAAGACGTCTATGATGGATTCATGTCCTTTGTGAGTTTGGCGCTGATCTACCAATTGGGCGAGTTATTCTACAAGTTCCCCATTTCAATCAAGCGAAGATACGCATGTGCCAATGAAAATGAAAATACTTATATCACGTATGGTACTGATGTGTAATTTTCGAGCAAAAAATAAATGATTTTTTTTCACTCTATTTTTACATTCTCATTTCAATTCTCAACACGAACAAAGACAGGCTGAATTCCTAGAATTTGTTCGTTCATTCAACATCTAGAGTTCGAATCCCCTTCCGCCTCCACCCCGCCCGCAGCTAACCGCGTCATTCGACATTTGACAAAGACAAACATAATAAGGCATGAGTTGAAGTGAGATGCCAAACATGCCTTATTTCTGACCATCACACTGAACCACTTCTTGGAATTTGTTTGTTTTTTATTCAACTCTCTCTCGAGTCGAGCTACATGACAAACGAATAACTTTGGAAATATCTCCCAATATTGCGTTTCATTTCAATTCCGAAATATATTTCTCGTCGTTCCACCGCCGATAACCTTGAATTTTGCATCCCCTCCCACTCCCCCCCGCAGGCAGCTAATCGCGTCATTTGACATTCGACAAAGGTAGACATAATAAGGAATGAGTTGAAGTGAGATGCCAAACATGTCATTTTTCCGACCCAACACACTGAGCCTTGATACATATACTCAAACCGAATTCCTGGAATTTCATCATGTTTATCAATGACGAATATCCGTTGCCATTGCACACGGTCCCAACATACTACGTCGTTTCCATTATGGTTCTCACGGTTTTTCCAAGAAATCCAGTACACGTGCACTCTCCTTCGTATGTGACGTCATGCTCATGTCAACAAACCCAGCGACGTAAACAACAACTAGTGGCGGCGTCTCTACATTCTCTGAAATATTTCACTATTATAACTTGTTACGTTTACTTTGATCATTTGATGAAATACAGTTATAAACTATGCCATTCGGTTTGCCACAGCGGTTGCAAGTGGGGTGGGTTCAATAATTACGTGAACGATGAAACAAGGGGCGCCAAGTAATTTGCCGGTTTGGCATATAGTTAAAAAAAAGACACTTCAAATTACTAAAGAGACATCTCTTTAGTGACGTCTCTGTTATCTAAAATATCGGTGGAGGGAGTGTGGTTGGATGCAAAATTAAACTTTCATTTAACTGACAATTAGGTATATTGGTAACCGAATTCAATTATGCAACAGCACCTTTAGAATATAACTACCTGGTAGAATTATATGAAAATAAATATATTTATACTCTTGCAAGAGTATCCAAGCTGGGACAAGAGAGGAAGATGCCAAAATAACTCAGTCCCAGCTCAGGTACAGAATAAACACGTAATCACGATACTAAGACAAAAAAAAATGATTTGCCACTAAAACTAGTACGATTGAAGCGTTATATAAGTATATATGAATATGTCGGACGAAAGTAATTACGCTGATAGGCAGTACAAATGCGTAATAAAATAAACAAATGTTCAATTGTTCAAAATATTCAATGTAAAATAATAAATAATGAGTAATTATCCCACAAAGGGGGTACTTAAGTGAGCTCCGGTGTTTGTGGGTCCCTTATCGGTTGGTTTCGTATTATGGGAATGGATTTAAATCGGCCAAGCTGGGCCTTGCACTCTGGGCCGCAGATTTCCAAGCTCGTGGTTTCCGTAGGCACGGGAATAACTTCCTCGAAGAGGTGGTACCCCAATAGCAACAATCAAGGAATCAACGCCTACTGCACAGCTTTCCTTATTGCAGGGACGTCTGCGAAGATTCCAGAATATGTTTCGATAAAAACCGCCCAAGGCGAAATCAAATCGTGAGTACACAACTATAATCTCAACACTACACAATTCGCATTAATCAGTAACTGAGGAATATCCGTCTAAACGGGAAACGAAATAAATTCGATTTTACTTAACAGTTCACTGCCTATCGAAATTCGCCCGGCGAAATACAGAATACCCCCGTGAGACTCTCTTTCCGCCGTTTTTGTCGGCCAGGGCATAAAAAGTCATCAGAGCGTATTTGTCGATAAAGATCTATACCGGGTTAGATTGAATTGGGGAGAAATTTCTAGAAACGAAAATATTCGTTTCATCCCCCCTTTACAACAAAATAAAAGAATTAGTCAACTTTTAGATCTTTAATATGCCACGAACCAATCGAACGGCCAGAATCAAGTGATTCCAACTCATACACATTCGTGCTGATTTTACGGATTACTTTACATTTGATGAATTTAGGGCCCAATTTGGAAGAATAATAGTTGGCTGCATCTGACAAAGTATAATTCTTCTTCCAGACAATCTGTCCAATGTCAAGAGACAGTGGTCGATGTCTCAGATTATATCGATCCGAACTCTGTTGGTAAGATTTCTGTAAACGAGATCTTACTTCCACGCTAATATCTCGTAAAACTTTAACATGATCGGCTAATTTTTCCTTATCTGAAAATTCCAAGCTCGCTTTGCCCTAAACTTCTGAATAATTTTTATACATCTTACCCGAAATGAAGGGATCTCTACCAAAGTTCAGGTAAGCAGGAGTATAGCCAGTGATTTCATGTACCGCAGTCCGAAGTGCAAATCCCAACTGTGGCAGTTTCTCATCCCAATCCCTTTGACTTTGGGTAATATACGATCTTATCATTGTTTTCAGTGTTTTGTTCACTCTCTCACAAGGGTTAGCTTGAGGGCTGTAAGCGGCATTATAGATGAACTTACAGTCATAAGACGTTACCATTTTTCTAAACTTATCACTGACATACTGCTTACCGTTATCACAAATGAGATATTGGGGAATTCCGTAAATTAAAAACACATCTTCTTCGATATGCTTCAGTACTGAGGCTGATTTTGCCGTTTTAAGAGGAAAAACTAACGAATATTTCGTAAAAAGATCTGAAACAACCAAGACGAAACGATTACGTTTCTTCGACATTGGGAAGGGTCCCATTAAATCAGTGCACACATATTGCCAGGGATAATTAATAACTCGAGGGTGCATAACACCATGAGGCAACTTCTGTTCCGGTTTCTGTTCCTTACACACTTCACAGTCTCGTACAAATCGAGCAATATCCACAGACATTTTAGGCCAATAATAAAATGAAGAAATACGTTTGAGAGTTTTAAAGTAACCTAAATGACCAGATGTCGCCTCTGCGTGATTTTCCAATAGAACTGCCTGACGCAACCTTTTCGGAATCACTAGCTTCCAATCATAATCACAGTCGAGTTGCTGGTAGCCAGAATTAACCAACTTCTGAATCTTACCATTTTTAATGCGGAATTTTGGATATTTCTGCGGAGATTCGGATATATTATGTAGTAATCTCGAATACCAATCATCAAAATCGTTTTCCTCAATATCTATGTAACATACTGCTCTCGACAAGGAGTCAGGGACGGCATGCATAGAGCCCTTTCGATGAAAAATTTGAAAATCATAGCCCTGCAACCGTAACATCCATCGCACTAATCTACCACTAGGATTCTTCAGATTGAATAACCATTTTAGACTAGAATGATCGGTGACCACGTCAAAACGAACTCCGTCAATATACGGGCGAAACTTCTCTATTCCAAAGACCACAGCTAAACATTCAAGTTCCGTGGTACTGTACCTAGATTCCTGTGCTGAAAGTGCACGACTCGCATACGCGATAACCTTTTCTCCCTCGGGGAATTCTTGCGTCAACACACAGCCCAAACCCACTTGAGACGCATCGGTTTGAATGATGAATTTGCGGTCAAAATCTGGACATGTCAATATAGGTGCTGAGATTAGACACTGCTTAACATCAAGAAACGCTGCTTCCGCTGCTGTGTCCCAAACGAACTTCTGGTTTTTACGAGTCAGCTTCGTTAGGGGTGACACCCTACTAGCAAAATTTGAGACAAATCTTCTATACCACGATATCAAACCTATGAACCTTCGGACTTCTTTAGCATTTCTTGGTGTGGGAAAATTTACCATACTCTCGATCTTCTCTGGATTTGGCCTCAACCCAAGCCTATCAACCACATAGGCCCAGATATCTCAGTTCACTCTTTACAAATTCACATTTTTCCCTGTTCACAGTGAAACCAAGTCGTTGGAGTCTGTCAAAGACCTCTCTCAAAATATTCAGATGAGTGGAAAAATCGGGTGTGGAAATAATTATATCGTCTAAATAGACAAATAAATATGGTTCTAGGTCTGCTCCAAGCTGGTCTACGATTCTCTGAAAACAAGATGGGGCATTCTGTAAACCAAAAGGCATCCTGGTGAATTGGAAGAGTCCACGCCCAGGAACTGTGAAAGCAGTTTTCTCCTTGGACGATTCCTCTAGTGGAATTTGCCAATATGTACTTTTTAAGTCTATCGAAGACAAAACTTGAGCACCTCGTAACCTATCAAGGATCATACTGATATAAGGAATAGGATAAGCATCACGCTTAGTCACCTCATTTACCTTTCGGAAATCTATACAAAAACGATGTTCGCCATTCGACTTTTTCACGATGACAACAGGGGAAGACCAAGGGGAATTCGAAGGTTCTATCACTCCTCATTCGAGCATCTTATCAACTTCATCATTAATTATCTTTTGCATGTACGGAGAAACTGGATAATATCTTTGCTTCACTGGCGTGGCATCACCAGTATCGATAGAATGGAAAACGTTCTTGGCACATCCTAAAGATCCACTTTGCTTAGAAATGAAATCAGCCTATATTGCCTCTAACGACGCTGCCTCATCTGAACTCAGCTTACCGGATTCCACAATGGAATTTATATGCATCTCCTCCCCTATAGCATAGGAATTAGTTGACAGATATGGAATAATATTCATCTGCCGCCAAAAATCAATACCTAGAATTATAGGATCCTTAATACCTAAAACAACTAAAGCCCTAACTATAATAACCTTACCACCTAAACCAATTGGTAATTGTATGGAACCTAATACGTTACAGCTTGAACCATCCGCAACAGTGACTGGAGAGCACCTTTTCTCTAAATTCAATGAAATTTTGAGTGTTTGTAGCGTGTTCCAGCCCTCACTACCAATGACTGTACAAGCAGCTCCACTATCCAATAACCCTGTGAATTTAAGCCCAAAAATATCTACAGTGAGAAATGGACGAGGATCGCCTGATTTCGAGATAAAAATACTGTCAATTTTATCTTTGCGAAACTGCACTTTAACAAAATCAAGCCATGCCTCCCAGGACTCCTCAGCCGGTTTAAAAGAAGTTACCGCCAACGAACGGCTTACCGATGGCCCCTTGACTCGTTTTTTGAACATCTGTCACAAGAATATCGAGTAACACCAGAGCGGCCACAACGGAAACAAAATTTCTGTACTCTCCTGCTTGCACAATTCTGAAAACGATGACCTAACTCCTTGCAATTCCAACAAATTACATCTGAAGTACGTTCCAACGATTTCCCATACTCGTGATGAGACCTAGAATTCCGAGAACTGGCCTGTTCACCTGCTAAATCGGGTTCAATGGAACTAATGTGAGGATCAACCGAAGTTCGAGGACGAGAAGCAATTTGTTTATTCACCTCCCATTTCTTGCATAATAAACGAAGTTCTTCCACACTATTAATATCTCCAATAGATCCCAAATTATGAATATAGTACAGCAATATATTTCTCATAAGAACATATAGCTTGTCATGGACGATTTTCTAACCTGTTGAATAAATTTATCATACAAGCAAAGTAGGCACCAACTGATTCATTTTGGTTCTGATATCGAGCCCGAATCAACTCCCATAACCTTTCATTGTGGTCATGAGGTAAATATTCTTGTTTGAAAAATTTAATAAATGTTTGCCACGAATCAATTCGAGATCGAATGGATATATACCAAACAAGTGCATCCCCCTGTAGAAGATCAACCAATGAATTTTTTAACTCTTCTTCAGTAACGTATCGAGCTACCCTGTAGGTATCAATTTTCTCAAGAAAAGAATAAACACTTAACCCTGTTTTCTTACCATCAAATGTAACACCCCACTTACTCACAGGAACTCTATTCTCCTGAACAATAACAGTCGGATTACAAATGGGAGGGTTCGTATTTGAATTCCCTGGAGCACCCGAAACAGAAGTTATGGAAGCAGGTATCTTCCCGGAAATAAATTTCGTGCGACTCTTCATATCCATTGTATTTTCAATAACTACTAATTGCTGTACTAGATTTTGAACACAAGTTTTCCAGGTTGGCTCCGCTGGATCGGCGACAATCTCCAATCTGCGTAACCTACCCAACAAATGTTGCAACATCGAAAAAATATAAGAACCTTCATCTCCCTCCGGATCTCCTATGAAATTTCCAACAAATTTTTCTAAGTCTACAATTTTCTTGTTACACAAGTCAACCTCTGGTTCAATATCAGGTTTGAAGGATTCATGACAAACAACTTTACCAAAACTCTCTGACTTTATTTTTTCGATAAGCGTCTTACGCAAGGTTCTGATAGTTTCCGCGCCAAATTCTTGACAACCTCTCACCTTCAATTCGTATTCCACTTCATCTCGAGAAAGGTAATGTGGGTCCATTTTGACTATTTATGTAACATATACCCAGAACTTGTATTGAAAAAAAAATATGTCAGTGATAGTTTCTTGAATAACTGATTTAAAAAAAAAAAAATCTAAAATGTTTTTTGTTTTCAAACAGCACCTCGTAGCTACACCTCGTATATGAGAATATTTGAGCGGAAAACGCACAAGAAAAAAAATTGTGGGAACTTCACTCAGCAAAATTTGTGATATTAAAACTCATCAGCAACAATAATTCAAAATTTACAACAATATTAGGCAATACAAGAAAATATCACAGAAAAAAAATAAAAATAATCCACGATTAACTTGAAATAAATAGATCACCTTCCAATTTCACTGATAGTGGTATATAGTCAACGTGACAAAATAACAAAATAAATACCAGCATAAATATTTTCACTAAGAATAAAACTTTTGATGTCCCCTGTATCATAGAGTCATTTAAAAAACGTTGGTAACCAGCACGCACTACGTTAATATTGATGTCCCCTGTATCATACAAACATTTAAAGAAATGTTGATAATCTGCACGCACTACATAAATATTGATGTACCCTGTATCATACAGATATGCCCAGAAATAGTGACAACAGTAACAGTAAACACGTAATCACGACACTAAGACAAAAAAAAAATGATTTGCCACTAAAACTAGTACGATTGAAGCGTTATATAAGTATATATGAATATGACGGATGAAAGTAATTACGCTGGTAGGCAGTACAAATGGGTAATAAAATAAACAAATGTTCAATTGTTCAAAATATTCAATGTAAAATAATAAATAATGAGTAATTATCCCACAAAGGGGGTACTTAAGTGAGCTCCGGTGTTTGTGGGTCCCTTATCGGTTGGTTTCGTATTATGGGAATGGATTTAAATCGGCCAAGCTGGGCCTTGCACTCTGGGCCGCAGATTTCCAAGCTCGTGGTTTCCGTAGGCACGGGAATAACTTCCTCGAAGAGGTGGTACCCCAATAGCAACAATCAAGGAATCAACGCCTACTGCACAGCTTTCCTTATTGCAGGGACGTCTGCGAAGATTCCAGAATATGTTTCGATAAAAACCGCCCAATGCGAAATCAAATCGTGAGTGCACAACTATAATCTCAACACTACACAATTCGCATTAATCAGTAACTGAGGAATATCCGTCTAAACGGGAAACGAAATAAATTCGATTTTACTTAACAGTTCACTGCCTATCGAAATTCGCCCGGCGAAATACAGAATACCCCCGTGAGACTCTCTTTCCGCCGTTTTTGTCGGCCAGGGCATAAAAAGTCATCAGAGCGTATTTGTCGATAAAGATCTATACCGGGTTAGATTGAATTGGGGAGAAATTTCTAGAAACGAAAATATTCGTTTCAAACTTTTTTTTCTTCGGAATAAGGCATTCTCAACTCAACATAAGAATATTTTGTTATTTTCCAATATGCATTGCAAAATTATCCAAAACCAAATTCGAACAAAAAAATGCAATCAAAATTGATCATGAATCTCATACGCATGTGCAATGACGTTCATTGTTGACATCACAAAAAACATATAACAATAATATCATTGCGGCTATGTAAAATACATCGCAACTGCGACATCTCAGAGATGACAAGTCTGCTTCTGTACATCGCAGCGATGCAACTTTCGTGATAGCGCACTGTTACGTTATTGCGACATCTCAGATATGTCATGTTACAGATGTGTTGGCTGGGACATTGGTTTATAGTATGAGAAATTCATATATTAGTATAGTAAAAATTAATTAATTAAATTATTTTGATACGAGGATACTGGGTCCAGAAATAATTTCTATGGGAATCATGGAGGAGGTGACGACTCAAGTTAACGAAACAATTATACATTCCTGTCACGATAACTGCCCGAAAAATAAAACACCGGTAAATTTTTACGGTAGAACCAGCACCTCGAGACATTGAGAGTCGAGGTGAGAAGCCTTTTCAATAAAGCCAAGAGTAACCAAATCTGGATCTATTGGTCATATAATCAAAGCATGATCCTCTACGCTTCACTGATGTGGTGGCCACATTTCGGCACAAGTCAAGTTGCAGAAAGTGCAGCGGCTAGAAGCGTTAGAGGTAATGCTCAATCTTGGAACACAATTAACATACAGTCAGGTTGGGCTTCGAAAAGCAGTCTGAAGTGGTCATAAATAACTTTATACAAAATTCATTTTTCAAGCAGAAGTAAATGCTAGAGAGATGTGGCCAGAAGTGAATCGAAAGGGGCTTCCAGAGGAAAACTCTGTATACTGTCAGATAGTCAAGCAAATTAAATCTCACTGGAATAGAATTCCAGGACAAATAGTGAGCTCATCACCAAGAAAAGCTTGTGAAGGGCTTTCGAGGCCGCATAGCCTATACGACCAACAGCTTGTACATTATTTTTATTGAAATTGCATATCACTTTTCCAACGAACCGAAAACATGTCCAATACCTATAATCTTTCAATATCAGATTGCAACTAATTAATTTTACCTTTTGAAAGAAGTTTCATAGATTTGCTTAAAAATTTCCGAATATGCAAACCCGAGGCAAAAACTTGTATAGATTTGGGGAGTGATATAACTGTATCACCCACAGATTAAGAGGCATCACCAGCGCGTCATCACAAAAGACAAATTTTTTCATTGCACCACACATCTTTGGTGTGTGGGGATATAATTTTGAAGAGTGATAGTGGAGATAACGAAGCACCTGTCAGTAACAAAACTACTTAGCTGGGAGCGCCAATAAGGTAGATAGCTCCTAATCGTAGTTTCGGTTTTGCGTGAAAACTAATGACCTTATAAAAATATATTTTCTTTCTCTGGGTCTATAATTTCCTTATTATATGGGTTGCAACAGTAAAACTGATCGATTCGCGCCGCATCCCTCCGTCCGGATCTGGCTCTCTGCGATGTATCTATGGCAGGGACTTTGTCGAATAAATGGATAGAAGCATACCTGAATGTTACCGGTGTCATGAGAATAACCCCGACGGCTGCTCTAGAGGTACTACTGGACCTATCACCACAGCAAATTCACATTCAAAACCTAGGTCTGCTGACAAGGCACTGGCTATACAGGTTCTGTCAGAAAGCAGAAGCACTACTTATATCATATCATTGCGAAGGTTTAACAAGATCGAAACACATGCAGTAGGGAAAGAAAAGAAACAAAGGCAAAAAGGCCACTTAGAGGAACCACTGTCAAAGATGTGGAGTCTAATTATGAAGACCAAGCTCCGGAGACAGGGCCTGACTGAGATATTCTTATATGGAAAATAATAATGAGAACACACATATCAGGGACCGATGATGGCAAACACAAGAATTTTCTAATAATAATATGATAATAATAATAATAATAAGATCGTGGGGCGCCTGAGACCATAATGCATTTTTTGTCTGCGTGTCAAGCTTATGCGGTGTCAGCCTATAATCCACAGGCATAACGCGGCGCTACGATTGTTGTACTACCATATACTACTCGCGTTCGGTATAGACGAGACACCGGTGTTGCCTTATGCTTCGGGGGATTGAGAGTTCGTTGTGGAGAATGAGAAGTAACGAATTTATTAGAACTACTTGTTCTCCACCCTCATACAAATATAAGCAAATACGCCTGATGTAGTCCTTCGTTATAGAGTTTTCGGTTCTGGTGAAACGAACATCGTCTGAAAAGAGGAGGAAAAACGGATTAAATACCGAGATTTACTCTTAGAACTCCGCAGGCTCTATCCAAATCATTTTGTTAAAATGGTGGTTCTTATCATAGGGGTCCTTGGACGTGGGGAGTGACTATCTGGGTAAATCGAAGCTCCGTAGACGGCCTCGACTGGAATAATCTAAACGGACAAAAAAAATTATAAAAATAATAATAATAAACGACACCAGCACACCCTCTGGATGTATCGGGGATCCGGAGACAGGGCCCAACTGGAATAATCCTAACGGATTTAAAAAATAATAATAATGCGAATTTTTAAATTCAGTTTTCGACCACTCCCGATCGTGGAGTGTGGAGAATATTTCAATGACCGACGACAATTAAATATTTCGTAATATTGATTTCATAATAGTAATAATGATGAGAATTTTAAAATTCAATTGTCATCTACTTCCAGTCCGTATAATCTAAAATTTGGCTCAATATCAAGGACCGACGACAACACAAGAATTCCATAATTTTAATGTAATAATAATGATAATAATGAAAATTTTTTGATAACATTTTCACTCACTTTCAATCATCCGAATAATCTGAAATTTCGCATACATATGAAGAACGATGACAACACAAGAATTTCATAATAATAATATAATGATAATAACATTGATGAGAATAAATATTTTTCTCAAAAAACGCGATTTTACATAAAAAACATCAATTCGAAATTTGAATTTTTTGCGAATAGGCCTTTGTCTCTGCCATATTAAGGATACATTGAAGACCAACCGAGAGATGCTGAATAAAAATGATAAAATACCTGACGCCATTGGAATAGTCCTTACAGGTATTAGGGACACGTTTGTTGCACCTGAGAACTATCTCTGTGACAATTGTCACAAATAGTAAATTGCGCAAAAGATCGTAATTATGTCAGTTTTATGTTATGTAGCAAACATCACTATTGAGTGGATCAAATTTTAGGTATTGTCCAAGTTTTTTCAAATATTTACGCGACATTTCTCGAAGACTATTGAGGGTTGCTTGTAAGAGTGCAGCTGGTTGACGGAAAGTACAAAAATATACGCGAATTACTTCTTGATTGAATCAGTCGTTCACCCAAGAAAATACCAATCTAGCAGCTATTCATGTTTGGTAGGAATAATAAAAAATTGTATATTTTTTTAAGATTAAAGTGACCGTAAAGTAGTAGAATTGTATTATTTAATCGTTTAGCAATAATTGATTGTTTCATTCAATAATTTCCTTCCATAAAATCTTACTGATACTGATTATGGACATACATACAATTTGCACCAAAAAACTAGTTAATATTCAAACAATTTTCAACAGACGTCGATAGTATAAATGATGAATTGTACCAGATTTCACATTGAAATATGGTTGTAAGGATATGAGGGATGCACGTAAGGTGCATATGAGATACTAGTACTCTTTATGAGACTAGAACTATGAAAAATTAGGGAAAAAAAATTATTGCGTAGGTGGCTGTGATTCCAGATCTTAATATTGTTTTCGATTCTAAACAACAATTCTAAATAACGGTACTCGATAATATCAAATATAGTTAAGGGTAAATTACTCTTAATGGAAATTCTTATTTTTTATTCTCCACTGTACACCGTTTGGAAATTCAGAATTTTGATAACTCAAATACAAGTTTTTCGCAAAACACCAACTTTTCGCTGAGACCCTTACTAATGTTTTGCAAGAGTTTCAACTTCGCCTTGCTTATTGTCAAGAGGCAAATGGCTTGAAATTTGAGCACTTAATTCAATAGTTTGTAGGTTTATTTAGTCCTGTTGTCAAGTTTAAAATTAAATCATTATGAATGAAATATCTTTTATATCTCGAAAATACGTTTAGGTTACATAAGAAAAAATATGACATCCATACACAGAAAAATGCATTTTTTCTGAAGGTATTATCAGAATGGGGTATTGCCATTTTAAAATATATATATCATGTCGTCAGAACTCGAACAGTGATGCTGTCATCAAAAATACGAGTAGACCATAAAAAGAAAATAAACATGTCTGAGCTTTTTATCCCAAATGGCCATATCAAGCTTTCGACTAATTTGTTCCAACCTTTAAGAATGACCAGTCTTCAAATAATCCAGAACACTAGAGACATAAGGAAGAAGGTAACTATCCCTTTCTGTCACAGCGTTTAACTTCCGATAGTCAACAGATAATCTAAACGAGTGGTCCTTCTTCCTGACCATCAAGATCGGCGAAGACCAAGGGCTACTAGATCTTTCTATCACTCCCAACGACAACATCTCGTCTAGTTCTTTATCAGTATGGGCTTGCATTACTGGCGGCGCAGGGAAATATCTCTGTTTGATTGGTGCGGCATTACAGTTGATGACGTGCTCAGTAACCGTAGTACATCCCAACGACGAACCCATGAGTTCCCTATTCCTGGTAATCATAGCGTCCATCTGGACTTTTTGCAGATCAGATAACACAGTCTGACTCTGAAGGTGATCAACAGTTCGAATCGTTGCGGGTTACTCAGAAAAATGCCATTCATTATGTCTTGAATCGAGGACAATTCCCATAACTATCAAAAAATCTGATCCTAAGATAAGTGTGTGAGGTACCCCAGGAACAACTGAAACAGATAAAACTCTCAAAGATCTCTAACAACAAAAGGTACCATACATTCTCCTAACACATCACAATTTTGACCACTGGCGACACGACATACAGACTAGCACTTCGGTACCTAAAATTTCAACTTTCAAATATAGTCTTTCATTATTCACTGCATGATTTAAAATAAAATCGTGTATGGATTGAATTTTTGTCGAACACTCTATAGCAACACTTCTCAAGTGCGCTGTCTGCCGTTTCCCTGGTCATCAAAATCAGGACAGTTCCTAGTTGTATAACCTTCCGCATTACACTTAAAACAATGCGGACCCTTAGGAGCCAAACAACCAATCGCCCTATGGCCGGATTGCTTATACCTATAACAAAGCGAGTTCTGATTTGAGTTACCATTGCCAGAGAGACGGCTTCTCAGATTTGCCTGACAAGATTGTCTATCGTTAGATTTGCGTTGCCAGGAATTATTTACCCTATCGGAAGGCTCTATCAGAAGGCCGCAATGCTTCTACTCTCAACGCTATCAACCTTAATGTATGTCAAGTTCTTTTCCAGAACATTTGTTCTCCTACATTAAGTTTCACATAATTCCGAATACTATCACGTCTCTCTTCCATACGACAAACAACTCTAAAATCCTCTAAACTAGTTGCTAAGGGATCACGTAACCTATCCTAATAAATTGGATACAAATTCTTCAAAATAACCATTGGCTTAGTCTCCTCTGCAATTAGGCATCTCAGTCTGTTAAAGTAACTATTAATGATGGCTAAGTGAACACCAATCGATTCTGAAGGATGCTGAGTGCCAACAAGTATTCTCTTCTGAATTCTTCGACCAACTTACGCCAACTGGCAACCTTAACGCGAACATCCTTGTAGAATTGGTAAGCCTTTTCTAAAAATGAATCGATTCCAGACTCAAATAAAACATCTTCTGGAATATGAAGAGCCAATCTAAGTTCTTCAACCATTTCGAAGGAACCGAAAACAGATAAAGACGTGGGGAAATCTATAAATGTCTCAATACCCCACTTATAAGGTGTATCATTCGCAGTGAATGGACAGCTGCACCAGAAGTGTTAGCTAAATCCACACGAACAGAGGACGACGTATGCACCTGACCTAGGCCTGCTTGAAAAGTTTGGTTCTGACCAGAGAGAACCGCTAAAGCTGGTGGAATCGAATCAACTGGTTCCGGGTACAGTTTATGATGAAGATGATCTGAAAGGGTCAAAATCCTAGCCAATAAACCTGATTTAGCCTTCTGTTGATCTGCAAGATCGACATCTGTAGGTGTCATAAGGTCAATCCTACCTAACAAATGGTTTATCTGCGTCTGACATCTGATGACTTCGGCTCCTCCTGAAATTCCTGTAAAATCTCTAAGAGTTATATCTAATTCAACTAATTTAGTTTCAACTGCTACTCGATCTTACTCAAATCTATATGGATGTTTTGGATACGAGAAACTCTGATTTGCAGCCTCACTACGAAGAATAGCAGCTAGACTGCTGTGCATCTCATCTACGGTTCCTGTTTCGACTCCTCGAATATCAAGTTCATACTCCTGTTCAACCTTTCTCAAATACTTGATAACCAACTTACCAGGCATGATAAACAAAGTAATCAAAATCAAAAGTTAGAAAAGGTACAATATAAACAATAACAAATTTTCTCCACGATTCACTGTTGCGTAAAAATTAACAGTGCCTAGCCAGAACACATTATATCCATAGTAATTAGACCATCAGATCTGTTTAGATATAAACATAAATAAATAAAAAAAAATCGAATCTCAAAGTAAAACTCAGGTAAAGTGTACTTTATTGTTGGTTAGTCAAATGTCTGTATGAAAAAAAACTTTACTTACACAAGTCCCAAAACAAAATTCCAAAAATATTTCAAACAACAAAATTCAAAGTTGACAATTACAAAATTCTTTTCCAAGTTCCAGCTGAAGAAAATGTTCTGTCCGGTTTCACCAAAATATTCCAACACCAAGACTCTTCCTAACGTTCTCAAGTTCCAAATTTCTTCAAAAATCCAACAATGGTTCCAAAAATCTTTAAACTTCCTCGTTCTCTTCGATGTTGGTTCAAAATCCAGAGAAATATACACAATGTCTATATTTAATATTGAAAATGAATCAATAAATAACAACACCTCGTATATACACTAAAATATTGTATGCTCAAAACATGAGACCAAGATTTTTTGCCTCCGGAACTATATTTAGCGATATACAATTCAGTGAAATATTGATTTGAGGTAGGTACCTTTGAGTTGCAGTTCATGACTGATATAAGATTCATAAATATTTTGAAGGTCAGTGTTGATCCCACCAACAGCTTCATGCAGCATTTCTGGTTTGAAGGACACATACAGTTGGATATCGTCAGCGTAAGCATGATACTTACAAAGACTGATCTTAGTATGTTGGAAGTGTATAAGCTGTACAGTAAAGGCCCAAGTATAGATCCCTGGGGAACACCTCGCATCAACCTTACTGATTCAGACAGGTCACCTTCAAGTTTCACCATTTGATGTCTGTTTGTGAAGTATTCTTGCATCATCTCAACAGCTGTTTTTGAGAAGCCAACATAATTGAGCATGGATATGATTATGTTTGAATTCAGGAAGTCGAACGCTTTACTGTAGTCCAGTAAGACCATCAGCAGATATTATCCGTTGCTGCCAAAATGTCATCCGTTGTGTTCCAATAACTTAGACATGGTGGGGAGAGTACTTATATGGGTCTGAGATCTTTGTATTCCAGAATGTCGGCGGTTTTAGGGACAGGTACTACATACGCGATTTTACATTGAGTTGGGAAAAAGCTCTCGAGGATACAGCTGTTTACTATATGAAAAAAACATTTTTTGTTATGGGAAAACATATTCTTATCATTGTCATATTAACACCATCCACGCCAATAGCATCAGTTTTCAGGCTAAGTTGTTATTATAGAATTCAATAAGTTCTTTGTTATCGTTACTGAATTTTGGGACACTGTCAACACAATGGGAGTTTATGTGATTGGCGTTATTCAAGTTTTCTGGGATTGCAACATGAGGTTTTTTGTTGAAAAGGGGAACATTCTCTATGAAAAATGAAAAATGAGATTTATTTGTAATATCTAACAGAAAACAGCTACTTCCCCGGTACAAACCACGCTTGAAACATTTAAGTTTTTCAGATCTATCCACAGTTGATTCTGGTTTTTATTGGCCAAACACTATTGAAATATTCTTTTTTTACATTTCTAATTGAAGCGTTGGTAGTGTTTCTGAGACTTTCATAATGACGAAGATTATCCTCGGTCTTAGTTCGCTTGTATTTCAGTTTTGCTTTGTCTCTGCTTTAGTGAATCTGACTGACCGCTGGGGCATGATGATCAAATACTGATAAAATAGATTCATTGAGTAATGTCAATGAATTTCTTCTAGTTCTGAGCAAACTTCATTAACATCTAAATTTTTTAAAATTATACAATGTTTCATTACAGGTTTCGGCTTTGAAATAACAGGATCTGCAAAAACTGCATCATGGTCCGATATATCACAAACCTTCACTCCAGAATTCGATATGAATTCTATTTGTGTAACCATTATCAAATCTATCAGTGTTAAGGCGGCTCCACACATTCGGGTATTTGGCAAATACACGTATATTTGAATATTTGTCTGTATATTTGTGTTCGAATATTCGCTTTTATACCAAATATATATCCCCACATTTGCATGTATGTATTTGTGTATTTGACGCGGAAAGCACAAAAATTCATACGATGAAAGTGGAAGGTGAAGACGTTCCAGTGATTGCATCAGCAGCATTTTTGCTGATGAATTCAGCTTTGTTACTGCTAAAAAAGATGGTAGATGTTATCGCCGAATACATCTCAATACATCTCGTGGGAGTATAATCGATTATTATCGATGCTTTTGTGGTATTACTACTGAAAATAATGTCTGGTCTATATTCCAACACTTCTACATCGCATGTTTCATCGACACAAATTAGAATACTTCTAAATTGAGAATTTTTCAGCATTGAACTCTTTTCCTCGTTCCTGCTTTTGTGAAGTGGATGAGACGCATTTCAAATCACAAATTAATTTTCATATGAATCTAAAAACTCCATTATCGTTTCCTATAACAACTCTATTTTCAACAAACTAAACATATTTAGCATAAATATAATATGCTTTCTACAAAATGCTCACCCTGTACGAAAATGTGGATAAGAAGTGCCTTTGCCTGTTTTGCCAATATTTGTATTCATTTACCAACATCGAGCGGAAAATCTTTATATTTGTCGAATTTACCCTTGTTAGCGATTATTTGCCTTCGTCTATATGCCAAATATTTGGATATTTGGGACAAATACCCGAATGTGTGGAGCCACCTTTAAACTTTTTTCGCACACTCTAGTTGATGAATTTATGATTTGTGATAGCTCATGATCGCTCATAAAATTATCAAAATATTTGTTCGAATAATTGTTCAAGTTGTGAACATCAATATTTAAATCGCCCATGCAAATTATATTATCAGACATATTTAAGGAATAGATATTTTCTTAAAAATGTATACCCACAAATCGAAACTGCAGACATATTTACCTTATCGTCCACCCATGTCTCGCTAACTGCAACAATATCACATTTATTCCTTATAATGAAATTCCTGAAATAATTGAATGTGACCAAAATAGAACGAACATTCAAGTGTATTATTCTAAAATTATTCTGAATATTTATCATATTATAAACTTTACGATGAAAGAACAATTAACATAAATAAAAACAATACTCATATTAGTTATTTCTTTAGAAAAGTGTGTATACAATAGGAAATATGAGTACTATTGAAAGAAAAAAAATAGGTATATTGAAAGAGAATAAACTTAAATTTTTTTCTAGTTTGCCGAAGCTATTTTCTTCTTTATCCAAGGTAACCATTGAAAGCAGGTCTGCTCATACTATATCAAATTATTCCTGTGTTAGTGACTGAATGAATCTTGTGATGTCATCGGTGGATAAGATTTTATTTACCTTGCCATTGATTTTTTCCCGAACTTTAATGACAACATTCGTTCCTTTCAACTTGGATTCATTGTAGAATACAGAATTTCTTTTTTCATCAGAACTAAATTTCACCAGTAAAGGTTGCGGCCCACCTTTTTTGCTAACAGGCAGTCGATAGCAGTAGTCTATATACTCCTCCTTGATATTTAGTTTCATTTTGTTATTAAATATGGATACTATTCGTTTCACATGGCTTTCATCCGGACCTCCCTCGTCCTTTACACCGTAGACACGTAGGTTATTTTGTTTAGCTTCTTGTTCTAATTGATCCACTCTCTCTTCCAATGGGCTAATCTTCTCTTTATAGATCTTAATGTGTGACTCGATCATGGCAGGAATTTGCGTGGAGATCATTTCAACTAATTTCTTCAGAAACAACTCAGATGATATGATTTTTTCACAGATTTTCTGTGATTGTGTCTCGATATCAGTTTGAGTTTATTTTCTTGACCTACACATTTTGATTTAACACAGGACTTTGATAATAACAATAACTACTGGAGAGCTACCTCTACACTCTACCACAGATAAGAATGAATAATATAAATAAAAATAAATAAGAATAATATATCTAGTGATAAGGCACTCAACACAATCGAACGCGCAATTTAAAATCTATCGCCAGATTGGATTCACTGTAAGGGAGTTTGGATGTGGGATAAAAATGTGTAATGAGTGAAATACTTCTACTTTTTGAAATATTATAAAGAAAATTCTAGAATTTTCTTAAAGCTTCTGGAAAGTTCTAGAAAATTCGAGATCTCTGTGCAATAAACTGGAACAAAGTCTTCGTAATGCTTACTAAAAAGACCATTGAGCGTAGTTTTTCAAAAGACGGCCATCATGGAGAGGGCGTGATGAGGAAACTTACTGGAAATCTCTAGAATATAAAAAATAAATTTCTAGAATATACGAAGAAAAATTCCGGAAATTTCGAGATGTCCGTGGAATAAGCTAGAACAGAGTCTCCGTAATGTACTAGAACACTGAAAATACAACCAAGTAGTAAGTGTTTAAAAGTTTGGCCAGCGGGTAGAGGGCGAGGTGATGTAACTTTCTGGAATATTCCAGAATATAAAAAAGACATTTCTATAATATAAGAAAGAAAATCCTAGAATGTTCTTGAATCTTTTGGAAAGATCTAGAAAATTCGAGATCTTCGTGGAATGAACTAGAACAGAGATTTCATAATGTTTTTAACATACTGAAAAGACCCTTCAATACAGTTTTTGAAAAGTCGGCCATCAGGGAGAAGGTGAAAAAACGTTCTGGAAATCTCCAGGAAATAACAAATTTAAAAATATACTTCTAGAATATACGGAAGAAAGTTCTAGAATGTTCTAGAACCTTCCAGAAAGTTATAAAAATTTTAAAGTATTCGTGGAATAAGCGAAATGTTCTAGAATGTACTGAAAAGACACTAAAGTTCTCGAAAGTTCGTTGAACAGGATGAAGAGCATTAAGATTGGAAATTGGAAAATGGAAAATTAAATAAAAATCTGGAATATTTTCGAGATTTCTATAAAATTCTAGAAATCGTGAAATGAACCAGAGTAGTGTATTCGGAAGGTTCTAGAACGTACGAGAAAAAACACTCAAGTGAAATTGTCCAAGATCGTATATTTTTTACTCGGGCAACGCCGGATGTAACAGCTAGTAGATATATATATATATATAAATATACAGTGTGCCCAAGATAAGGATGAACAGCATGGGGATCTCGAGAACCGTAAGAGTTACACAGTAGGTCAAATGGGCAAAAAGTTGCGCAATTAAGGGGTCAATAAATAGATGCTGAGAAATCCCAAAAATGTTGTTTACTTCCGGAGATATTCGGAAAAAACCGAAATTTGGCGATTTGGTTTTTATTTTTTTCTGAAGTTATTTGAAAAGTTTCGAAAAAACCAAAGGCACTTTCTCGTTGCCACTTTTTTACTTCTACAAAATGACGTCCACAAAATTTCCGTACAACGTTTCGTTTGAAAGAAAACATCATCAACTTTTTTTTTTATATGGCACGAAAAAAATGTACACCCTGTATGACATAGCATTTTTTATTTATGTTTTCCTATGTTTTTATTCAGAAAAAATGCTTATCAATAGTTTTTCAACATAATCTAATATTTAACTAAAAGAAACTAAAATAATGAGAACTAAGAAGGAAAGAATTATTGTTAAAGATTGTATAAGTTCTATAGCATATGTTCAAATAGATTACCTCCAGTTTGTAGACATAAGTATGTCCGTCTCACTGTGGATTCTATAACACGATTCAACATTTCAGGTGTAATTGTAGCAAATGCTGATCGTACTGAGCGAAGTAAGTGTTCCTCGTTTTCAAAATTTTCTTTGTATACCTCATTTTTGATATGGCCCCACAAAAAAAAGTCTAAAGGTGTTAGGTCTGGTGACCTTGCTGGCCAAGGTGTATCACTATGAGTGCCAATCCATTTTCTTGGGAATCGCTCACACAGGTATCGGCGAACAGCTGCGGAATTATGAGCTGGTGCACCATCTTGTTGAAACCAGCAATTATGCACAGCGTCCAATGGCAAATTATCCAAGGCATATTCCAGATCTTGTCGTAACAGACGAAGGTATCGTTGAGCAGTTAAAGGAGTGGTAGATGAATGGACCTATAACCTTTGTGCCAAAAATTCCACACCAAATATTTAATCCGAATCGATGTTGTTATCTGGACGATCTCTTCACACGTGGATTTTGTTGTGACCAATAGTGTGTGTTGCGCCTGTTGAAAATACCGTTATTGGTAACCCTAGTTTCATCCGATCAGATCACTTTGAAAGGAAAATTTGCATCGCCATCACACATTCTTTCATACCACTCGCAAAAATGTCTACGCCGCTCATCATCACCTGGTCTTTTAAGCCTTGACAAATTCGAAATTTATATGGCTTGAATTTATGTTTTCTTAAAATAAATTGAGCTGTTGATTTAGGTACCCCAGTCTGGTCTTCAATTTCTCTAGTTGAACTTTCTGGATTTTCAATGACTGATTGTAAAACTAGGTATTCTTTTTCTTCAGCAGATGGTTTGGTTTTTGTCGGGATAGCACAGGTTTTTTAAATGAACCATAATTTTTTAAATTTTGTACTAAATGCCTGAAAATGGACTTGCCAGGTTGTTTTCGCTCCGGGTATTTTTTCGAATACATGTGTTCGGCTTCTACACAATTTCTTTTTCATACAATGTAGCAGGACAGCATATCAAACTTTTCTTCGTTTGTAAAATTACCTCCCCCCATTTTAATGTAGAAGAAACGAACGCAATAACAACAATAACAACAATGAAATACTCATTCAATACGAAAATTATTTATGGAAACTGACAGCTATGTATGTTGCCATGGATTGTTTCTAAGCCGCCTACGTTCAAAAATTGTAATAAGCATTTTTTCTGACTAAAAACATAGGAAAACATATGCTGTACGTCGTTGCATTCGCAATAAAAAATGCTATGTCATACAGGGTGTACATTTTTTTCCTGCCATATAAAAAAACAAAGTTGATGATGGTTTATTCCAAGCGAAACGTTGTACGGAAATTTTGTAAACGCCATTTTGTAGAAGTAAAAAAGTGGCAATGAGAAAGTCCCTTTGGTTTTTTCGAAACTTTTCAAATAACTTCAGAAAAAAATAAAAACCAAATCGCCAAATTTCGGTTTTTTCCGAATATCTCCGGAAGTAAACAACATTTTTGGGATTTCTCAGCATCTATTTATTGACCCCTTAATTTGCCCATTTGACCTACTGTGTAACTCTTACGGTTCTCGAGATCCCCATGCTGTTCATCCTTATCTTGGGCACACTGTATATATATATATACAGTGTATACAGTGTGTATATATATATATTTATATATATATATATCTATGTATATATAAATAAAGTAGAAAACCATAGAATGGCTTCGTGAGGGAAATAGAATAGGTGGTTAACTTTATTATAGAACTTTCTTCCGTATAATCTAGAAGTATATTTTCAAATTTTTTATTTCCTGGAGATTTCCAGAACGTTTCTTCACCTTCTCCCTGATGGCCGACTTTTCAAAATATGTATGTAAGGGTCTTTTCAGTATGTTAAAAACATTATGAAAGCTCTGTTCTAGTTAATTCCACGAAGATCTCGAATTTTCTAGAACTTTCCAAAAGATTCAAGAACATTCTAGGATTTTCTTTCTTATATTATGAAAATGTCTTTTTCTTATTCTGGAATATTCCAGAAAGTTACCTCGCCCTCTATATTATTCCCTTGTAATCACGAGGTGTTCTGACTTCAACCACAAATATGTTGCTGGCTCCTGTGGTTGGCTCCTATAATTGTGTGATCTTGCGTTCAAGTGTTGCATAACTTTACACTTGGCTATACCGTACTGAAGAGGTCTGATGAGTCCAAAACGGATTCGTCTACGGTTGCATTATGAGGGTTTACCCACTAATTTTCTCCTTTGTATGTATGTATATACAGTGTGTCCCACTTTGAGCAGCCACACCCTCGTATTTTCTTGACAGTAAAAAGATTTGAAAATTTGTTTTTTATTACATATAGTACCCAGAAATATCTACCTTCAGGTTATCAGGTTATCGCAAAAATAACATCAGGATCTGTTTCAGAACACCCTAAAACCCCCAAATCTCAGTGATAATTCATTAAAATATTCAGGGTGTCATCTGTAACTAACAACTTTTTTATTTGTTATTCATCCGCAATGTTTGGTAGTTTTCGATTTTTTTCTTGGTCACGAAGTACCTGAAAATGTTCAAATAATGCTGTAGGGAATGTTCCAATATTACTTTTTCATGGCTACCTACGACCAAATTGAAAAGTGAAAAATTGGGAAAAATATACCAGTGATTTTTTTATCGCAAAAATAACACTGAGTTATATCCCAGAACACTCTGAAACCCCCAAATATCAGTACTTAATTATTTAAAATATACATGGCGTCACCTGTAACTGACATAGTATTGATTTTTATTCATCCGTAATGTTTAGTTGTTTTCGATTTTTTTCCATAATCACTAATTACTTAAGAATAATGTTGTAGAAAATATTCAAATATTACTTTTTCATGGCTAGCTATGACCAGTCGAAAAGTGCAAAAGTGTGGAACACACATCAAGGACTTTTGTAGAATAAACGTAACAGCGGATTCTGGTTCAGGATACCCCAATTCTTGTATCATAAAAATATACAGGGTGTCATCTATAGCTGGCAGAATTGATAACGCTTATTTATTCGTAGCGTTTAGTTGATTTACAAAATTTTTTCTCGAGTCATAAAGTACCCAAAAACGTTCAATTGATGCTATACAAAATACCAAATATTACTTTTTGATGCCTAGATATGATCAGTTGAAAGTTGAATTATAAAGGAAAACATACTGAAGATTCTTTTGTCTCCGAGCTAACACCAAGTTCTGGTTTAGAACACCATAAAGGCCCCGGATCCTGTTGTTCAAATCATGAAATTACACAGGAAGTCATCTGTAAATGAAAACATGTCTTACCTTTATTAAATAAATTTTGTTGCTAGTTTTACAGGTGACACCTTGTATATTTTAATGATTTAAGTAATTAGATCTGAGTGATTTAGATTGTTTCGAACCACAATTTGGTTTTGTGATGAAACCAAGCTCTGAAATGTTTCCCTATTACAGAATATTATAAATAAAAATATAATCACGAGTATAATTATTTCTTTCACAAAACTAACACCGGATTCTCGTTCTCAACAAGCTTTACAAGATTTATGAATAAAAACTGAGATATGTTACCATTTACAGGATGATATCCTGTATAATTTCATTACCCGGGCAATGAATTCTGGAGGTTTTGCAGTATATTCTTAACCAGGATATGTTGTCTCGGTAATAGAAGGATGTTTACCACAATTTTTCAATTTTCAACAGGTCATATATAGCTATGGAAATATAATATTTCGTATTTTTTTTTACACAGTATCAAATAAATATTTTGGGTGCTTCTTGATCGGAAAAGAAATATTCAGAAACAATTCAACATTACGGATAAATAAAAGTTTGCTAAGCTACAGATGATACCCTGTATATTTTTAGATTTGAGTATTGAGGTGGGGATTTTAGGGTGTTCTGATCCAGAAATGTTTGTGCTTCAAGTATCCTTAATGTATTTTCCCCATTTTTTCGTCTCTCAACTCGTCATAGCAAGCCATGAAAAAGTAATATTTGGTTATTTTGTATAGCAGTAATTGAACATTTTAGGTACTTTGTTACTATAAAAAAAAAAAACAAAAACAACCAAAGATTACGGATGAAAACAAATTGAAAATGTTGTTAGTCTGTAAGACATCCTGTATATTTTAACGAGATCTGGGGGTTTAAGCATGTGCTGAACCAGAATCTGATGTTAGTTTCGAAGTAAAAAATCTTTTAGTATATTTTTCCCAGTTTTTTACTTTTCAACTGGTCATAGCAAGCCATGAAAAAGTAAAATTTGGGTATTTCTTATACTCAGGATCAATTGTACACGTTCAGGCTCTTCGTGACAAAAAAAATCGAAAGCAACCGATCATTTCGGATGAATAAAAATCAATAATGTTGCTAGTAACAGATGCCACCCTGTATATTTTAATGAATAAAGCACTTAGATCTAGGGGTTTTAGGGTGTTCTGAAACAGAATCTGGTGTTATTTTTGCGATCAAAAAATGCCCAGTATGTTTTTCCTAATTTTTCACTTTTCAGTTGGTCGTAGGTGGAAAATGGATATACAAATATTACATCAACCTCACGTTAGATATTTTTGGGTACTATATGTTATGAAAAATAACTTTTGATATCACTGTACTGTCAAGAAAATACGAGGGTGTGGCTGCTCAAAGTGGGACACACTGTATATATATATATATATATATATATATATATATATATATATATATATATATATATAAGAATTATCCCTTTCGCGTGAATCTGATGTCAACAGGATTAAAACACTATAAAAAATAATCAGAATTATAACTATTTGAAAATTTGCTGAATTTTTATTCAGCACTTCGAAACGCCTCCTTGAGATGCAAAGCATAAAACAAATGGGCTAGTAGACCCCAAAAATCTTTTTCATGTTGAATTACTCTCAGACGAATATGTGTGATTTTTTATCGATTCCTAAGGGTATAAATTACATGGTGAAGGATCCGCCCTAAAGTTGACGTATGTCATGCTGTCACTTATGTCATGTACCTCGTGTCGTGAAAGTGGCCAGAGTGGCTCCTGGCGTCTGTCTGCATACATTGGTTAATCTATGGGCGATACTGGCGATAGACCAACTTATATCTTGGGTGACACCTAAACAATGACTTTTTGTCATATGGTACGAATGTTTGAGGATTCATTGGAATATTTCCGATATTAAGGTTACCCAAGGATTGTCTTTAACGTATACAGGATGGGTAATTATAAAAATGAAATGATGAAAAAATCCAGTACAGCTTGGCAAATATATAAAGGGATATGAAATCGGCACGCCTATCGATGCGCGGTAGCAGAAGAGCTCAGTATATATTATAACTGAATGTACAATTTATACTACCCCCATATCGCCCGAATACTTTATCCTTCTAATTCGCGCAGCTCATACTTTTATCGACATTTCCTTATAGATTTGCCAAGCTGTAACTACTATAGAAAAAGTTTATAATGTTTCAAAATGTGAAGTAGGTATATTCTTATGAGAGTGAAATGTATGTATACATTTAGTTATTTTTAATGCACTAAAAACGGAAAAATAATTTTCATGATTATCCAAAAATGAAGGGTATAAGTAAAATCGTGGAGCGCCAGGAAAATACATTTCGCAATGATGATTAAGCGCACCACGCTTCTACTCATATCTTTCATTTTTGGATAAAAATGAAAACATTTTTTTTTTTTTATTTTCTACTTTATAGTCTTGTCGTCTTATCAGATCTTGTATCGATTTCAAATGCCATTTCATAACATCAAACTATGTTGAAACATTGTAACATACTAACACTTCAATTGAATGTAAAAAGGTCTATCTTTGGACCTTACAAAGGTAAAAGTAGAGTGCGATCCGAGAGCACTGTCAAGTTTTCATAAAGTCGATTTTTCAATGTCTATATATATTCGAATTTTTCAATTTCAACAGAAGAATCATAATCTCCGACCCCGAAAACCCCCAGATACTAATTTGGAATAGAATTGGATCATAACTCAAGATTCATTCGCCATATTGGAGCCGCCATCTCGAATTTTTTAATTTCGACAGATCATAATCCTTGCCCCCGAAAACTCCCAGATACCAATTTTGAATAGAATCGGAAAACTATTACAAAACTCGTCCGCCATATTTGATCCGCCATTTTTTTTTCCTCTAATAAAAATTGCACAATGCAGTACCTACATACCGTATGATGATTAAGTGTAATGATGATCAATTATAATTTTTCTCGTCGAATATGTATTGATCAATTGTCGAGTGCCGAAAACATATTTGTCGTGAAAACTCCTATTTTATAAATGCCGGAAACTTACCTTCAAATGATGAAAAATTATGTGTCCACTTTTTCAGAATACACTGGCATAACGGTTGGTTTATTTTTTCTGCACCTAAAAATCCACTCAACAATTGTCGAGTGACCAGAACAAAATTGTCGAGTGACCAGAACAAAATTGTCGTGGAATGTTGAAATTTTCTGAAGCGGAAAAACTACCTGTAATTGGTAAAATTCAATAATTTCCATTCTCTCCGTACCTACGCACTGTATGATGGGTATTTATAACTTTTCTAGTCAGATATTTATTGAACAATTGTCGAGTGTCGAAAACACATTATTTGTTGTGAAAACTCCTACTTTCTGAGAGCCAGAAAACTACATTTAAATGATGAATAATGGAGTTATTCTACTTTTTTAGTAATACACTCGCATAACTTGCATGGTTTATTTTTTCCACACCCGAAAATCCACTCAACAATTGTGGAGAAATCGTCATGAAAATTTTAAATTGCCTGAAGCAGAAAGACTACCTGTAATTGGTATAGTTTTATCATTTCCAGTTTCTTGGCTGTACCTACGCTTTGTATTATGAATTATTATTATTTTTCTGATCGAAATTTCATTGAACAATAGGGTATTAGACTGAAATTGATAAAATGTCTCATAGTAGACGTATAAAGTGTGTCTCACTTATCATGGAAACACCCCCGTATCTTCCGTAATAATTGAGGTAGGATGATGAAACTCAAAAGACAGATGGAAATATTCAAACTGCACCTACCACCTGAATGGTGTTGACCTACGTGACATACACTGCCCGTCACTCGCGATGAAACAACCCATTTTACGGCAAAACATACTAGGTGGCAAAATAGGCTCTAAATTTTTTCAGATTCGTGATCAGGACCACCAAATTACTACAGATACACCTTTTTTCTGAAATAATTTCAGTCCTGAAAAATCCGAATTTGTCTCACTTCTCATGGAAAGACCCCCGTATCTTCCGTAATAATTTAGGTAGGATGATGAAACTCTCAGGACAAATAAAAATGGTCAAAATGCACCCACCAACTCAATTAGGTTGGCCTACGTGATATACACTGCCCACCACTCGCGATGGAACAACCCATTTTTACAGCAAAACATATTAGGTGGCAAAATAGGCTCTAAATTTTTTCAGATTCGTGATCAGGACCACCAACTTACTACAGATACACTTTTTCCCTGAAAAAATTTCGAGGCTGAAAAATTCGAATTTGTCTCACTTCTCATGGAAACACCGTCGTAATTTCCGTAATTATTGAAGTAGAACTCTGTAAATTCCAAGTTGATCTGAGTGACATACACTGCTCGCCAGGGACGATGAACCTATCCAGTTTTGCGAAAAATATATTAGAGGACAATATAGGCTCAACGGATTCGGAATCAGGACACCAATTTCACCAACAATAAATATTTTCGAGGGTAATACCACAAGAGGTTTTTATTTCATCGGACAAACTTTCATTTTGCACGAAAACTTGGTTGCTTTGGTAATTGACGAGAAAAAAATAAATAACACGATGAAATCACGACACCGAAAGTGGAGTGAGCCTATATTGTCCTCTAATATAATTTTTCGCAAAACTGGCTAGGTTCATCGCCCCTGGCGAACAGTGTATGTCACTCAGATCAACGGGCAAGTTTTTAAATTCATCGATAGATCCATCGATGAGCATTGCATCCTTATTTAACTAATGTAAAATGACAATGACAGCATGAATGCGCATTATCCATGGATGAATTTAAAAAACTCGCCCAACTTCATGCAAGATTTAGACTCATCGTTGGTATATCTAACGCTCCTGGAATTTACAGAGTTCTACTTCAATAATTACGGAAATTACGAGGGTGTTTCCATGAGAAGTGAGACATATTCGGATTTTTCAGGACTGAAGTTTTTTCAGGAAATAGGTGTATCTGTAGTAAGTTGGTAGTCCTGATCACGAATCTGAACGAATTTCGAGCCTATTTTGCCTCCTAGTATGTTTTACCGTAAAAATGGGTTGTTCCAGTGGCGGGCAGTGTATATCACTTAGGCCAACCCCATTTGGGTGGTAGGTGAAGTTTGACCATGTCCATCTGTCCTCAGAGTTTCATCATTCTACCTCAATTATTACGGAAGATACGACGGTGTTTCCATGAGAAGTGAGACAAATTCGGATTTTTCAGGACTGAAATTTTTTCAGGAAAAAAGTTTAGTGGTAGTAATTTGGTGGCCCTCATCATGAATTTGAAAGAATTTCGAGCCTATTTTGCCCCCTAGTATGTTTCACAGTAAAAATGGGTTGTTCCATCGCGAGTGGCGGGCAGTGCATATCACATAGGCCAACCCCATTTGGGTGGTAGGTGCATTTTGACTATTTTCATCTGTCTTGAGAGTTTCATCATTCTACCTCAATTACTACGGAAGATACGACGGTGTTTCCATGAGAAGTGAGACAAATTCGGATTTTTCAGGACTGAAATTTTTTCAGGAAAAAAGTTTATTTATAGTAATTTGGTGGCCCTTATCATGAATTTGAAAGAATTTCGAGCCTATTTTGCCCCCTAGTATGTTTTACAGTAAAAATGGGTTGTTCCATCGCGAGTGGCGGGCAGTGCATATCACATAGGCCAACCCCATTCGGGTGGTAGGTGCATTTTAACTATTTTCATCTGTCTTGAGAGTTTCATCATTCTACCTCAATTACTACGGAAGATACGACGGTGTTTCCATGAGAAGTGAGACAAATTCGGATTTTTCAGGACTGAAATTTTTTCAGGAAAAAAGTTTATTTGTAGTAATTTGGTGTCCCTGATCATGAATTGGAAAGAATTTCGAGCCTATTTTGCCCCCTAGTATGTTTTACAGTAAAAATGGGTTGCTCCATCGCGAGTGGCGGCCAGTGTATATCACATAGGACAACCCCATTTGGGTGGTAGGTGCATTTTGACTATTTTCATCTGTCTTGAGAGTTTCATCATTCTACCTCAATTATTACGGAAGATACGGGGGTGTTTCCATGAGAAGTGAGACACACTGTATATAAGATATACTCCCAAAAATTATATTTTTATAAAAATAATATTCAATAAGCCGAAAAATAGACTTTAATTTTCAAAGAAGTGATTTGGAGCTAAAATGTTTATTCAAAAATGCTGACGTCACGCCGTAAGTGACATGTGACAGTGAAGTATATATCAAAACAAAACATAAATATACGTTCAGGACTTGACCGTAACAGATTTGTGTTATTGAATTTTTGTTATTTAGACTGAGTTTTACTGGAAATTATCCAGGGATGTGAATGAATTATCTAGCAAAGAAGCCATCTGTATATTTGTGATGATCATTTCAATGTAAGTTATATCATAACAATAATATGAATTCATTAAGGGACGATTTTTCAATATCCTGTTAGCGTAGTTTGACTGACAGCTAAATTTGACTGGTGATTAGAATTAATCCAACATTGGCTCAAATGAGAGAATGAACTCACATTCTAAGCAAATTTAGCTGTTAGTCAAATTACGCTAACAGGATATTGAAAAACCGGCCCTTAGTAGTGTAGTAAAGTTCAGGTAAGGTTGAAAAGGTGTTCAATTTTTCGTTATAGTTACCAAGTGATGTGAAGAACTATACCCAGTACCAGATTATGGGTTCAGTGAAAAGAATTAGAATGAAGGAAGGATGTTTCCCGTCAAAATTTGAATGTCAGGGGTCACTTGACAATTGTTGAGTATTTTCGGGTGCAGAAAAATAAACCAATCAAGATACGAGTGTATTACTAAAAAAGAAGGTTTAAGGTAGTTTCCAAATTTTATAAAATAGGAGTTTTCACAAAAAGTACGTTTTTGACACTCGACAATTGTTCAATAAATATCCGATCAGAAGAATTATAATTTATTCAAGCAATTGGAACGTAGTGAAAAATTTAAAAAAGTGGAAATCTTTCAAACATTGAGACGATGGGAGTCCGAAATATAAGTAATCATATCATAGAGAGATTATGAAATATATTGAAGCAAGGGAGTGCCCTGTCGGTATATTCTGTGATCTCAGCAGGGCATTCGACTGTGTTGATCACAACATTCTTTTGGGTAAACTATTCCGTTATGGCATACTAGGTTTACCGTTAGCATGAATAACAGAGTATCTTTCTTATAGCCGTTTACAACGTAACTTCCATTACGGCCCCACTCCGAACAGGAGTACCTCAAGGGTCGATATTGGGATCCATACTATTTGTAAAATATATATTAATGATTTGGAGTATTCGACACCTGAGACATTCATAACAATGATGAAGATGACACATCAATTGTTATCTCTGGTGGATCAGATTCTGTTTTGAATGAAAAATCTAACCAAGCTTTCAAAAGTATCAATAATTGGTTTTCGGCTAACCATTTATTTTTGAACACGAAGAAGACAGATTCATTAGTTTCAGAGCAAAATGATAATTCCGACATTGTAACAACAGAATGTGGGAGAAAATGGATGATTGGTCGAAAATGGATGATGTGAGAGCTTCAAATATTTAGGTCTTCACGTTAATGAACATTAGGCAGAATCACTGTGAGTTCCTAATAACTGTTTTTGAGTATAGAAATGAATTATTTCTACTAAGTATATATAAGCATAATAATATTGATACGAGACAAAAAAAGAACAAAGTGTTTGTACCATTTGGGAAAACCAAATTGGCATTTGAATCTCCTGATCAGATGACTCCACGTGTTTACAATTGTAGGTGAAGGTGTGTACACGTAACAGTTCAATTAAAAGAAAGAGTTGTATTTCGTGTAATTTTATTTTATTACATTCGCAAAGCGCTTTCGGCTGTCAATTAAGGTTGTTTAAAATGTAGAAAAATGTTTTTGAGAAATTTTGAATTACTTACTCGTCAAGTATTCATACAGGAGATCTATAAAAATTTTCACATATCCATGGTTTACATTTGTTTGGACGTACATTCAACACGTTAAAATATAATTATTCATATACCCATCAAAGGGTTATTTTAAAAATGAAGAAGAATGTAAAGTTTCCCTAGTGAGCAAAGAACAATAAATTCAGATATATATTTTTTTTTTGAAAAGGGGCAATTTATTTTAAATTATAATTATAGACTTGATTTTCTTGAAGATTTACAAATCGATAGAGAATTACAATTTAACAACCTCTGCTTAAATACACAAGTGCAATTAAACGGAACATATATTCCTCTACACAGAAGATTGAAATAACTCCAATTCGAAAAAAAAAAATAAAATCTGAATTTATTGTTCTTCGCTCACTAAGGAAACTTTACATTCTATAGCCATAAAACATTGTCAATTGTCAAAATTTTTACTTCTTAAATTGGATACGGACTTTATGTCAATGTCACTACACATCATCTGCCAGCTTTCAATTTATATCATTTGAAAAATTTAATATTTTTTAATTTCCGTCTGCACCTCGTGGGCCTCGTGTCTGGTGCTTCAGAACGATAATGCATTTTCTTTTGTCAAAAATTTTAATTTGCATTTTAAAAATAACCCCTCCTGTATAATCTCCTGTATGGATACTTAACGAGTGAGTAATTCAAAATTTCTTAAAAACTTTTTTCTACATTTTAAACAACCTTACTTACTTGCTGGTATTGCACTGATGATGGCTTGACACCCGAAAGCGCTTTGCAAATGTAATAAAACAAAATTACACGAAATACAACTTTTCCATTTAATTAAATTTATAATTGTATACCTATTATTATAAAAAATTCGAAAACCGCATATATTCAAACAAAAATTTAATAGTTTTCCATTTCTTGTTTTTAGGAATTTTTAATTTTCTGTCTCTCTTTTTGACGATTCCTATACAAAAACTTGGTTCAAAAGCTAAATTTAAGGTCCAAAGTGCTCATTTTTGACTCCCCGAAGGTCTCCCTGCAGCACACCCATTATCAGGCTGCGACCTCACCCAATACCAGGCTGTGACGTCACACACACTGCGCGAGTATGAGCTTGGACATCCAGTCACTTTTTCATTCATTATCCATCATCTATCACCACCATATGAATCCAGTCACAGATCTCATCAGACATCCTTCACCTATACTCTATAATTCAGACATATCCCTATAATGAAAAAAAAGTGTCCGACCATGAGATTTGAACCCGGGTCCTTTGGCATACAAACATCATGCAATAATAAATAAATAAATAAATAATAAATAAATAGAGGTTTATTTTATAAAATTACAACTACATTGCACAAATAATGACATGTCACATATCTCATGTTCCACAACGTCTAACCCAGGGGGGAAAGGAAGGAGTGGGAGATAGCGCAGAAGTAGCAACTCTCCCGCCTTCGGTAAGGAGAACAGGAGAGAGCCCTGCCAGACCGAACCTAGCAACCCCCGGGAAGGGGCACCGTTGTCCAACTACGCTGGTGTTAACGTAAAGCCGAACATTTTATTACCTGCGGTGATATTAACCCGTAAGACACAGTCCTCCTGCATTGCTTATGCTTGTTGTATCATTGGCATTCAGTGTAGATACATGCTTGCAATAAGTTGCTGAGGTTAGTTGTTTCCCTGATCACGGAAAAGGCTGAAGCAAAAAACCGGGTCGAGGTAATTGCGCTTGAGAGTTAACTTTCGACTTGGTTCCCTAAGGAACCGGTTCTTCCCGTCTCTCCTGGAAGATATCTCTTGATAAATGAGACCGCCGTGTTTGCGGGGCTCATTATCATACACCCTAAGCTTAGTAATGTCCTTGGGACTTTTATCGATGTAGTATTTATAAAACTTGTAAGACAAGTTTCCAATATATGTCGGAACTGAGTCGACGCCAGCAAGCTCCCTAAGAGTATCCAATCGAATATATCTTCTGCTGTTGGTTATGATACGAAGTACTTTGTTTTGCATCCTGTCCAACCTCGCTAGAGGAGTGGGTTTTAGGCTGCAAAACACTAGGCAAGCTTATGTTAACGATGGGGCCTTATATTTTGATTATAAATGAGGAGCCTATTCTCCACACTCAGTTTTGAGCCTCTAGCTATCAGAGGGTAAGTGCGCTTAAGAGCACCACCGGCACTCTGTATAGCCAGAGTAATGTGCCTACCGAAGTTAAGACGCTTGTCCAGCTGTACTCCCAGGTATCTCGCAGTATTCACGTTTTCCACAGCTTGACCATTGATCACCAACTTCCTGTATAGTTTCGAGTAGGTATACTTCTTAGTAAAGTTGATGGTCTCTGACTTCCCCGGGTTCACCACGATCTTGTTAAAATATGGTACGACCTTTCTATCCAAGTGAACTTGGATCCTATACTGGGCAGCAACGCTCGAGAAGGAATGGGCAAATATGGCGGTATCATCAGCATATATCGCCGTGCCCATATCCCTTCTCTCGCACTGAGGAAAATCGTACGTATTTAGAGAGTACAAGTGTGGTGACAAACTTGAACCCTGCGGGACACCTGATTCAATAGGAAACTCTGCGGAGCGAGTGTTATTTACTCGCACCATAAAAGTTTTCCCAACAAGGTAGGAGTCAACCAATCTTACTAAATATGAAGGCATGCCTGCCAACAGAATTTTCGAGATTAGACCTTCCACCCATACCGAGTCAAAGGCTTTTTTCATGTCCAACAGGACCATGACCGTATTGAGTCCACGATGAGCTGCCTCTTGCACCTCGTGTACAATTCTGACCACTTGAGAAGTGGTACCATGGTTTTTCCTGAAACCGAATTGCACATCGGGTTCTAATGTTTTTTTTTTTTTGAATATCAATTCATCTACCGGTTAATGGCAATTCATAAGTACAAAATGTTGACTAACCTCTTGTAACTTCGTGATCTTCACTTCTGTGCACAGAATTTCCTGCTCAGTTCTTCTTGTCCTCGAAACAAGCATGAGTTTGTTTTTCTTTCAGAAAACGGGTAGCACTCGCAACTTCGAGATACCGATTCAAAGTATCTGAATGAATTGTTAAAAAAAACAACGGTCCGTACTGCCGTTCGGGGTCGACCCACTCGTGCGTAGATAGTACCAAGATATGCCATTGAAAAAGAGCGCAAGAGGCCATTTTTTTACTTAAATGAATAAACTCAAATTGAGTTCCGTACATATACCGTGTGTAACATTGTTATGAAGACGAAACAGGGATCATTTTGAGTTTCTCCTCGAGACTCAATAGCCGTCTCAAGAGGATCTTCTCGATCACCTTGGCGATCACACTCAAGAGCGAGATCGGACGATAACTGTCGAGTTTATGGCCATCCTTACCAGGTTTGAGAATGGGTATCACCAGCGCCTTCTTCAAACAATCTGGGTAACACCCCCATCTGATAATAGCATTTATCAAATGTATAAACTAGGCGAGGACCTTTCTCGGCACATTCCTGCGTAAAAATGGCATCCACGCCATCCGGCCCAGGTGCCTTATTCGTCGGAAGCCTTTTTATGACTTCCGTTAGTTCCTCATAGTTCGTCATAATTTTGACGAACCTATGAGGACCAATAGGGAGGGGCAGAGACTCTCTAAAGTCTTCCGTTATCTTAGCGTTTTGTCTCTGTCCCTCACTAACGTCCGGCACCCTTTTGTGGACGCCTGCGAAGTATTCTCCGAATAACTTAGCCTTCTGAGGGTTCCTCGCTAGCGTCTCGTTACCATTCTCCATGGCAGGAATTGGTGCGAAGCGTCTCGAAAGTCGCTTCGTCATCCACCACAAAGAATTGTCCCGAGTGTCTAGTTTCTCCAGCTTATCCTTCCACACTCTGTCGTTATATTCATTGATCAATCCTGAAATTTCCCTTCAGGATTTCGTGTTCGCTGCCACTTTTTCCGCAGGGAATTTTTCAGGATGATCAAATCCTTAACTTGAGATGGAACGATATTCTGGTTACTCCTGACTACGATATTTTTGATAGCGCGGTCTCTAGCAACCTGAATGTTACCAATAAGAGCAAGGGTTTCAATTTCATACTTCGAAATGTTTGACTTGATCGATGTCCTAGCATTCGAAAGCCTTCGGTACTCTTTCCAGTCAGCATTCCGGTAATCGTACTTGGTCGTAGGAGGCCTTTCGTCCATCCTGCACTTTAACCGGAATACGACTGAATCGTGATCCGAAGTCATTTCGTGTATGGCCTTGAGTTCGCTCATATTCGTGACATTTTTGTTCACTACCAAATCGACTATAGTCGGAGTGGTCCCGTTCCAGGGGTAATATGTTGGCTCTTCCGAGTGCACAATTACCGCGTTGTTATATAGGGTATATTCCCATAGCGTCTTACCATTGGAGTTCGGCTGTGTATTACCACTCCACTCGGCACGCTTTGCGTTGAAATCCCCCGCCAGCAATACCTTATGACCGTTGTTACACAGATTCTCCAAGTCGGCGCCGGAGAACCTTGCATTCGGCGGATTGTATACCGCGAATACGCAGGTCCCGTCAGCGAGTCTGACACCAATATGTTCTATCGAACTTTGCTGTGACGGGATCCGCGCATGCGCGATACCATCCTTGATAAGGATGGCCACTCCCCCCACTCACTGCTTGAGGACGATCTACCCTGATAGTCGAGAAGCCCTTCAGACTGAATCTATGATCCGGTCGAAGCTTATTATTGACCGAACTGGCGTTGAACATGCATACCTTCATAGATTGCTCAAAAGTTGTACCGCTGGCTATCCCCCAGAATGTCTAGGGCAGCCATAGCCTTTTCCAGCGGAGATTTCGCCTGTGCGAGCCTGACGATCAAATCGTCTAAGGCTCTTCACAGCTCCGAAAGATTGATCATCGAAGCAACCTTGTGAATCGAACCAGTTAACCCCGCTAAGCTCTGAAGACCGGCGTTCCCCTCTCGGGTGTGCCTGTGGACCGGAGTCTGATTTGGTGGTGTGTAAGGAATACTGGGAGACCTTGAGTTGTTATGTATTCGTCTCTGCTCTCCTGGATCATTTCGGTGGGCGTTACCCTCCTCTTGGCGGGAGTGGCTAGCCTGCTGTGTTGTGGCGTGACCACCCTGTGCTGAGGCGTGGCTAGCCTGCTGATATTGCTGCTCTCCTGCAACTCTTGCAGCTTGTTTCTGGCCTCTGCTCTGCCAGGGGTTTTCGGGGCTGGCGCTGGTACGAAGGTCTGCTTGGCCTTTGGTTGTTGCCTGGCATTCCTTTTTTCCAGGAACTCGATTCTTGATTTGTACACCTTGCACTCGACACTGTTGGCTGGATGCAGACCTTCACAGTTGGCGCAAATTGTTGGGTCGTGGACCGGTTTTTTACAGGTATACGTGGGCTGTCTAGCGCAGTTACTGGTGGCGTGTCTGGTACCGATGGCACTGGACGATGGGCCTCTCGTTTCTCCGCAAATCCCAAGTTACTCTGATGTGTAACAAGACTCTTACTGTTTTTTTCAGCTGATTGAGAGTAACATTTTTGGGGGTCGTCACGAGATACAGAGGCCTGAACTCCGTGTTCATCCTCATTATCCGGTCCACGGTGATGCCATATACTTTCTCCATTTTTAGAGCCAGTTCATCTTGATCTATGTCCGCATCCAGCCCCCTGAGTACGAACGCATGAGTCTTGTTGTGAGGCAAGGTGTACGTGTGGTACTCCGCTCCCATCTTTCTCAGAGTTTCTACTATGTGCTCCCTATCTTCTAGGTAGCTGGTGAACAACTGGGTTTCACTTTCCGAGCATTCTCGTCGTCAGTGAGAAGTTCATCCTCTTCCAGTACCTCAAAAGAATTGTTGGTACTGACCGGATCATTCATCGTAACCTTTTTTGGCTTAGTGGTTACTTTTGGTATAGAGAAACCTTCACTGTCCTTCTGTGGAGCGGGATTTTTGTTACGGAGTTCCGGGAAGTCGAGCCTTTTCGTTTCCAACAGCCTTGTCATTTCAGTTCTGTGGTGCGAGGAGAACACCTCGGTGTAATACACCCTTATTTGTTCGCATGCAGCTTTTACAATCATGGTGTCCGGTAGACCGGGCATTTCTGGGAGTGATTTGTACAGCTTTTTGTATTGTTCAACTTTTTCTTCTACTTTGGCCTTTACGATCGAATCAATTTCGTGTATCCTTCTGTCTACACTCTGATTAGGAATAACTGAAGAATTATTTCTTGATCTTCTTCTGGTGAGGATCTTTTTCCTTTTGCTCCTATTTCGGTCATCCTCTCCCTCTGATTTCCATATCCGAGAAGAAATTTTGATGAAGTCCGTGATTCACCACACTTTCTAATGCTGGATTTTCTGCAAGTTTCATGTTACTTACACTTTCCAAATCCTGACCGAAATTTCGGTAAAGGCCGGTTTTCACCACACTTTCACCGATTTTGTGGTGTTCACCACACTTTCAATTTTATACCAATCTTCTTGGTTATTTCTTGACTTGGAATTATTTAGTGCCCTCACTACATTTTCCAATTCCTCACTCTCATCAGCCCAAGACATATTTTCTGTAGGAATTGGAAGTGGGTGCACGTCAGATGCGCTTATATGAGGACTATGTGTCTGATGATCAAGTGTACTTGTGCCTCGACTGTTACAGAATTTCTCTGGTTTGCTTCATCGGCTATAGCGGACTTTTCAGTTTTATAATCGGAAGCGTGATGAACGTTATTTTTGTTCTTACGGGACTTGAGTGTATATTCGCTTTCAAATTCAGGATAGATGTTAGTGTACTCACTCTGTATTTGAATTTGAGTTTGGTCCTTTAAGAACTGCAACCACGTCTGCCAAGTGCTGTCCAGTGTTACTTACGTTAACTTGCTTTTCGACAAAGCGTCTTCGAAGCTTAGCGAACAGAAGCTGTGAAGTCTGCGCGTCAAGTTCCATGTAGCTTTACCTCTCGCTTTTCTTACGGAAAGCTCATCCCATCCTTCGTTGGCTTCCGAGTATTTTCTGGCCCAGCTTTCAGGGTCCTTGTCGGAGTTCGGAGCAGAAGCTTCATCTTCGGATGCAGCTTTCTGTCGAAGTTCAACTTGAAGACTTCTCAGATCTTCACTGCTTTTTGGGTGGTGGGGGGAAGGCTGAATGTCTTCCACTTCTGGAGGCGTGTGCTGGTGGTGGGGAGAGGGACGCAGGTCATCTGCAAATTCCTCTTCCTCTCTTCCTCTTCGCTAGTGTGCTCAGCATCAGCGTCATCTTGGTGGGAGAGGGGCGGAGCTTTATGCACCGCCTGCTGTTGTTGATGGTGGGGTTATGAACTTCTCCCACCTTTGGCACTTGCGAATCCTGCGAAACCTGGTTGACGCCGGGCGTCGACTTACGCTTCTTCTCGGAATGGATCATCTCCCGGGCGTCATCCCCTCCAATACTCGATCCACCGGATATGGAGGAGAATCAGCTGGGGAAATAGATCCGCTTTCCTGGGTTGGCGCAACCACGCCGACGTCATCAGGCTCTGGATTGGTTATTATTATTCCAGGAATCTCTGGGACTAGACTAATACTGTTCCTGTCCATTTCCGCTGTTAAATTTAGCGGAGTGCTAGCTATGCCTTTCACCTTTTTACTCTTTTCTTGTTCGAGCATGAATTTCAGGCGTTGTTCCTCCACGCTCATATCATCCCATATCCTGAATGATTTCTCAAGGTCAGGCGATGTACGACTGATTGTAATCGCTTCCTTGTTTTCAATATTTCCAGAGTGTTGCTCAATTGTAACGTTCCCTGAGTTTGTTAATAATTTGTCGGAGGATAAAGAATCCTCGTTTGAGATATAATCATCCTCAATTGAAGTTGATGACTCACCTGGGTCACTCTAATATTTCAACTTCTTATCAGGAGGAGATTTTCGTTCTTGGCTAGCACTTTCGGGGGATGATATAATTTGTACACAGGGAATTAAAGTGTCAGTATCACTGGGCGGGATAACTGTGTCTTTGTCACGTGGAGGGATATAAGTGTCACTATCACTGGGGGTGGGGGTGGCACTATGCACTAGCTTCGGCTTTGGGAATGGTATCGAAGTAGTGCTCTTCAGAGGTGTTTTCTCCGGTTGCTTCCTCTTTTTCATGTTTCTGTCGACATCACATCCAGGAGTGGCATCCGTACCGGATCCTACTGAAAGAAACGAGGAAGGGGCTCTGGGGGCCGCTGAAGGGCTGTCGGGGCACTCTTCTCGGTGTTTTTGTTCCTCCCGGGCCACTTGGCATGGCGGGGGAACGTTGTGGCGACCTCTTCGACGAGGACTCCTGAATTTGTCGAATAATATAAATATTGCTACACTACGTAGTACTTTGCACCTACGCACTTGCACGATAGATAGCACGTCCGACCCATACGGCGGCTCGGACAATACTCTCATCATGAACATTCCACTGATCGATTCAGCTCAATTGAATACAAATGAGTTTTCATCATATACCAGCGTCATCCACTCGAATAATCTTGGGAAAAGTATTTTCGGTGAATGTCTACATAAATTTCGAGGTATAAAATCCACTGAAATATCACAAAATTAACTAAATCCAATAAGATGTCACTAAATCAACTCGATTGTTATTGAATCCAGTCAAATGTTAGTAAAAATTCAGTAGAGCACATCTCAGAGTTATAGTAGGTTTGCTCACTGGCCACTGCAAACTCAAACACCACATGCATAAAATCGGACTTGCACAGGATGCAGAGTGCCGTCTATGCATGGAGGATGATGAAACGGCTAAACACATCCTGTGCACATGCCCTGCAGCAGCCAGAACCAGATTTTCAATATTTGGCAATACAAAAGTAAGGCCAGAAGATCTGGTAAACTGTTCTCCCAACATGTTACTCAATTTCGTTAAGAGATTGGATATGCAGGGAGAAATATAACCATAGGGTGAGCCACAATAGGCCATTGGCCGCAGTGGAGAGCCTGATGTATGGGCTCACTCACATTTAAACCTAACCTAACCTAGTAAAAATTCTGTCAAATGTCACTGAACCCACACTCAAATGTCACAGAGTTCAGTATTTTCAAAGTAAAAAACCGTCTCGAAAATGTTACAAAATCCACTCAAAATGTCGATTGACGTAAATGAGCTCTAGAACTAGGTGACACCGTTTTTTACATAGCGTAAATGAGCGCGGAAGGAAATCAAGATCGAAAAAGAGATCAAAATTATGTTGTTGAGATATATTTGGAAAATTCTTGTATACAAACGTTTATTCTCCAACTACTAAGGTATTGCTTAACTGTATGGATAAGGGATTTTTAATCAAATACCAGCGCTACCGTCCATTATTACCAGCATGACGTCCTCCACTCGAACAATAATGGTGGATTTATGATGAAGTTTTAGGTCGCAAGTAATAAGTCAGAAGTTTTAAGTAATAAGTCGTAACAAGTTCAATCATTGGTTTTCAATAGGAGCGTTCATAAACGAGTCATAAGTTTCTAGTCATAAGAAAAGTTGGCCAACTTTCATCTTTTATGATTAAAACTTATGACAAATTATCAATACGCATGCGTCAAAAGGAAATAACGTTCCAACGTCCAACAGCAGATAAACATACCAGAGCGCTTGTGCGAAAACGACCAATGGCAGCATACCTTCCTTATAACAATTACAGTCTTAAGATTTGTTCATGAATGGTAATTTTTTTCCTTACGACTTATGACTATTACTTAAAACTTCTGACTTATTACTTGCGACCTAAAACTTCATCATAAATCCACCATAGGTGAAAAAATATATTCTTGCGACTAACCTGCATAGCCTCATTCTGTCAAAAATGATGTTTGAGATACATTTGGAAAATTCTCACATACAAACGTTTATTCTCCAGCCAAGGTATTGCCTAACTATATAGATAGGTTTTTTTGGTGTGTGTGCGGAAAAAAATTATATCAATTAGGTACGTATGACGCCAGCTGTCGACTAATAGACGAAGCGATATGTGACATTGAAGAAAGTCACCTATGCGTAAATGGACAAAACATTGTATTTTTACGCAAAGGATGCGACATCTATGATTATTCGGCTGAACTGAAGTAGGTTTTTTACAAAGTCTCATAAGGTATTTTATTTGGCATAGATAATGTCACTCACGCATTCTCTATTGAAAAAACACACCGCTACCATGTCAATTTTGGAGTTTTTGAATCAAAGAGAGCACTTTTTTGACTTTGAAAAATGAATACTTCTTTTTCAGGTTTCTTTACATTATGTTCTAGTCATAAACAAATAATTTTGAAAGGAATTCATAGGCGTTACTCCACTCACAAGGTGAAATATTCATTTTTAGAAAAAATATATGAATCGCTTAAATGCGTATAAAAAACCCTCGGAACTTAGATCACTTACTAATTACAAGTGGGTAGCTTTTGTTGCAAAGCAAACAAAAATACAAATGTATGCCTTCATCAGCTTTCTGTTACATAACATGCTGTCTCTTATAGTGTACGGTCCAGCATAATCTACTCCGCTAAGAGAAAATGGATTAGATGAAATAACTCGAGAAGATGGCAGGTCTCCCATGAGTTGGGTCATGAAGCGTGGTTTTGAACAAATGCACACGACACACGCTCGTATTTCGCGTCTGACCGTCTTTCTGCCATTAAGTTGCTAAAAGTTATTTCTGATATTGGATAGGACGACTTGACACCCGGCATGTAGGTTTCGCGCGTGCTCATATCGCACTATCAGGGTTGTAAAGTGATGTTTACTAGGAACAATCATGGGATGTTCTCTATTGAAACTCAAATTTGTGTTATTTGATCTACCTCCTACTCTGATTATGCCATATTCGTTTAAAAGCGGGTTTAGGTTAAAAAGTTCGCTGTTTTCGTTAACGCGTTTTGATTTTTTCAAGTGATAGATTCCTGTGGAAAATTCTTCACTCTGGACAGTTTCGACTAACTCTATCGTGCTACGTTCGATTTCGTCATTCGTAAGAGCACCGTGCGTTCTTAGTTTTCTATCTTTTTTTACAGTTATGTATGAAACGAAGTAAGTATGATGTTACTCTACTATTGAAATTCGAAAAACGCGTTATGATGTCATTTTGTATCCTTTTACTCGTATTAATCAAAACGACCGTGTTTGTTTCAGGTAGTTCTTCGCGAAATTGCAAATTTCGATGATAGTGTGCAAATTATCGAAAAATTTAAACCATGCGTCAGCCAATTCAACTGGGATTGGTTCTTCCCAACCTATGTTCAACTTCCATAATTTTTGTAACAAGGAAAAATACGTCGTTTGAATGGCGCCAGGATCAAGAAACATCTTTTTCTAAACTCAAAGAATGTTTAATGTGCAAGCCAATTCTGGCACCGTATGATCCAAGTCTGGAAATTGAAGTACACACTGATGCCAGTGTCAAAGGTCTCGCTGGGATATTTTTTCAAATATCGGGAGACAAATGTTTGAAACCAGTTGCATATTTCAGCCGTGTAACTTCATCCGCTGAAAAATATTATCATAGTTACGAACTTGAAACCCTTGCTGTGGTTGAAAGGTTAAAACGTTATCGTATCTATCTGGTTGGCCAAACCTTCAAAATCGTTACAGATTGCTCAGAAGTACGCTATACAATTTCAAAAAAAGACTTGAATCCCAGAATAGCTAGATGGTGGTTGTCTATCCAAGATTACCACTTTGAAATTATTCACAAACCAGGTAGTGCTATGCGGCATGTCGATGCGCTTAATAGGAATCCGCCTAATATTTTACAAATTGCGGTGGAAGACTGGTTTTTAACCATACAACTGCAGGACGATGCTCTGCAAAATATCATGAAGCAAATCAGGGCTAAACCTGAAGGATATCTGGCTAAGGAGTATGCCTATGAAAAAAATCGCTTATATCGAAAAATCCCGAATAAAAAAAGTGTGTTAACAATATATTTCTTTTCGTAATAATATAATTTGTCTTAGGTTTCGTTTAATATTGAAAGTGATCTGCTGTTGCATTCCAATAAATCCCTAAAGTTTTCGAATTTTGATCCCCTATAATGTACTGTGAATTATGAGAACAATGAGATACTTCTATTGAAACGTCTTCGTTGTTTGTTATCCATTTCCTTAACGGAAATCCGGAATCAGATTAAATTTTATTTTTTGAACAAATCAAATCTCTTGCAGATTCGACATCGTTAGTACCGCCGAGCCAATCATCCATATAGAAGTCATGTTTTATGGATCGACTCACTTGTGGATATTTGCCGTAATTTTTGATGGCGAGTTGTTTGAGACATCTAGTGGCGAGAAACGAGGTTGAAGTAGTACCGTAGGTTACCGTATTCAACCTATAATGACTAAGCTGTTGATTTGGATCTGAACGTCAGACGATTCTTTGCAGATCGCGATAATTTTCATCCACTAATATCTCCCTATACATTTTTTCAATATCTGCTGTAAATGCAATATTGTGAATTCAGAATCTTGATAGAATTGAAATAATTTTCTGCTGTATACATGGATCGGTTATTAATACGTCATTTGAAGATAATCCCGATTCTGATTTCACCGAGGCGTCGAACACAACGCGTTACTTCGTCGTGATGTGGCAAGTAATATTTCAAATTTTTTGTAGGGATACTTGGGTTGATTTGCGTCATATGACCGAGTTGCAAATATTCATTCATGAAATTCGTGTACTGAACTCTGAGTTCGGGATCTCGGGAAAATTTTCTTTCCAGAGCATAAAATCTTTGAATGGTTCGTTCAGTATTATCGCGCAAACAATTGCTATTTTCGCGTATCGGTAACCTGAACAAATCTTCCATCATCGTTTCTTTTGAAATGTTCTACAAAATGCCGTTCGCACTCTAATTCCTCTTTAGAATATTTCGCGAATTTTTTATCTACTTCTCCGATTAACCAAAATGCCTCTAATTGTGTGTGTAAAATATCTGAACGTGAAAAATTGCAATAATTTTTATGTTGCTCATTTGACGGATTTTTGACGTATCCGGATTCCAACCAACCTAATTTTGAATTTTGGAGCGTGGGTTTGCCCTTCCTCAAGAATATTTGTCCTGATGATGAAATATCAAAAAATATTTCTGCGCCTAATAAAATGTTGACTTCGGTTGGCTCGTTGAAATCGGGGTCAGCTAACTCAATGTCACTGGGTATATTAAGTGTTTCAGCGTCGAAGCGAATTTGTAGCAATTCATCGATAATTTTGTCTATCACTAGGAACTGTATGTCCGTTTAAAAGTGAAACTTGGTCGACGACTTGATTTTAGTTTTTGTCATATAGAACACATTTGATGAGGAGGAATTTATTCCTGTTATAGGAAACTTGACCTTGACGTATGGAAGGTCGAGTTGCTTGCAAATATTGAGAGTAATAAACGATGACTGGCTGCATTGTTCAAAATGGCTCTGCATTTGTGCGGTTTCATGTTATTGTCAAAAATATAAACTAAAGCAGTCGATAAAATAATGCAATTGTCATTTGTTTTATGTGATTTAGAGTGAAATATATTTGAAAAATGCGTCATACTGTATATTATCGTTGGAATTTGAGATTGCGCTTGCGCTAACATAATTATTTTTAGCATTTTCGGTTTTATTCGTTTCTATTTCGGCTACATCATTACCTGAGTTTTGTTTACTTTCGATATGTAATAAAGTATTATGTCCCTTTCTCAATCAGTTAGTGCACATCTCCAATTTCTTAATTTCATTGATACGTGCTGAGATTGTCAATTTTTTGAAATCTTCACATTGGTGAATATAATGATTGCGATTGCATAATGAACACTTATTGGTGCTCTTGAATGTAGAAACTACCACTTGAGACTTATAATGACACCTTTTGTTTAAATTACCTTGATGTAGTTGTAGTTGTAGCAAATTCTGGAAGAGAAAGCTGTGGCAATTTGACATTAAATTGTATTGGATTTACTAACAAGGCATTTGTAGCGTTTGTAACATTTGTCGCGTTTGTAACTGTATTCCTGTTGGAACTGGCAATGATGTCTACCGCAGAGGACGTGTAGTTCTCCAGCCATTTTTCCGCCCTTACAAGAAGTGCATAATGTTTGTCTTCGAATTGTTTTCGGCATTCCTCATGCTCTTCGGTATTTTGACTATCAAGCTCCTCTATTTCATATTGAACTGCATCGAATTCCGAAAACTATTCGTATACTTTTGTCTCTCTAAAATTGATTTCCGTTATTTAACTATCTGGTTTATCCGTAATTTCGTCTAAGAAATTAGCCAATCGAGTCTTTTGACCTCTCAAGAAACTCCTACGAGTTTTCAATGTTTTTAAATTGTCTGCTGCTGTTTTATTGTGAATTTTTTATCTAAATTAACGAATTTTACGTTTAACTACTGAATATGTTTCCGATGTGATACAATAACAGATGAAGAGTTTGTTTTTCAATAGAAATGTATGATTATGGATAAAGAAGAGTAAAAAAGGAACGTACTCACAGTGTTTTCCTGCTTGCCTGCTTCGCTGTGCCCTTGACATGATGATGGTAGCTTGTAATCCGGCTCGAAGGACCAAATAATGTATAGTTCTGCGGGATAATAATTTGATTTCCACTGACCGATAGAAATTGTTAACTGTGCTTGTTCAAATTGTTGTTATGAAATGATGTTGAAACACACTTAAACATATTCATTTAAAACAGAAAGCTTTGAAAGCAAGAACAATGTGTTTAATATTACGTGACACTATTGAGTCTGGTCTGAGTACGACTATCGACTGCGACTGTTGTTGTTATGACCAAGTGTGCCGGTGAACGGTATCAGTGTCTATCTCGCATATAGTCCCATTTCGCACCACTCCGACATTCGGTTTACCGTTCTTACCAGCGGCGGAGCATGTAACACTAAACTACATATATATTAATACAGTAAAAAAAAATATCTCGAAATGTGAGAAGTGCTCCTTCGGGGAGTATAGCAATCAAATGAAAACAAAAGTAGGTTTACCCTTCTCTCCACACATCCCACAGAGCGAAAAATGATGCAAATATCTGCTGGAAAACAACTTCTTTTCCTTACAGATATTGAATTATATCTTGCATAATATGTACATTTACTTAACACTTTTTGAAATAAAATTAGGTAGCCTTATAAACAATTAACATAAAAATATGTAACCTAATATTGAACATATTTACATATCTACATCCATTATGGAATAATGTCCCACAGGTAGAGTTTCACAGGTGCCACTTATTGAATGTCTTTTATCGTCTAGGGAACTGAGGGCTATTTTTTCTTGAGTTATTGAATACACTTGGTGTTTAGAGGATTGAATGAGGTTTTGGGGAACACTTTTTACCACAGAGGACTCAAACAGTTAATGTAATCATCGAATGTTATATAATTATATAACAATTATCCACTACATAGTTTTTCAGCCCCTTGGCTTTTTTCGTCACTCCATAATTTTTCAAAATGTCTTGTATTTCCAGGTCGTCGTATTCTTCTTTCTTGAGTCTTTTCACTAGAGCGCAGGTCTCATCGTCAGTTGTTAGAATCTTGAATGTATATAATTTAGAACGCAGTCCCACGAAATCAGTCATTGGTATTCCATTGGTTTCGTCCTTCATCAATCCAATTACTTTCTTGTTGGGTTGTCTTCAGGGTAATCAGAGATGTCGAAACGATTATGGCAGTCTTTCTTCATGACTTCATACGGATCTTGAGGAAGTTCATATATGAGACTATCCGTATCCGTATAAAGAATGCTGCAGCCGTCACCGTATCTGTCGGTCATATATCCATGGAAATCATACAGTGTGGTTTTGGCAAAATCCAAAATGGACATTCCAACGTAGATAGGTTTGTTCAGCACAACTTTCAGCTTCCTCAGTTCGACAGCCATCAGGTTCCCGTTAAAGATGGTACAGTTTTTGAACTCGGGCTTGGAGATAAAGGATTCAGCGCCATACCGGCCACTCCACTCAGTTAGGAGACGAACGTTGACCCGCTTCCTGATATTCTCCATAGTTTTTCCTAGAATAAAACGTTTTTTGAGTACATTTCATACTGATAATATACCACTGAATATATTGCAGTATTAGGCTGCAGTAGATCATTTTGCTCTAATCAGTTAAAATACAGCTGAATACCGTAGAAATGGTTATAATTATAGGGTGAGTATCCATGTTATAGAGATAAAATCAAATTGTTTCTAACCAATTATGTTTTCATAGGGAAAAAAATACAAATGGAGATCAAACTCAACAAAGACGGCATTGTTCATGAGTTTAAACAAGTTCTTCTCAAAGTTGTTCTTCGCCATAGTACGTAGTTTGGTGTTCAGATCGATGTATGTTTTCAGTCAGGGTAATTGCTTGAATTTCAAAGCCCTACGGATTTTGGTCAACACCAGTCCACCATTGTTCAGATCCAGCTTCAGTATCCGGTAGTGGACCAAATATTTTTCCTTAGAATGTAGAGTGGCCATCAACGTCATTAATTTTGAGGGGCTTATCGGGGGGTTCCCGGTATTAGGATCGATGTGTTGAGCACAGAAAAGTAAGTATTGTGCTTATCGTGGAGGTGTTCGGGGTACTTCTTCGAGTATGTAGCCTTCTTCAGCATTACCGGGATGGTAGTTACATCAATGTTGGTGTCAGCCCATTGGAAGCCGCCGTAAGGGAGATGTTGACTCATGCTCCACCCATATTGATTATTTATGTCATAATACACCAAATATGATTCGGGTTCAGGTATTTATCGTTTGCATGGGAGAGTTTTTTCGCACAACCTTGACTCAGTCCACCTCGGTTACCTTTCTCCACAAACAGAAACATTTCAATGACAGTCAGAAGCTCGATTTCTTGTTTGGTGTACTTTAACATTGCGCCCCAAGTAAAATCAGGCAGAGTATAATATTTGCAGGGTCGAGACCATGAGTGTTGTGACAGCTGTTTCTGAATTGCTCGAAAACGCCAGCCAGTAAAAGTATGTCCGTCTTCATATACAGATCGACGTAGTCTCCGAAGTTGCAGCAGTTGAATTTTTCTCAGATTAGTTGTACACGCTGAAATAATCGACTAGGACATGTTTTTTCTTCCAATTTATTGTAGAATGCGTCGATGGGCGGTAGACAGACTTCATCGAAACATTCAAAGGAATCCACGTAATCATAAGGCATTAGACCTTTTTTCGTTAGCAAGCTGAAGTCTTCGGTGGGAATGGCGGAGAATTGCGATTTCAAATTGGGAAACTCAGTCAAGTGCGATGCGAACTTATCCAGGGATGAGTTCATGGAGCGGAAGCTGTCGATGAATCTGAACTCTATTTGGTTTTCATCGACATTTTTAGTAAAGGAAATATATTTTTCCTTAGTGATGGGTAGTAAATCAATGGAACCCTTCATCTTTGCAGCTATGTCGGCTATGACAAAATGAGCATCATAACCGCTGAGATTGTGGACTACAACCGAAACAACATGGCTGTCTTAATACGATAAGTTGCAGTCTTCCCTTCCCTTTCTTCTTATCTGTAGGTCCATACGGTTTTTCGCATATGTGACAGTGCGTAGCCTTTTGAAAATCTGCTTCTTGTGCAGAAGTCATATCAATATCGAAGGGACACCAAAATACTGTTTACATATCTTCAGCCAGCTGCTTGAGCTCTAGTGCGAACCACTGCATGCAATCGGGTCTTCGATCAGAACGATAAAATAAAAGACTGTCATCATACGAACACTTCATGAAATATCCAACAGCTGCCGGAATATGCTCTTAATATTTTTTACCCTCGGTCGTGGGTTCCAAGATACTCTCCATGTCGGCATAAACAATGAAGAAAGACTTTTCTTTATTCCTGAAGTGTTTGAATCTCAGGAAGGCTTTCTCTCCATGGGGCATTCTGATAGCAGTATCATTCAATTGTCCACAGTCCTCAGTATGGATATTGAACTTCTCCCCAGATATGCAACCATGTTTTTGAGAAATGAATTTTGGCAGCTCGATATATGAAAATTCAAGTTGTGGTGTGAATTTATTGATATTGATGCCCAAGTTGGTGATTTTTTTCAATGTCCATCCGCTGTCCCGTTGTTGAAATTCTCCAACTCAACGAGTATTGGCCTCATAAATTTTTCATCGAACCATTCATCGAGATCGGTGTGCTGATATATTGGTGAATTTGCGGTCGTAAAATATTTTTGTCCCTTCAGTACACTTGCTCCCCTGATCACTTCGAATTCCCCGCTACCATAAAGAACACGGAACCACCAATGGACGAAAGTGATCAATCAAGACTTTTCGGAATTGAGAACAGAACATGAACCCAAGGCTATCCCATATGTCTGCAGATTTTTTGATAAAAACACCTCGGAATTGATCTATTCATCTTATGCTCTGAACATTCACGGTAAGGAGTTGGATGATGAATCGAAAGAAAATACCCCTGGCCAGTCTACAGTAGGTACCAGGAATGAAATGATACAGGACGCAATACAAAGATGTGGCTACATTGCAGATTCCAAAGAAGAAGATGAAAATCAACGGGTTCTTCGATGTCCAGGAAGATTTGTATTTAACTGATATGTAATTATTCGATTGATATGCAGTTTATTTAATTGATAATAATGAATGTTGTAAATTCAATCATTGTTTTTTATTTTTCCACAAATATGATATATAGTATTTCACTCAATTTCTTCTGCATTTTCTCTGCAGACAATAACTAATGTCTGCAACAAATGCTCCAATTATCCTTTCTGTTATATGTTCGTTCTTTTCGAACGAGTGGGTATTGTTTAGTTGGGCTGAGGTTGAGATGGCGCTTGTGGTTTGGTTAACACCGATCTACGGGTGATGTCTCAGCTTTTGCCTTGACATGGATTGATAATTGGACCATTTTTGCAGACACTAATTATTGTCTGCAGAGACCTACCCTATATTGATGAGGCAAGAACCCAGAAATCGATCTGTAGGTGGTCCAAATGTTTCAATTATTTAACATTTTCCGTGCAACTAGCAATTACGGAGATAGTCTTGTAGAAACTCTGCACGGAAATTCATTGGATGTAATTCAACATTCGTCGTGGTATTAGCCAGGAAAGTAGTTGTTTTCTGGCGGTTTTTGACCCAAAAATATTCCTTTATTGTATAGGAAAATTGCAGCGGGCATCCTGATATGGCAGGACATCTAGTTTCTAACTTGATAAGCTCATTGTTAAATAATGAATTCCTTTCTGTTAAAATACATTTTTATTTATATTTTTTATGGAGATGTGAAGAGCCCTATGTTGAGGTGCCAAATTGTTGTAATATTGTATATTTCACTGTGGAAAAAATAGATATTGTAGTAATAGTAGTAGTTTTTGTTGTTAGATTGGTAGTAAATAGTGAATGAATTATATTCTACTTACTATCTTTCTTTCAGTTTTCACCTTTTCTTTCTCTTTTCAGATTCTCAGCTTCTCAGTTGGTGCGCCAAACATGAAGACCTCTCAATCTTAGGTAGAATTCCAGGAAAACAGGTCATCATGAATATTTTCAAACAGTTGATTTGTCAATGTAATAATCTTTCCAAAATGAATGTGAAATATTCGCCTCAAATATTGTTTTCTTTTATTCGGCAACTCAAATAAACGTGAAATGTGAACACTTTTAAAAATCTTTCATCATTTTTCATATACTTATTGAATCGGAAAGATTCGATTGTTGTGCACTGGATTTGCCACACGTAGAGTTTCGCTTGACTTGTTATAGATTGAATACCTTTTATTTGACGAAAATTCCAGCTCCCATTGAGTACTGCTTCCTGTATTGCTCCACTATTGCTCGGAAATTCACAGTTGATTATGGACATTAAAGCTTCATGATCAGTCTCATTGTGTAACTTGGCTCCTTGGGAATGAAATCGTAGTTTTGTAACACAAAATATAATACTAGCAAGTTATAATTCCGTGACAATATTTCTTTCATACTTCTCCGTAATACGTGATGAGTGGCGGTTCTAGAAATTGAGGGCTGGGGAGCACACATCGCTATGCGCCGCATATTTAATAAAAAGGCACAGGCATGTAAACAGCTTTGTTCCATTGGGGGGGGAGGGTAATTCGTGTTGCGGAGGTGACAGAAAATAGAAAAGCGCCGCAGGCGAAATTTTTTTCTGTGCAAGGTCAAATGCCTTTAAATTAGTATGTCAGTGGGATCAAGTATTATGGAATAACAGAATTCTTTCATTTACAGTTATACATAATATGCTTATTATTATTACTCTTTGTGCGAGGATGGATGCACCTGAGTAATAATTACTTGTGTTGTGCTTTCCATCCACCACTCAGAGTATATACACATGACAGCATGAATCAACGATAGCAGATCATCAAATTATATAGAACATAAATAAATGTGAGGTTAAATGAATAATAAATAAATGATTAATAAACATTAGTAGTATGACAAAGCCGGTTTCGCCTCATTAATTTGAATTTTCGCTCTCGATGGCATCTGGCCATCGAGATCTCCGCCATTTTGGTTCTTCGGCGAAGTTCTTCAGCAACCCCCCAACGCCGAAGAAGGTGGGGGGAGGGTTGCGGAAGAAAAAAAAAATAAAAAATTTTGTCCCCGAGTGGGGCTTGAACCCACGCCTATTGGCATGGCAGCCGAGTGCGCTACCAGTGAGCCATGACGGTTCCATACTAATGTCGATTTAAAACTCGTAGCTTTGATAATGGGAAAAAAAAGCCGATTGGCGGCAGTCGCAATAAACATGGCGGTGTAGGGTGTAGCGTGTGGGGGTTGAGAGAGAGAAAAATTGCAGGTACATGATAGGCGTAGAGAGCAATTGGGTGTGTGGGAGAAGAAAAAAACGACCTCATGTGATTCGTTGTGTCGAAAAAATGGCCGTCGAAGCAACGCCTCCCTGCGGTACATGATAGATGTAAAGAGCGGAGGGCGGGGGGCGGGCGGGCGGGGAGATCAAAACGACCTCATGTGATTCGTTGTGTCGAAAAAAATAGCCGTCGAGAGCCCCACGCCTACGATAGCAATGGCCGCCGCTGGCCGCCGTCGAAGCATCTCTCTCGACTTAGAACAGGCAGCAACATGTCCAGACTTGAGTTGGAATTCCGAGAATCGTGTGTGACGTCACCATGAATGAACATCTGGTGTTTACTGGCGAGCGGCGTGTGTGATTCTAGGAAATGATGACTCCGCGAAATCGAGACATGATTTGGCCTTGGACTTGTTTATCGCTCCACAGCTTAAGTAAACAACCACATCCGGTGGTTGTTTACCCAAGTTGAAATTCCGAGAAATGTCCACTCAGCATTTTATTACTACGTAGTTTGGGTTTTCCCCCCAGCATATTCAGCGTGGGCAGACGGCGTGGGTCACGTGACCATCGGCGTGGGGTCACGTGACCATCGGCGTGGGTCACGTGTCCATCGGCGTGGGTCACATGACACAGAGAGTTTATACATACGTTCACAGCGCGCGCCGACGACATTTGATAGCCTGCCTCCGAAGCAACAACAAGTGTTTTGTGCTGCTCATCTGCCTCTCGCTCTTCATACAGTTTTATTGTGAGTGTCATTCATTCGTGATTTGCAAAAGGTTAGTAGATTTCACATATGTTTTCGCGAGTGTTTCAAGTGTCTATGCCATTCGATTCAGTTGTTATAAAGTTCATTTATCTCATACAGAGTGTCTCATAAATCGTCATATTTTTCTCATACAGTATACATTGAATATTTTTGTCACATTTCTCGTACAGAATGTCTCATAAATCGTCATATTTTTCTCATACAGTGTAGATTGAATATTTTTGTCACATTTCTCATACAGAGTGTCTCATAAAGCGTCATATTTTTCTCATACAATGTACAATGAATATTTTTGTCACATTTCTCGTACAGAGTGTCTCATAAATCGTCATATTTTTCTCATACAGTGTACATTGAATATTTTTGTTACATTTCTCTCATACAGAGTGTCTCATAAATCGTCATATTTTTCTCATACAGTGTACGTTGAATATTTTTGTCACATTTCTCTCATACAGAGTGTCTCATAAATCGTCATATTTTTCTCATACAGTATACAATGAATATTTTTGTCACATTTCTCGTACAGAGTGTCTCATAAATCGTCATATTTTTTCTCAAACAGTGATTTTTTGTCATATTTCTCATACAGGGTGAATCACAATAATGTTTTGAGAGAGTTATACAGCGTGTATCAAAAAAAAAAAAATCTCCATTATTTTGAAACGTGCATGTTTTTCACAGATGTCTCATCTCGACGAAATTAACAAGGTCTCCTTGGCTTGCAGGAAGGACCTGCACAAACTACAAGAGCTGCCGAAGGACGAACCCAAATTGATCCTCGACGCTCAAACCAAAACTACAAAGTTTGGGGAGTCAATCCTTGTGGAGTTAGAGGACTGCGTAGTATTCCTTCCGAATCGAGTGACTGGAGCATTGAAAGCGAACCTCGACAAATTGACCGAGGCCCAGCACGTGCTAATATACAGGGGTGAAAAGAAAATTGCCAATCGAGCTCATCCGCAGCAGCTGTTTGAGATCGCCAAGGCCTGAAGACGTCGCAGCCGTTGGAAACAGAGAGAGTAAGTTTCTTGTATTTTCATTTGACATTTTCTTGAAATTTTGTGTTGAATCATGTCATCTGACGCCATTGTTGTACAAAGTGTGGAGATGGCGGCAAAGTTGCTTAAGGCGGTAAAAATCCTCAAAAAGGGCTGTTCCGATGAAGAGTGCAAACATTGGTTGGCCCAATGCCAGCGCACCGCCCGCCTTATTAATAGAGCGATCGCAGCGGTGGAAGGCATAGGCTCTCTGAGAAAATTGCAAACTTTATGTGGTCACTTAAAAATTATCCGAAATTCAATCAAAAATTCAGGCCAACAGCCAGTCGTCGTGGGGGAGGGGCTCAAATCAAAATTGACATCTCGAGTAAAGTGGGAGGACTTGAAATCGGCATTTTCTTCGCGTCTGCGCACAGGTATAATCATAAATTTAAAACATAAAGAAATTGGACAATTTTTCGGGGACGCATTCTCTCTATTCAAAAACAGAATTCAAAATTTATTGAAAAAACATTCACTCATTAAAGTCAATTCGACATTTTGTGGGAAATTCGTGAAAAACTCTTTGAATCAAGAACAAAAAATCGACTTCAAGTATTTCAACACTAAAAACGCTGTGATCGATAGGGGTACAACTTTGAAAGAGTGGTTCTTGGAAAATGTCATCGATCAAATTCAAAACAAACTTTCTGAATTCGCGGACAAAGAGAGCGGATGGAGTCTCGAGAAAATCGTTAGTTTGGAAATAAATATCAACAAATCCGGCATCGGCAACGGTTCGTCTTTCATCAAGTTGCCGAAATCTATTGCCAAAAAACGAGCTTGCATCAACATCAAAAATGATGATGATGCATGTTTCGCTTGGGCAATCGTCTCCGCCCTGTATCCTGTTCAATCTGGTAAAAATACTGATAGAACATCGTCATATCCGCATTACTCAATGGCATTGAATTTGGACGGAATCGACTTTCCCATGAAATTTAAACAAATCACCAAATTTGAACAATTAAATAACATTTCCGTCAATGTGTACACTTTGGAGTTAATTCAGCCGAAGCCGGACAAGGAGGCATTTTTCGTGACTGTTCCAAGTCGACTCACGAAACAAAAATTAGACAAACATGTCAATCTTCTCCTCATTCAAAATGAATATCACCCGAAATTAAATGATTACGAGGCACCGCCACTGATCGACGATGACACTGACGATTCAGACATAAAATTCCATTATGTTTGGATAAAGGATTTATCTCGCCTACTTAGTGCACAACTCAATAATCATGTTCACAAAAAATTCATTTGCGACAGATGTTTGAATTATTTCACAAGTGAGGAAAAATTGAACAGTCATACTGTTGATTGTCAAAAACAAAACACATGTAAAATTTCTTTCCCCCACTACGATCATGTAGAATTTCGCGATTTTGTACATAAAGAAAGAGTGCCCTTCGTAATATATGCGGATTTCGAGTCGATTTTGGAACCGTTCAAAGATGCCGCCGACGCCGGATGCAATTCTCAAACGGAAAAGTACCAAAAACATATTCCGTTCAGTGCCGGATTTTATTTCAAGTGTGCATATGACGACACTGTCATTTTACGATAGCCATCGAGGTCTCGATTCGATGGATTGGTTTGCGGAAAGAATGGGGACCATAGCCAAAATTATGCAAGCCAAAACTTTGGACATTGTTCCCATGACCGCATCACCTGATGAGGTGAACGCGCCATGTTGCCACATCTGCGAAAAACCTTGGAAAACTGACGACAAAGTTGTCCGTGACCATAATCACTACACGGGTGCCTTTCGCGGATATACGCATGCGCAATGCAACCTGTTATACAAAAAGTCTTTTGTGGTGCCGATCGTTTTCCATAATTTATCCGGATACGACAGCCATTTTATTATTCGAGATATAGCAAAGAGGGGGCGAGTCAGCTTGTTGCCTGTCAACAAAGAGAAATACATATCTTTCACCCAGTATGACGACAATACAGACATCAAGTTCAGATTCATCGATTCGTTCCGTTTTATGGGCATGAGTTTGGACCATTTGGTTCAGACTTTGACAGTGCACGATTTGAAAATATCCAAACGCGAATTTGCACATCTGACAGCCTCGCAGTACGAATTACTCACTCGAAAGGGCGTATTCCCATACGATTTCATCGATTCGATGGAAAAGTTGGAAGTTGAATGTTTGCCGGCGCTCCATCATTTCTACAACAAGTTGAACGATTGTCACATTAGCAAGGCAGAATACGAACATGCGCAGAACGTGTGGCAAACGTTCAACTTAAAAACACTGGGCGAGTACTCCGACTTGTACATGAAAACAGACATATTGCTCTTGGCCGATATTTTCGAGAATTTTCGAAATATCGGTCACGTGACATATGGCCTGGACCCCGCGTGGCATTACACCCTACCCGGCTATACGTGGTCGTGCATGTTGAAGTACACCCAGTGCAAGTTGCAGATTTTGAAGGACGTCGACATGCTCATGTTCATCGAGCGAGGAATTCGCGGAGGCATCAGTCAGTGCTGCAACAGGCGATCCACGGCAAATAATAAATACATGGGTGACAGGTATGACGTCACTCAGCCCTCCACTTATTTGCTATATCTCGATGTAAATAATTTATATGGGTGGGCCATGATGGAATATCTTCCGTATGGGGGATTCAAATGGCTCGAGAATGTTGCCGATTTGAATGTGCTCGAGGTGTCAGACACTTCGCCGATTGGCTATATTCTCGAAGTCGATTTGGAGTACCCCGAACACTTGCATGACAAACACAAAGATTTTCCATTATGCGCCGAACACCGTACTCCGCCAGGCTCAAAATTACCCAAATTAATGACCACCCTGTACAATAAGGAAAACTATGTTGTACACTACAGGGTGTTGAAACAAGCACTGACGCACGGACTTGTACTTAGAAAAATTCACAGAGTTCTGCAATTCGACCAATCAGCCTGGCTCAAACCGTACATTGAATTAAATACGAAATTGCGCGCAGAAGCAAAAACCACTTTCGGCAAAAATAACTACAAATTAGCCAATAACGCAGTATTCGGGAAAACGATGCAGAACATACGAAAACATCGTGTAGTGAAAATGGTCTCAAAATGGGAGGGGCGATATGGCGCGAAAAATTTAATTTCCAGCCCGAATTTCAAGAATCGCACCATTTTCGATGAGGACCTCGTCGCTATCGAGATGGCAAAGACGGATCTGTTGTTCAATAAGCCCGTGTACATCGGAATGGCGATACTTGACATTTCCAAGGTGTGCGTGTATGATTTCCACCACGGTTTCATGATGGAAAAATACACGAGCGATCAGTGCAAGTTGATGTATACGGATACTGATTCGCTGATTTACGAGATCGAATCCGATGACATTTATCGAAATTTATTAAAGTCGAACCTGGAAAAATTCGATACAAGCGATTACCCCATCGACAACCCGTATGGGATTCCCCTTGCCAACAAAAAAGTCCCCGGCTTGATGAAAGACGAAGCGAATGGCCGAATTATGACAGATTTCGTGGGACTCCGTTCAAAGCTGTACACCTATAAGATACAGGGTGGAACATGCGTCAAAAAATCCAAAGGAGTGAAATACAGTGTTGTCCAAAATAAAATCACATTCGACGACTATGTAGAATGTTTGGAAAATCAGCGTGAGAAAGTCACATCTCAACGCTGTATTCGCTCCTTTGCGCACAACGTTTTTAGTGTGGAGCAAACAAAGATCGCTCTCAACCCCCACGACGACAAGCGCTGTCTCCTCCAAGGCTCCCATGACACTCTGCCGTGGGGCCATTACAGTCAATTGGATATTTAACTATGCGCATCTCGCATACAAACGCTTCATTGGCTTAGGAGATGATGATTCGGAACTCGATGACTGATTCAACGCACAAAATCTCGATAAAATGTCAAATGAAAATGCGGAAATTGTGCTCTTGTTTGTTCCCACACATCATATATCATATAATCAAATGTATATATTAATGTTTGAATAAATCAGCATGTAATCCATGTTTGAATATTATTTCGTTTCACCTCCACATTAAAAAAAAAATACTCAGTACTCATTTTTGAGTCAAAAAACAGCACTTTTTTCGATCAAAAAGAGACTCCAAATTTGACATGGTGGTTGAACTGAGTAAAAAGTTCAGTGAAATTCAGTCAAAGTTCAGTCACTGAACTCAGTGAGCCTCAGCGACTGAAAAATTTCACTCAACTGAAATTTCCCATGCTTTTCTTATGGGGGCTGAAAATTCAGTGAATTTCAGTGAAATTTCAGTCACTGAATTCAGTGACTGAAATTTTCACTCAGCCACCGAAAAAACGCACTGTCACCATGTCAATTTTGGTGCGAGTTTTTTCACTCAAAAAGAGCATCGTTTTTGAGTCTAAAAATGAGCACTTTTTTCGCTCAAAAAGAGCATCGTTTTTTGAGCCTAAAAATGAGCACTTTTTTCGCTCAAAAAGAGAAAATAAAACAAAAATTAACTAAGATACATATATTTTCAATAAATTCCAAATTGGCGCTCTACATACTATGCATGTGTCGCACAGACCGGCACATCGTGAACAACACACCAAGTGTCTACAAGGTAGAAACAACACAGAACGCTCATTCACAAGACAAACACAACACGTCATTATAGTGTTCTGTGGTGAGTCTGCACTGCCATCATCTATGGGCTTGCTGTCATCTGTCACTCGTCGCTCTGTGATTTCAGCGCCAACTGTCGATGAATTGTCATCTGTCACTTGTCTCACTGCGATGTCAGCGCCAACTGTCGATGAAGTGTCATCTGTCACTTGTCGCACTGCGATGTCAGCGCCAACTGTCGGTGAAGTGTCATCCGTCGCCGGCCTTGGTTCTGGAGGTATATCAGCGCCATCTGGCGGTTCTACCACCACTGATGTCTGATTGTTGTGGCGGTAATTTCGAACAAAGTCACAATTTGGACTCCATTCGTGATGGTCAGCCATTGGAAGCCTTCGACACCACACACACGACACAAGACAACGTCATTCAAGCCGGTGTACGTGAAACCAGCTCTGGCCAACGCACTCGGCGAAAATGACGAAGTCCAGCCTCGGAACGTCTCGAGTCTTGCTTCGTACTGCTGCATATCTCTATGCATACTGAAATAAAAATGCTACTTCTGTTCCATAAATACATTTATTTCGATTCATAATCAAACAGTACTTTGTCAGGCAAATAATATAGGCATTCACGAAAACATAGATGTTTATCATCTTTGGACGATATAGTACACAAATTTATAGCCTCGTCAAATGTCAAATCATTGTTTCTAGCAAGAACTCTGGCACTAGCTAATATATCATGGTAATATTGACAAAAGTTCATATTCAATAAATATTCAAATCTTCCCGCCAACACTGTGGCATCCAAATGCAAGATTTCCTGGATTTCGAGCTCCGTCAAGTAGAAGTAGGTGTCATCTTTGGAAACTCGCACTGTTGCACTATTTCCATAAGTGTGTAATTCCAAGTCCATGACATCATCCCAATCGAGTTTGATTTGAGCGGTCTTGTTGTCGGTCGCATTCGGATCAGCTCGGTTATTGTAAAGCCGATTAATGGCTCCCACGAAAATGGCCTACTCGAACATGCTGAATGACAGGCTGAAGGAGATGGTGTGCGGGATTGTGCACACAAGTCTCACTGCAGGCACGAAACTTCGAGCAACACTTATTCCACATTGCACAGACAAAATTGATGTGTTTCGGAACTCGTAGGTGGCGCTGCACACGTAAAATCGTTCCTTCTTGATGGCGTCTTTGTACATGTCACAAACACGGTCCAAATCGGCAACACGTTCTGCCCACTCTCTTGATGATGACGATGACTCCGAAGAATCCTCCTCGATAGACACTAGGGACGAAGACATCGACTCGTAATCGGACGTAGAATCGTTAGACTCGAACTGCACTCCACCAAGCATGATGATAGACTGACTCATCGTGCCGCTGAACGGTTTGAAATATTTCGCAGTCGGTCGGAGAGAGAGGAAGAGAGAGACGAAAGGCCCCCAATTTTATGCTCCAATGTGCCTATTTTCCATTAAATTACAAGCGATTTGTCGAATCTATCCAGGAATTGTGAGTACTGTCGAAACCCAACCATTTCACCAGGACTTTTCGGCCTTTTCGTCTAATGATTTTTTCCACGAGATAGACGTCGGGATTCTTCGTCTTTTGCAATTCCTGTTCGTAGAAAGCGCCGCTGATTGGTCGCCCCTCCAAGTCCTCCAGCAAGTACGTGATTGGTTGGGTGATTTTCACTTTGACGACTTTAAAAATTTCAGTCGTCCAATTGGGCGTATACCCCTTCTCGAACACATGTTTGGCCTTGCCAATTCGCACAAAGTCTCCAATTTTGAACTTTTTTCGGCCAGCTCGTCCCACATAATCATACGCATACTTGTACACTTTGTCTTCATTGTCTTTGGTGACGTCACAGGGTTTCATGCCGATCGTCCGATGTTTGCGCTGATTGTAATTTTTGGCAATGTCCGGTAAAATGTCCAGCCACTTGTAGGTGCCGTTCAAACTGAAATATTTGAAGAGTTTTTCTTTCAGCGTGCGTATCATTCTTTCCGCAATAGCTGCTTTGATCTTCGTGTACGTGCTGTAGTGTTTGATGTTGTACTTTTTCATGAGGGCCTGGAAGCTGGCGTTGTAGAATTCAGTACCCAAATCAGATTGTAGGAACGTAGGACTTCTGTTCGCTTTCGATAATATGTCCCCCATCGCTTCGGTGACGTCTCGACCACCTTTGGTCTTCAAAGGCCGCACCCATAGGTATTTCGAGAAGGTGTCAATCACCACGAGAATATAATTGTAGTTCTTATTGACTTTCGAGTATTTTTGAAGGTCAGCCAAGTCCATCTGCCACAGATCGTCGATTCCTTTGATGATGGTACGTCTGCGGGGAAATCTCTTTCTGGCCGGAGCATGGAGCTCATCGACCAATTGCTTTTTGGCTGCGGACGACTCCATTTCTCCCAAACGACTGCGCAATGCTAATGCGCAGCTCCATTGTTATACTCTGTACTAAAGTCCAGAATCGTTGGCGTTCTCGACATTTCTTCAATCTGCTTTTTCAAAGTATCGTGTTTTTTCAACGAAAGTGTCATGAATTTCATAACTCGAGTGTCCAAGGCCTCGTGAGCGTGTTTCTGCGCATCCAATTCTGCTCTGAGCTTCACTATGACGTCATCAACGTAGTTTTTGTTGACAACATCATTCGGAGTAGTTGGCGTTTCGACATTACATATTTTCACATGTTCAGCGTCAATGTCCCCGTTTGCCGTGTAGTTGAGTATGACACCGGGGAAATGATAAGGCTGCTGCTGAGCGCGGCGAGCTGAGGAACTTTGACCGAACTTGTTGATGCTCATGATGGAACTGTGGGGTGCGAAACATCGACACTTGTATTTATCGAATGTATCCAGCCTCTCTCAGCTCATTGATGATGGCCACGGTCTCGTTGTCGGTAGAGGTGCTGCCAGCATTCTTAGCTGCGACGAGTAGCCTATATCTGTCGACTAGCTCATTGACGTCGTCCCAGTATACGTATTCTACAGGCTTCGTATTATATGTCAATTGATCTGGGATACTGCCGCCACCCATTTTCGATTGACTTGGGTCTTTGAACATTGGTCGAATTATATTCTCGTATTTGGCTATTTGGGAAGGATTCAGCCTACCTTTCGCATCTAAATGGGCACCTGTACTCATCAAAATTTGCTTGTATGCCACCAAGTCTTGTCTCTGGTATTTCGGATTCTTGTAGAAAATCAAACTATATAATCCCGGAGTACCCTGGTATGTTTCGCCATCAATGCGAATGTCCCCCGTATCTTTATCCAAGCCCATCAACTTGTTGCCGAGTATCCATTGCGCTCTGGGTCTGTCGTAAATGGGGCCGTAAGTCACATCGATTTTGCCCGATTTCGCACGATGTTCATTCACGAATTTAGATGCTACTTCGGGGTAAACTTCCAGCAATTCTCCATCATCCTCCTCATCGTCGTCGTCGTCAGACTCATAGTCATCTGTGTGATAGCTGTCTTCGTCTTCTTCTTTCTTCATGGTGGTGGTGGGGGAAGGGGTCCTCGATGATGGCGGTTCTTGTTTCTCTTCTTTTTTCACCTTCAGCTGTCGTCGCTTAGGTGGTGGGGGCATTGCTGCATTCAGTCTCTTCAGCGGCACCGTGATGGGTTTGAATAATTTATTCAGCGCTTCATCCTGCTCGGATTTGCCGAGTTTCAAAGACAAATACTTTTTTCGAACAACTTTCGCCAACTGACTGACTTGACGTTTTCGTTCGACTTTGGCAATTTCGGAGTCGACACGTGATGTAGTCGGTGCCATTGCTACACACAGAATGACATATTCGAGACACTACATTTGAATATATCTGTCAAAACCCAGTCGATAGCGCCCTTTGGATACATCAAAGTCTTTGGCTATGACCAAACATCCGAATTTTTCCTTCCAACAGGTGGCGCACATGCGTCGAAATTCATCGAAGGTGTAGTCCGGAGAGACGTGCTCGTCAAAGGCGTGCTTCAGGTTCACATCGTCTTGCCGAAATAGCACTATAATGTTGCAATTGTCTCTGATCAACTGTTTGGGCATTTTCGAGTAGGTTTGACATAAATATGCAACGTCCACGGATTTATGACGTCCCATGGCATAGTACTCTCTGATTTTATCCTGTTTGTCGCACGAAACATCATCAAATATAAAAATTGAGTGCTCCTTTGCCATTGACGGCTCGATAATCTCCTCGTTGTCCCTGTATGGATAATAGCCCACTTCTTTGACTTGTTTCAATACATCGTGCAACAGCTGATATTTCGGTTGGTACAGTGATTTTAAATATACGTAGACATTCTCGAAGCGGGCTCCGTTCGGACTCAGTACAGCGTTGGTCTTGCCACATCCGCTGGGACCACAAAATATCGCTCGAAATGAATTCGGTAGCAGAGGACCGTGTTTGCGCACAACATTCAAGTTGCCGCCACCTACGAAATCCAAATTGGCTATTTCCAGGGTCGGCTCTTGTTGCACCACTTTCATTGTATATTTGGAGAAAAAATGTTACATGTGACCACGCCCACATCTGGCGTTCGACTGACAGTTCGAGTGCTCGAGCGGCGGCTATGTAAGTAAGTGTGCAACGCCAATCGCGTCATTGTCATGCTAACCTTCGAGCACGAAGGTCGTGGAGTGGTTAACTCTGTGATAAATCGTCTGCCATTCGAGCTACATCTGCCCGGATACCAATACTGCGGACCTGGCACCAAATTGAAGAAGAGGTTGGCACGCGGAGACGCTGGTGTGAATCCCCTAGACACTCCTTGCAGATCACATGATATCGCATACTCGCAAAGCAACTCTCTGGACGATAGACACAAGGCTGACTGGGTGTTGGAAAATCGAGCTTGGGAACGTGTCAAGTCCAAAGACGCGAACATCGGCGAGAAAGCTGCAGCTTGGCTAGTCACCACAACTATGAAGGCGAAGCGTAATTGGGGCATGGGTATGAAGTCATCATCAATGGCCTCTGCTTCTGGTGCAAAACGGTCAACGAAAAAGAGGTCGTTCAAGAAGGATGTTGTGTCGAAAATCACCAATCATCTGCGGAAGGCACTGAAACCTGAACAACTCAAAGATATGAGTGCGAAGGCTCTGCGAAAATCCTCGTTGGTAGCACTGCGTGCAGCCCGAGCTCAAGTCAAAAAATTGGGCGGTCGCAAAAACATCAAAGTACCTCGAATAATACCTTTCGAAGCAAAGAGTGGAGGTGTGCTGCCTTTGCTTCCCATCTTCGCAGCTTTGGGAGCACTGGGATCGTTGGCTGGTGGTGCCAGCACCATAGCCAGGACCATCATCTCCTCGAAAAACGCTCAGAAGAAATTAGATGAAGAGAAGCGCCACAATACTGCGATGGAGAACATCGGAAAGCAGGGATCTGGCCTGTTTATGCGCAAAACAAGTCGCGGAGGCTATGGTCTTTTCCTCAAGAAGTTTGCAAAAAACTCCCAGTGAAGCTGCCCAATAGCAAGCGACCTTTGTACGATGTGGACTTGGTCAAGTATGCCAAACGTCTGAAAATTCCTAATTTCGTTGGGGTTTTCATGCGCGACAACCTACCTCAATCTACGCCCATGTACAAAGAGTGCGCCATTGTCAATCTGGACTCGATAAAAAATCGTGGAACGCATTGGGTAGCTTACGTGAAAAGTGGACTTTGTGTGAAATACTTTGACAGTTTCGGTAATTTGAAACCGCCAGTGGAACTCGTACGATATTTAAATGACGGTGGAAATGTGAAAATCTACTACAACAACGATCGCTATCAGACATTCGATCAAGCAAATTGCGGCCATTTGTGTCTGAAATTCCTCTACGATCAAACTCAACACAACGATGGATAGGGTCGTCAACAAAAAGACAGTGACCTTTAATGAAGAGCGCAATACGGTTCATTATATGGTTGTGTGGCGATTTGCGTACAACACTTCGCGCAAATCCGATTGGCAGCGTATGGCTATGGACAGGATCCGTTTCGCTAGGCGAATCTCCAAACTTGCCTACATAATTGACCCCATTTTGGATGTGAAACCATCATCGTACGACTGGTGTTGCGCAAGCAGTCAAATGGGGTTGGTATTTGATTGGAACGACAACCAACAGCATAAAAGTACTGAGAGCGCAGACGTCAGTTCAGTCGCGCAGACGCAGTCAACGAGAGCACACACCAATCATACGCTCTCTCTCTCGAGCATAGAATTCCTCATATCTCAAGGGCATCATGTTGTCAAAACAAGTGTTCGACGTGTACAATCATCCAAAATTCGATGAATCCATCCAGAGAGTGGAGACTCGAACGTACCACCCGTACGTCAAATCCTTCCAAAATAATGACATTGTCGAAATCGTCATTCAGCAAAGTGACACATGGATTCTGATGAACGACGCTATCGTCTGTATAGAGGGCACTCTAGTCAAAACCGCAGGAGATGGCAATGTGCGATTCGTTAATAATGCTGGAGCATTTTTCTTCGAATCAATGTATTATGAAATCAACGGCAAGGAGGTGGACTCTGTTCGCTTGCCGGGTATAGTGAGCACCCTGCGAGGATACACTTGTTACGCAGACGCCGATTCTCGACACTTGGCCACCGCCGGATGGACGTATCCAGGTGGAGCTATTCGCAACGCCAACGACGGTTCGTTCGCCATGTGGATTCCGCTTAAACATCTGTTTGGCATATTTCACGACTACAGATATGCCACAATCGGACGACAGTGCATTCGTTTGGTGAGAAGCAGAAACGACAACAACTGCATGGTTATAGAGGAGATTGCGAATCCGCAGGTCGCAACCACAGCCACCCTGACGATCAATAGCATCGTGCTCAAAGTCAAAAACGTCATTCCCAATGACGATATTCGCTTGTAGCTGCTGCAATCCATAAAGACTGACAAACCTGTGGTTATCTCGTTCCGCAAGTGGGATATGCACGAACTGCCTGCACTCACGCCTGGTTCCACCAAAGAAATATGGTCTGTCAAAACTTGTACGGCAGTGGAGAGCCACCGATTCGTCATTGTCGCCTTCCAAACAAATCGAATGGACAACGTTGCACGAGATTCCAGCTACTTTGACCACGTTGACATCAGAGACATACGCCTAACGTTGAACAGTGACAATTACCCGCATGAACGCATGCGCTTGCAATTTGACAGAAACAACTTTGTGGAAGCTCATCGCGCCTATACGGAATTCTACCCAAGCTATGCGAATTGTCCCCAGAAACGCCCTCTGCTGGATTACGATGCATTCAAGGATCGAGCCGCCATCTTCGTAATCGATTGCTCACGGAGAGCGGAATTCATGAAATCGTCCACCGTCGATGTCAAACTTGACATAGAAGCCACAGTTGGGTTCCCAGCTAATAGTCGTGCGTACTGTGTAATAGTGCACGATTACGTCATAGAACACTTGCCTTTAAGTGAGATCGTACGTCGTCTGTCATAAGACACAAAACACTTCAAGTCATACGTCATCTGTCATATGCCTGCAAGATCGGCGGGTGGAGCGCTGGTTGAATGCGCGTCGCAAGGAAGCATAAGCCTATGGATAGGAAAACAACAAGAAGAGTGGGGGGGTGGTGGGGGGAACGCGCTCGAAGCGCATCAGTTCAAATTCAGCGTTAGTTGTTAGCCAAACGTTCAGTGATTCAGTTGATCAGTCAGTCAGCCAAGATGAAGCTCGTAGCTTGTGATATCCAGGGTTTCTGTGTGGGTGGTGAGTTCCAGCCAAAAGAACTTGCCATCACCGACGGGCAACGCACGAACCATTTTTTATTCAAAGCCGTCGTGCCATTCCATGAGCTGAGCGAAAATGATAAACGCCAAGCGAGATATTTGGAAAGGAATATCCACGGCATTCCATACTCCGATGGCTATGTGGAATTAAACGAGACCAACATCCAAGAAGTGCTGCGCGCCATCCTCGAAGCTGATGTGGTATATGTGAAGGGAAATCAAAAATTCGATTTTCTGCTAAAGTGTGTGCTCGATCTGCCTAGAAGGCCACACATCGTCGATATTGCCGCCACTACAAGTACAGTCGTCACAACCCCTCCACCGCCACTCGAGAAGCAAAGCCCGTTGTGTTTAAATCATATAGCATCTGGAGACATAGAAGTGCATTGTGCTGTGAGACATTGTTTCGATATTTGGCTATGGATATCGTCGCACCTGATATGGTGAAACACGTCGGCAGTGGCGGCGACACTCTTCTCCATCGGCACTTGCAAAATTTGCGTGAACTCAAGGCGCAAATATCGCAGTACGAACAAAAGCTGCATATGTATAAACGCTTTCAAAATATGCAAATTGACGATGGGAAATGGGCAGCAGCATTCACCGATCCACGACGTTTCACCGGCGCCAACTACAACAGCCAAGGAAGAAGAACCAATGTTTGATATATTATTATTATTATTATTAATCATATTGTATTGTATTTTTATTATGTATTAATAGATGTATTAAACCAATTTTCTCGATTTATTTTGCGAATGAGAGAGTGAAAGAGTGAATGGCAAAAATGGTCGTTCAAAGCTATTTGGTTTTGGGGAAAGAGCTTGGTGTATTTTTCGCAAATATACACCAAACTTTTCCCCCAAAGTCAAATGGTTTTGCCGCCGCACACTGGCGATTGAGAGGCTGCGCGTGATTTCATGTTTGAAATAAATATGTGCATATTTGTTTCAAGTATGAAATCTCTCTCGGTCAATCAACATGAGGGCCATGCACATTGAGCAATGGTGTATGTGTCTCTCAGTGTATATATATTTGAGTGATATATACGTCGTTTCTCAGTGTACGTTGAGCAGTCATACCGTCATGACAAACTATATAATTCTAGCAGCCGTTCTGTCGAACGTACTGTATATTAGCCCACCATATGAGTGCAGTGAGGTATTGGTATCATATTTGCACGAGAATTCGAGCATTTCTAACTGGACGAGAATGACTCAGGCGCTAGCCAATGATGAATATTTGCCTGTGTTGAAAGCCGAAATCCCGCTGAACGTCTCATCGTACAGATTGCGAAAGATCTATGTCAATCACACCCATAGCGATACGCAGTGGTTCCCGCTGAAGACGTCTTGCAGAACTTCGAGGTCCCCTCAGCCCATCCTGTATGCCGCGATGCAAGCTCCTGGAGGTCATCCTCCCGCGGAGCTTGCCAAATGTGAGCCGACACTTTACGAGTGGTTTATGTTATTTGTGACAATGATTCTGAGTGTTCAAATATCCGAATCTATATATAAGTTCATTGAAGCTATACGTCAAAAATATTTTTTAATCGATAATGATAGTGTATCATACTACGCCGCTGGCACTGAAGTCTAATAAAAATATACGCATATCTGTTTGTTTCATTTGAGTTGCAAAATGCAACATGTGTGTGTGTGCTCTCTGTCGACGTGACACAGACCGTGGGATCCAAGGCCAAATCGTGTCTCATGCCGACATTTCTCGAAAATAATGGTCTTGGGTAAACAACCACCGGATGTGGTTGTTTACTTAAGCTGTGGAGCGATAAACAAGTCCAAGACCAAATCATGTCTCGATTTCGCTGAGTCATCATTTCCTAGAATCACACACGCCGCTCGCCAGTAAACACCAGATGTTCATTCATGGTGACGTCACACACGATTCTCGGAATTCCAACTCAAGTCTGGACATGTTGCTGCCTGTTCTAAGTCGAGAGAGATGCTTCGACGACGGCCAGCGGCGGTCATTGCTATCGTAGGCGTGGGGCTCTCGACGGCCATTTTTTCGACACAACGAATCACATGAGGTCGTTTTGATCTCCCCGCCCGCCCGCCCCCCGCCCTCCGCTCTTTACATCTATCATGTACCGCAGGGGGGCGTTGCTTCGACGGCCATTTTTTCGACACAACGAATCACATGAGGTCGTTTTTTTCTTCTCCCACACACCCAATTGCTCTCTACGCCTATCATGTACCTGCAATTTTTCTCTCTCTCAACCCCCACACGCTACACCCTACACCGCCATGTTTATTACGACTGCCGCCAATCGGCTTTTTTTTTCCATTATCAAAGCTACGAGTTTTAAATCGACATTAGTATGGAACCGTCATGGCTCACTGGTAGCGCACTCGGCTGCCATGCCAATAGGCGTGGGTTCAAGCCCCACTCAGGGACAAAAATTTTTTATTTTTTTTTCTTCCGCAACCCTCCCCCCACCTTCTTCGGCGTTGGGGGGTTGCTGAAGAACTTCGCCGAAGAACCAAAATGGCGGAGATCTCGATGGCCAGATGCCATCGAGAGCGAAAATTCAAATTAATGAGGCGAAACCGGCTTTGTCATACTACTAACATTACATAATATATTCTAATGTAATATTACATTATACCCTCAATCAATCAGATGCCCAAGTCCCAAGTCAAATAGAGATTAGAATTAGAATTAGATGCTCTCGTTACGTTGTACCTGTACGATCGTTGCCACGCTGCAGTTTTGGCATTTTTCAGTTTTAATGAAGAAAAAGATTTGGATTGATTTTAATTTTGATTGAAACACTGAATTATCTTCGATAGTGGGGTGTAATTATCCCCATCCATTGCCCCCTCCCCTTAAAACAATATAACCCAGCAGGTTTCAGTGTTAGGGACACCCTCACGGCTAAACCCTGCATCTAGCTTCAAACCAACCAACCACCCAACCCCCCTTTTTCTATACACGCCTGAAAATCCATGGGCAATATAGTAATGATAATAATAATACTTCCTCATCAACATTCGTGAGTGTGCCCAAAGGCATAGACTGTGTGGGTAGAGGACGGCTATTATTATTATTATTTCCCGTGGCGCTCCGGGTCAGATCAATTATTTTTGGTGGCGTATTCACTTTTCAGCTGCAGAAAATCCCGGAAAACCTACATTACCACCCCTATTTGAAGTTATACTATATTTAGCATTGAAAAACAAAGTCATGTAGCAGTAAGAGATTTGATCCGGTTCTGGGCCTCCCCCCATCACTATGACGTCATCAGTGACCTTGGAATAACCTTCAGGGATTACCTTGGTGCATAGGTACCTTTGTGTGGGTCTATGACCTTGGCATGCCCTTGAAATAGCTTTGAAATGTTGTGTTTGACCTCGATGTATATTGTTGGGAGGTGTTTAGGGTTTGTGTCTAACCTTGAGGTGTCATTGTGATGACTTGGATTTTTTTTTCATACACTGACAAGTACTTTCTTCCAAGTACATATATTTTTTTTTACCTCCATGTCTTCCATGTCCTTCATGTATACTTACTCTGTCATTGTGTATGATCCTTATGTGTGGAGTATACATAAAAATCTATACTGAAGTATAGAGAGGGTACACGTCTGCACACCACGGAGACCTAGTCAGAAATGTGAACTCTGATTTTTTCTCCAGTATGCGATGGTGGTGTGGGGAGAGGTGGCATGACATCAACGCTATGCGCATCCGACGACGATCCAGTGATGTCTCGCTCTCGACACGGTGGGGTGTGTCCGCCCTCTTTCGATGCGGTGCATAGTGGGGGCTTTGCATCGTACATGGCTCATGAGCCTGTGGTGGGGGTAGTTCACTATCTATTTTAGAAGAAGTTGGTATGGTGATACGAAATCACCTAGCAGTCGAGCAGTTAGCAAGAGTAGTGAAGTTATTCAGTGCCTACAGAGAGAGAGAGATCAGTGAGTGTGTTTTTATATTGAAAATTATACATAATTTCCTTATATATTTTCATCATCATGTCAATTCCAAAGGTAGATTTACAAAAAATCAATTATTTGCCACTGAATGAAGCTTACCCAGTTAAGACCATGTCAGTTTGCTCTACTTGGTTTAGAAAATCCATTTTATTGATACTACTTGATGTAAGCAATGATATATTATCCAAAACATGGCTGCCAAAACGCGTTTCAGAACAATTTACCGACGATGATGTAGCATGCATCAATTCGTGGTAAATATAGAGTAGCATATTTGGGTCAGAGTCAATAAAGCTTTGCTGGCATGAAAACGAGATCGTTGGTCAAATTTTATCTCACTAAATAATTGCAATATATAATATCCACTTGTCATAGGCTAATTCTGATTCTTTATACCATGGGTGATAATTGTAGGGAAAATATAAAAACTTTTCATACATTGTTAAACACACGCTTCGGTGGAGACACCATCAAAAGTCTAATGTGAGTACTACTGATTATTTTTGTAGCATTCTCAAATCAATAATTTCTCTTCGATCATAGATAGCTTCATTCTTGAAAAATGTGAATGATGTATGTGAGTCACCACTGGACCGAAGCCATATACATCTTTTCAGCTGTTGAAAGGTTAACTTTTGAGTTGCATGCTTTGAGCGAGGATGCTCACTACGCCACCATTTATGATCTGAGTGTGGGCTATGATGAAGAAAGTATCCAACGCTGTATGCATGATTATGATAACTATAAGAAGGGTGTGGATCTCTACGAAAAATATACAGATGGTTATTTCGATCTACATCATCTCTGCGATGCAATAATTGGATGTGAGCTGAAAAGATTCCTTCTCCGCCTCCTACCATACCTACCTGAAGACATCATCCAAAAGTACCAACTGGATGACGATGATAGTGAAATCGAAGAAGAAGAAGAAGAAAATTATGATGATGATGATGAAGAAATTATATTAGATTGTTGGTATATACCTACTAAGACTATTCGATTTGTAAGCTAGTGATATTTGAATAAAAAAACATAAAAAATTTCATACATATTTTATTTACCTATTTCTCTTTTACATGAATAAAGAAGGAAAAATGAAATACAAAATAATTAAAAAATGTGCATGTGTCTTCATCAATATCTACTGTGAACTGAACCATCCAATGCATTGTATGTCAAAAATGTATCATGCAGAATGAGTGCAAATGCTTCGGTGTTGGCTTGGAAGTTGGCTTGGAATTTGACTCTCCTAGTTTAAAATTCGAGCTCAATATCAATAGTTGATGATTTCGTGGCATTCGGCTGATGTGAACAATCAATGATGAATAGTGGATTTTTTCAAAATTGAGCAATGTCCATGAGAGGTTCACTCATATTGTCAAAAGTCAATGTGATGTGCAGTTCTCAGTTTTTGATTTTTCAAGAAGTATTACCTATAATTACCGCACTATAATTATCTCATCTATTCAAAGTGCATTTACCTAAACGCAGTCTAATAAACTACAAATTGGAACGTAGTGCTGAATCGCATTTTTGCCATTCTCTACGGAAAATGGCAAAAATGAGTGATCATGAAATTGAAGAAAAATCAGATGTTGGTGGAACGAGCGACGGGAGAGAACACATCTTGACAACTCAGAAAATAATGGACCTCCGGTGAGTGTAATTCTGTTAGTTTTAAGACCATGCATTTGTTGAAGGCGATTCTTTGAATTATCTTAATAAATATTCTATCGGTAAATTGTAAAATTTGTTTATGATTTCATTCAATCAAAACTCCCATCATCTGAGTTTACCCCTAAGTTCATGAGCCCAAACTCCGGCCTTCATCAATAATTTTGAGGTACCTTACAACCAAGGCCGGGGCTCGTGACAATATCTTTATCATAATAAATTCGTTGAAAATTCTCATAGGCATAATAAGCCGAAGTATCGAGTTTTCTATCGAAATCCAAATTCCAACCTTCATATGGGTATACTTCAGAGTTCTAGTACACACGAATGTTATTGATATCAGCAGTTGTGAATTTAATGACGTCCTTTGTCCTGTCTTCAGAAGTGGTAGTGCTTTGGAACCCATTGATGATATAACGGGGTGTTTTAAGGGCGTTGGTTGTCTTGATAGCTCATATGTCTGAAGATGTGCCACGTAGTGATGAAAGTTTATAGAGACCCCACATGCGATAAGCCAACTTGATTTTAGCATTCAGACCAATTTTGTTGATTCTATTCAGAAGTTTGAGCTTGTGTTTATCTTCTGGCACTATGTGTCTTATTTTCCACTCAATTTTATTGATTTCCAGATCAGCCTCAACCTCACTAATATATGAGTTCTTAAAGGATCGAGCGATTATTGAAATCATCTCTTGTTTGGCATTCAAGATACTTTTGTTGTAATCTTCAGCGAAACCCATCAAATATTTTGGTGGTAATTTACCACTGAATACGTGACTGGTTGTATCCAAGATATCCTGTTCAGTTTCCGAAAGTCCCCATCCAGTTGTTAATAATGTGTTAGCATGTGATTGTCCAAATGAAATCATATTCTTCATTGCAGATGTTATCCCCGGCTTCCTGACGACAGCAACTTGTTCACCAACCATTTCGTAGCGAATTTCATCAAAAAGGAAGGCGATTGCATTGTTCGAGAAATAACATAATTTCGTTTCATCTTCAGGTGTGAATTAACCCTCTATGTAAATGAAACTCTCAGCAATGTCAAGTATAACGTCTTGATTATTGATTGCAATTCGAATTTCATCTGAATTCCTAAACAATGGCGATCCATATGGTTTGTATGTGTGCTCATATAAACTTGTGAGGGAATGATCGAGCATCGGTTCGTCGAATTTATTCAACTTCTCACTATTCGTTTCGAGCACCATTGTTCCTTACTTTCAGTCCAATTGATTTAAAAAATTCGAGATCTCTCAGCGAGAGAGCGTGGTGTGCTAACTCTTTAGCGTACACTTTTGGAATGAGTCTTTTTTTAGTCAAACCTTCGTTTTTAGCTGTTTGTGGATTGTTTTCAAATCCTCGTCGATTCTGTCTTTCATAACAAAAACCCATAATAGTTATCAGATTTTTTTTTAATTCCAAAATTATAACAATCTCTTCTACACTTCCGAAATCAGTGAGATTGTTATTGTGATCTAAAATACGCACTGTGATGTTGTGAATCAACTGACGACCTTCTGGACTGATGGGTATATATAATCTTGTGTGGTTCTTTTGCATCCTGGAGCCTGGATATCGAAGGAAAAAAGAATGTGGGATTCTTTATTGTTTCTGTATGAACCAGATATAATATTGAAATCTAAGCGGATGAGTCTCACAGTTGTTATGTTTGTCGGATGTGAGGATTCGTGTATCTGATTCGGTTGAAATCTATCAAAATTGAAACCCATCATCTTTGCTATGGAATTCGGGTGAGTTAGATCAATTTCATATTTTAATCGCATCTCACATTTGAAAGTATTATTATTGGCATGTAGGTAGAATATATCATCTGCATTGGTATCGTTTTGATTTTTACCATGAAACAATGTAAACATGATATGTTACTGAATAACTGCACTGATTTTATCTATTTCATAGGCATCAGATGGAATTTCAATTGTTCATTGTTTCTTTCAGTTATATTATTGACTGTGTTGCATCCATAGAATCCTTAAAGTCCCAATCCATAACGACTGTTTCTATCCAATTCAATGGGTGGAAAAAAGTCTGCACTCAAGACACTCGTCCCGACAGCTTGTAGAACTTCCGTGACATGACTGATACATTTTATGAATTTCACTTCAATTTATTGTTGTCTACAACACATTCGAGACAACCTACGCTTTTTTGGAGATGGTTCATCAATATCCATTTCATTTCAATCAGTACCAATATTTATATCCTTTATATTGCAATAACAGCAGAATATTTTTTGAGGTATAGGATCATCATTCACATCAGAATCTGAAATGCTTTCGCCGTCAAGATTGTGGTGGTCATTGCCATATCTATATTTCATTATGTCGACATCATCTTGTAGACTTTTAGGTAACTTTTCCCTAACAGATACAATCTCAATACAGCATCATTCGATCCATCTTTGTCAGGGTTCGATATTTTGAAAACATCTTGAGTGAAAATCTCATCTCCTTAATAGCCTCTCGAGTCATTGCAATAATTCAGAGAAAAACTTCAGGCACATTTGACCGCAGAAAACTGTGTTAAACTTCTGTTGGCGATCATAGTTATATAGAATTTTCACTTCCGAACATTTCTGAAAGTATTGAATCAACTCTATTGGCGGGGGTAGATCACCAAAACTATCAAAGTATGCAATGTCTTTTCCACATTTGCTGTATGCCACCCAATGTGTTCCCGATCCTTTTATTCCATCTAAATTGACAATGGTGGTCTCGCGGTGTCGTGGACCTCTAGTGTGTAATGTATCACGCATGAAAATACCACGAAAGTGTGGAATTTTTATTTTCTTGGCATAACAATTGAGATAGATGTCGGTGAGAGGTCTTCGAGGTAGGAAATCAACTAGTTTTTTGGATTGTATGGTTTCAAAGAGTCCGAGTCCTTTACGGTATGGTTTAAGGTATACACCACTACCACTTCTACCCAACGCCACACTTTCTATTTTCTTATTATGACGATTCGTTTCGATCAGGGCAGTTCTGCTTGCTTTTGCTGAATTCACAGCTCTGTTGATGCCTGCAGCAGCACCCGCGAAACTGCCGAGCACGGACAATCCAGCAAAAGTCGGTATCAATGGCAGAATCCCTCCGACTTTAGGAATTGGAATTATGCGAGACGTGCGGATTATTTTCTTTTCACCGGCAGCTTTGAGGTATTTACGTGCCGCATGCAATGCCACTACGGTAGCTTTTTTCGTACTATTCGTCACAAATTGCTCACCCCCGGCTTCTTTCAGTACATTCCACACGTTGTGAACCACCCCAGAACCAAAGGCGATTTTTCTGAGATTATTTTTCTTTTTCTTCGGTTGATTCCTTTTATTTTTCTCCATAGTAGTACTACTACAACCCATACCAAGACGTCGCTTCGATTTCATAATATGGGTAGCGAGTAGGGCAGCTATTCTTTCCTCAATATCAGCGTCCTTCGATTTAATCCTGTTTCAAGCTGCGTATTCGAGTTCTTTGTCTGCTCTGTGTCTCGCTGTGAGATCAGTTAGATGATTCAAATATTGAATACCGTGTTGTTTGCATGTAATATCCAATTTATTGATTCCAGGATCTTTACGGGCTAAATGATCTTCCAATTTTGTACCGGGTCCACAGTACTGATATCCTCCTTCGAACGGAGTTTGTTCATCAAATAATCAACAAAACCACGACCGCTTTTTCTGTATCCACCACGAACACATCCGTATCGTTTGGTGGTACTCGTTTAAATGAAATGTTCACAACATATTATCGCTTACATAGTCTCCAACCACGGTACAATGCGCATTGTGAAGCAGAAAGAAAAGTTTGCTGTAGATAATCTAGATGAAAAATTGGGTTGAGGATTGAATGGACGAAAAGTGTTGCGGCATGGTCCATTACTTCCATCATCTGTTCGAGGACTCATTATATCTGTTCGAGGACTCATTATCGGACCATCAAATTTTGGAAAGACGAATGCCATGATCTCTCTTTTAAGACATCCACAAGGACTACGATTCACAAACGTTTATCTCTATTCAAAATCACTCAATCAACCCAAATATCAATTCCTACGAAATGTATTGGAACCCATAAAGGAATTGGGATTTCATAATTTCAGTAATAATGCAGAAATAGTGGAACCGTCCGATGCCGAGCCAAATTCTATTTTCGTTTTCGATAATGTAATATGTGAAAAACAGGACATTATAAGATCATATTTCTGTATGGGATGTCATAGAGATGTTGACTGTTTTTATCTTGCCCAAACATATTCATGAGTGCCCAAACAGTTAGTGCGAGATAATACCAACTTTATCGTAATGTTCAAGCAAGATGGAACGAATCTACACCATATTTATTTGGATCACGTGTCACCCGATGTAACATTCAAGCAATTCCAATTGATGTGTGTTGAATGTTGGGAGGATCAATATGGATTTCTGGTCATTGATTAGGATAGAAAGATGCATGAAGGTAGATATCACATGGATTTCGATAGTTTTATATATCCATGACGCTACAATCCACATTCAATCGATCGCTCGTTGAATTGCATAAAGGTTATTTCAGTGTATTCTCTTGTGAAGCAAAATGAAGACAAAAAATTATATAGTAGTTGAAAATAAAAACAACGAATTGGTTTTGAAACGCCAATTAGTTGAGATAACAGAAGCTGTACGGTAGAAATTTAACTCTATCAAAAGTGGACTTATTGAAAATCGAATGGCGCTTGAGAAACTCTATGATTCCATAATGAAGCCATTGAACATTCTATCTTCTGCTGCTGCTACCATGAAACCACCACCACAGCCAATGTCTTTGACGAAGCAAGTGAATTCTCAGTCTACTCCAATGAAAGTTATGAGAACTTCAATGGGAAATAATTCATCATTTGGTGGTGAATTATCATCTATTGACAGTGAGACAGATACCATCAAAGAATTTGGAAAGATAAAATATCCATATTCGATAATTTCGAAGACAATGTTGAAGATGTTTTGAAAAGCCATTTGGAAAATGTTAAAACAAAGAATGCAACTTATGATACAATATTTGGCATACGATTAGATCCTACTACACAAAAACTGAAAATGGGGAGTCACAGTGTACGTTTCAGTGATGGAAATATTTTATTTTGGAATAAAAATAAAACACAAACACACGAAATCCCAAGTAGTCCGGAGTTACTTATAAAACACGATTTTTTGTGAAAAACCCGCCTGAAGTCGATGATGATGATGATGAAGTTCGTCATACATATGCTAAAATATTGAGGCTAACGAACGCACCATACAAACAACATCAACTGCGAAATGATTTCAAACACCCGAAATCTAAAAAATTCTGTGAAGTTATCAAACCTGTACTAAACTTATCACATTATCAAACGACCAGAAGTAGGACAAAAAAAGGAAGGGGGATCCATCGAATGAGAAGGCAGAAAATGTATGATCCCAAACCTGCTAATTATGTCTACTGAAATTCACCCAAGGAGTTAGTCGCTCGTTTACGGCTATTGATATTTTCACAGTCAGCTGGACATACTGGACATGACAATGAAATAATTTCCATAATTGAAGAACTACGTGAGGAAGGTATAATAATCTAATACATCAACAAAAATGATCAGTTTGTCCTCATTTTATGAATGAAAACAAATTAAAACACTACAAAGTGATTGTGAGGAGATGGATAATGGAATAAGTGATGTCAAACGACAAGTTGTCAATGAGTTATATAAGCCGACAAGAGGTAATTTCACCAGAAGAGCCACCACCGTCAAAGATTTTGCAGATCTATGGCAAATAGATCTTGCCGAATTACAACCTCATACTGAACATAACAAAAAATATTGATATGTTCTTGTGGTCATTGATTGCTACTCAGAATATTTATGGTCCAAGCCGATTAAAAATAAAACAGGTAGTGCCGTAACCAATGCAATGGAAGTTGTCCTGAAAGAAGCCGACTATCCTCCGAAACATCTACAAAGCGATCAAGGAAGAGAATTTTTCAATAGTTCTTTTTCATCTATAATGCGAAAAAATAAGATCAATCATTATTCAACATTCAGCATTTTCAGCGATGGGACACAACAAATGGTTATATATTCTTCCAATCATAACAAGGAAATATAACAATCGAGTGCATCGTACAATTGATATGAAACCAATCGATGTTATGCCAGCAACAAAACTGAAATTGAATAGTTCCAAAGTAATCCTCCGAAGAAAACGAAGTACACCCAAATTCCGAATGAATGATATTGTACGTATAATCAAGTACAAGAATATTTTCGAAAAGGGTTACACTGCCAATTACACAACAGAACTATTCAAAATTGTTTAAATTAACCAAACATACCCCATGACTTATATTCTTGAAGACATGGATGGGAGCCCGATTAGAGAATGTTTTTTTAAGAAGAATTATTGAAAACACAAAATCCTGATGTAAACCTAGTTGAGAAAGTGTTGAGGGGGAAAGGAAATAAACTATACATTAAGTGATTAGGTCTTCCTAGTGAACAGAATTTATGGCTAGACAAAAGTACTATGGTATAATTTTTGAATGAAATTGTATTACTTATTATTCTCACTAAGCTGTAAGTTTATTAATGAACTATAGAAAATATCAAACCATTTTAAACCATTCTTGAGTTTTTTTATTCGAAATAAATAAATCATGAAGTGATAAACCTTGCCCCAACCATACGCAACGTTCAGTGTATGCCAAAACCAAAATAATCTGCATACTCCTCCCCACTTCATGGATTTTAGAAAAACTTCTTCATTTCAGCTCACAACATTGATAACATTTCATAATCCTCAGAGCTAATCACTATCAGATTGAAATGTGCGATCAAACTGTTGTCGCCACTTATCAAAAAGTTTCTCTTGAAGCTCCATCTCAGCTTGCATTTCCAAAGTGCGGACTGATTTTTCTGTGTGATTTTGAAACGAAGTTTAACTGCATCTTCACACATTCTGATCAGTCCAGCCTTCGATGATACAATCTTTGCATCGAGCTCCTAAAGAGCCACCTCGTCGTCCATGTTACCGAACATCGTTATCGCATTTGACGATGGTGGCTTTCGATTTTACGATGCGGCATTTCGCATTCTCAAGCATGTCCCCACAGCGCTGAAGTGGACCAAAAGAATAAAGCGATACATCTTTCAAATCACCCATCACTTTCTTGAAGGTGTCATCTACTTCCTTCTTACGGAGTTTCCATACACCCTTAGTTATTTTTTCTTGGGATCAAAAGCAGTAGATGCACCCTTCATCTAAGATGGTTTCACTTTCGTATCCACACTAGGAAGAGAGAAAAGTGAAGGGCATTTGGATAGTGATAATTGTGAAAGAGTTGGTTCAACACTTTCTGAAGGTTCCGCTATATCTCCCATCTTCAGATAATCATCCATGTTATATTCACCGATGAAACCTTCTTGGGATGACAAGTGACATACCGGAATATCTTCAAAACCAAATTCATTTGTTGCAATACATGGTATTGCATCTTCTTCAGCAGACAAATTTGGTAATGAGTTCATAATCATTTAGCTTGAAAGAACGTATGATATCAATGGGATGTGGATAGAAATGATGTTGATGTTAATGCGACTATACGTTTTATAAAAACGAGTCGACTGGTACATGCGCACATGAACATGACAACAAACTATAGTAGTAGGAGAGGGAGTAAATATCCCTCCCAGGAGGTAACTCTGCAAATTTCATAGGAATGGGAAGTGTTGAGAACAGACAGTGTTTTTCCAACCGATGTCTTTCCCAGATGTGTATGTTGTAATATGTCACCGACATAAACTTTGCCAGTCAACTATAAATATAGAAATCATTTTGTAAAATAATGCGAAGGTGTCATTTAAAACAGAATGATCCAAGTGAGTCATAGTTCTGATCCACACCTATGTATTGCATATATTCATAGTGACAATTTTCCACTCGGAATATGATTTCCACTAGAAAATGTGAGTTCTTTTTGAAGAGTATCATTTCAAGTTATAAAAACTTTGTACATTTTTGACAGTGGTTGGAGCAAATGCGTGTTTGTGTTTTTTTGTGGCCCTGAAAAGAGCGATTGGGTACTCCGAAGAGCTGGGTGTCATCCCGCATATTTATGCGGGATGACCACGAAGAGTAGGGTGAGGATTTAGATGACGTGTCATCGTCGTCATTCGATGACACCAAGGTGATGGTGTCATCATCGGAGTCATCCTCTACGGGATACTTCTCTGGATCAAGATCCATATTGATGTCTTCGACACGGAATCATCCTCTGAGGAGCTATCGTTGTCAACGCCTTCATCCATGTCTCCATCGTCCGATGACGACGGAAATGGATAGTTCCACACATCTGTGGAGTCCGAAACTTCATTCACCTGAATCGGTCCCCGTGGAACTCGCTGATAGAATCTATCCACCTGCTCACCCTGGTACACCTGCTGGTATTAGTAGAAGAACAAAGAGAAAACGGTAGAATTCAGGGTCAAGCTCTGCTAATCTCATATTTGATATTAAAAAAATATATATCTTCTCTAATTTGGACCCGAAAAATCAAGGCGAACATCCCCACAAATTTTTGATACGTCATTGCAAATCTGTTAGAATTAAGGATTTTCAGTACCCCATGGTGGTCATCCAACGAATTTTTGATAACCAGCTGAGATTCGGATGCATTATATAAGTTATGGAAAAAGTGTAGTCTTCATTATTCTGTTTTTATTAAGATGGTGGATCCTCAGTACCCCATGGTCGCCATTCAACGAATTTTTGGTAGCCAGCTGAGATTCGGATGCGTCATATAAGTTATGCAAAAAATGTGGTCTTCATGATGAGACACCCGAAACTCCAAGGCGGACAAATTTGTGATGCTACTGGTAAATGTACCGAATTGAGTATCTTCAGTACCCCATGGTGGCCATCCAACGAATTTCTGATAACCAGCTGAGATTCGGAAACGAATTTTTGAGATTCGGATGCATCATGTAAGTTATGGAAAACGTGTACTCTTCATTATTCTGTTTTTACCAAAATATTAGATCCCAGATGCCTCAGGGTGGATATCCCAATTTGATGTGACATTGTGAATCTGTCGGAATTGAGGATCCCTAGTACCCCATTGTGAACATCGCATCAAATGTTGATGAGTTAAAGATTTATCATATTCATATAGTAACCCAACCTAAGTACAATGCTGAGTATTAAAATGGAAAAAAAGTTGTGATGCTGTGGATTTGAACAACGAACCTTCGGCTTAAAGCCGCAGAGATACCGATACGGCTACGAAGCGTGTTTGTATATTTAGTCGAAATGGTCGTTCATTAGAGAGAATGTGCAAGGTCTCGCAAATTGTTGGGCTGTGTTATTTGATGTGAACTAATGGTCTTAAGCCGTACTCATCTTTAGCAAAATATCATACGGATTCAGCTGTTTGCATCACAAGGGGCTTTATCATTCACCGTGCGATGCATTCGCGAAAGTACAATAGCACCGGGCGAACATTTAAGAAAATTTTTAGCTGAGATTCACCGACATGGATGTATTCTATGAGTTATAAAAGTGTAGACCTTATCATTCTGTGTTTTAATAATGTGAATCTGCATTTTTTGAACAATTTGTGTGACAATCATATCAATTATAAAGAAAAAATGCCTAGTTAGTATTATTTTGGTAATCGACCCATAACATCTACGCTATCATTATTAGATTAAAAATAAAAGAATGAAGGTAATATAAAAAAAAAAATCTCTAATAGACGCTCCTGTGTTTTAAGTTATTTTGGAGATTGGTTCAGGTAGCATCATCATATCAATAATGTTTCAATTAAATTTAAAAAAAGTATTTTCTGATGAAGAAAAAATCTCTAATGACGCTTCTGTGTTTTAAGTTAATTTTGACGAATAGCCCAGCATCATCATATCAATAATATTTTAATTAAATTAAGAAAAGTTAACTCGCTTCCGTTTCTTAGTCTGCCTTTCTACTTCAGCGATAAAATTATTCTGTTTTTTATTCAAATCCGAGTTATTTCAACAATTTGTGTGGTCTATGTTACATAATTGAAGAAGTACGAAGTACTTGAGGTTTTTAGCGCACATATGGTTAGGTACGTTTAATGAGAAAACTGATTTTTTCTCGATTATTGTGTTAGTAGTGTATGCAGAAGTATGCTATTAATGAACGTAGGTTTTTGTTCTGGATCGATATAAATACATATCAATAAATAATAATATGAGTTTTTGTGAGATGTCCTCTATACTATCAAGTAAAAAATCAGTCAATTAACCGTAAACGATATATTCTTCATGAAGAATAAATCATTTTAGAATTCCTAAACGAATTTCAATCACTCATTTTTTTTTGTATCTGAACTGCTAGTGCATTTTCGAATGAGGTTACAGATATTATATACTCTACGTAAGACTGAATGAGAATTCACGGTCACTTGGGTATCACTCATAGTTGTTGAATATGATTGAGTCAACACAAATGAATTTTGTCCTTTCTTGGTAGAGAAAGTACACTGGATTATGTCTTATTTGAAAATATTATAGATAAATGGGTGAACGTGGCAGTGAAAGAAATATGAATATTTTTAATATTTAGTTATTGGTAGGTATACAGGGTGATGATAAGCATGTCGGTATTGCATTAAATTATCAAAACGAGTGCCTACTTCCATAATGCTTATAATCATACATTATTTTCAAATGTATTCGTCACTGAATAACAAGAAACTTAAGTGGATAGTTACGGTATTGGTGTGATAACATAAAAAATGAATTATTAACGAATCATGATTATATTTTACAAAAATATAATAATGTCATCAGGGGTATATTCAACTTCTAATATATCTCATGTAAAGTTATGAATTGAGTGGTATTTGTAAAAGTGGGGAATGCGACTTTTTCCAGTAAAAAAAATATATTGAAACAATACTGTAGAGATAGCACATACATATTGATAATAATCAAAAAGAAAGAATGGATTATTTTAAATCAAGAAAGAATTATTTAATGATTTATCCTCTTTTGGAGTCATCTGGAATTACAATAGACAGGAAAAATGAAGTATAGTGCATATGGAAACGGTAACTGAAGGAATATGAGTCGAAAAACACGTAAAAATAATAATAAAAAATATGGATTACCCATAGGATGAAATGAAACATTATGAGAATAATGATTATAGAAATAGCGAACAGGGGCATAGACTATGCATGCGGCGGGTATTAAGCTTGACGTATTGGATGAAACGCCGAAATGAGAAGTTTGCGAGTAGGGCCACATACCTAATTTTTTAAAAGTGAAGAATTCGACTTTTTTCCATAAAAAAAAAAAATATTGGAACGATAGTGCACAAGGTAATAGTGTCTATATATCACGTACATATTGAATTACATGACACAGATCTATGTACAAAGCTCCTCAAAGAGACAATTATTTTATTGAAACAATCTTTTCGCCACGACATCTTCAAATGGCTTCCTAATCAACAAATGTAATATCAATGAGAAGAAAATTGAAGGATAGAGCATATAGAAATTTATTTGAAGGAATAGATGGAAAAACTCTTAAAAATAATAATAAAGAATATGGAGAATCTATAGAATGAATTGAAATTAAATATACACAACAGTGCAAATAGTATTCGTGAGGTGGGTATCAAGAATTACGCATTGGTTGAAACTTTTTTTATTTTGGTGTGCTACGAGAAATGCAGTACGAAATAAGACTAGATACGTTTCGAAGCAGGACTTCGGCTTTCCCATCAAGTAGGTTAGCTGAAGCAGGCTTTGTGTATACAGGCTCGGAAGATATAGTCATATGTCTTTCATGTCAAGTTGAAGGGTTCCAATGGCAGTTAAATGATGATCCTATGGCAGACTATCGCGATTGGAGTCTCCTTTGTGATTTTGTTCAAAATTACCAACTCCACAACCAGACGTCGGCGACAGAACCAACAGATGGTGCTGATATCCCTCCAGAACGAAGGGTGATAGATGGCGATGCAGACTCACAGACCGCTAGTTCCAAGTTGAATTGTCGTGTCTATTTTGTGAACGATTTTTGCGTAGGTTTATTCCTTGAAGACACTTGTGGAGTTTGTAGAACACCAATTTTGACACTTCTTGCAATATATGTTGAAAAAAAAAATCATCATGGTAATCATAAAATATTTTCCATGAATAGGATAAATATTATTCACTCAATAATTTTTTTCAAATAGAACTAGTTGAAAAATGTGTTGTAGAACAGCATATGACATTGATATTGACAAGTTTTGTGTATTATCATAAATTAATTAAATTATGGAACCCGCTTCAATAAACAAACAATTTCTCATACAAGAAGAGCTTTATATAATTCCTGCTATCGCACATCATGCAGATTATCATCTAAATCCATTTTTTTTACTTTGGAGGCAGCTGTTGTTCTTCAGGTATAAAGAAATTCCAAAGATGGTTTATTCGTCAACAACAGAATTCAATTGAGAGTATTTTATTTGAACTTTAACCTGTCACAACAAAAAATAAACAGTTGAGAAATCCACCCAAACATTCACCAACCGAAATATATCATTTTTATGTTTTAAACTGTCGATTCCCATCGAAATTTTCAACTCGTTTCCTTTTGATTATAATAATTCACCCTAAACTATCTCGGAAGTAAAAATAGTAAATAATGAAAATGCGATTAAAGGAAAATACATTTAGGTTTCCTTATATAATTTAAATAGTATGTATATAATAGTTTAATGGAATTAATTTTTTCCCAAAAAATTACAACTAGACCGTATCTTTCAATACCTACGTCAAAAATTTTATTGACAAATTGTGGTTTCAAACAGCATATTTTTCAGTAATATCAGTATAGAGCAAGACGAATGCTATTAATTATTTCCGAACAATATCTACTTTCAAAATTATATATATTTGTATTGTTATCCCTGATCACAGTTAAAATTAAGTCATTGATTCTCATAATTATCAGAAAATAATCATTGGTTTCTTCAAATGATGACTGTAATTTCGAAGGTTATAAATACCTATCTCTTTGATAGAAACGGGCAAATGAGTGTACCAAAGTAACATAATTAGCACTTTTTCTCAAAATGTTGGTAATGAATTGTAATATTTCTGATGAAATTTTACCCGACAGTTACATGACAACGTATCTCAGAAACTAGAAGCAGTTTACACTAAAGTTCATATCGAGAATAAATGATTATTTTCAGTGATAAACGAACTGATGAATGTATAGAATATGTTAGAAACACCTCTATCATTTTGATTCCAGAACGGCTACAATCGATCGACTATGTAATAACATCTGTCGGAAACATGAATTATATCGCCCGTTCCCATGTGAAACGCTGACCAAGCTGATGCAGGATCTCGCGATTCCGGGAAACTGATGTGCAAGCATCTTAATCTTTATGGGAAGATTCATTTTAGAATTCAGTTATATTTTTGCTCTTGTACTGTTCAGACCTATTTTGTTGATAAAAATTAGTTTTTAAAAAAGGACTTTAACATCCAAAAGTTATATTGGCGCAGTCGGTAGGATACTCGAAATTGAACGTACCGAACGTGCTGTTTTCGTATATACGATTAATCCAATATCGAACTTGTTGTTTTGTTCTGTGGAGGTGTTTGTGAAGGAGCGGCTCTTCAAAAATCAAAAAACCCAGTCCATCGAGGACCCCTAGCTATCCCCAACAGGCACATCATCGGGGAATGGAACAAAATCGTCCAGTCTCGCAAGGAAGTCTTCTGGAAATCAAAAATCGAGGAACCAGTCGTCTACCTTATAAAAGGATGCTCAAAGTTCTTACAATTTTAATGTAAGTTATTTTTAAATGACACAAATTCTAGAAAATTTAAGTCTTAATAACGAAAACCCTTCAGCTAATCCTATAGTTTCTTTGCCTAGTACTTCTAATAATTTAAACAAGAAAATGGCTAATACATTCAATCCTCAATACCAATACACAATGGGTGTTATGAATAAAAACTAGCAAAAGCTTTTACTATAGGTTTGTCTCTTTCATTAGTTAATAAAATGGATAGGTCTGTTTCAAGAAATCTAAGTAAAAGCATTTGCTTAAGGTTTATTCATTAGACCCAATAAGTGTGTGCCAGAATTTGATGGCAATCCTAATGATCTAAATAGATAGGTATTCATCAGTTTGTGATTCAATAATTACCAATTTTTATAATGCTGCCGAACCGGCAAACTTTCAAAATGTTTATTTGCTGAACTGTCTCATTTCTAAATTATCTGGTAATGCAAAAATAGTAGCCAACATACAAAATGTTTCAAATTGGCAAGAACTTAAGGACACATTAACAAGAAATTTTGCCGATCAAAGGTATGAAACTTGCCTGAACAGAGATATGGTTATGCTCAGGCGAGCCCCTAGCGAAAAGCTTCAACAGTTCTATGATAGGTGTTTAAATATATTGAACCTTCTGTGTAATTACATTTTATTTATTTTCATTTTCATTTTATACCAGAGCTATTACCTAACAGATGGTGACTTATACTCACAAATCCACTTATTTCTTTGGAACAGTCAAATCTCAGATGTATTAACGTTCATCAACTTTTTTACAGGTGTCCGACAGATGTTATTACATAGTCGATCGATTGTAGCCGTTCTGGAATCAAAATGATAGAGGTGTTTCTGAAATATTTTATACATTCATCAGTTCGTTTATCACTGAAAATAATCATTTATCCTTGATATGAACTTTAGTGTAAACTGCTTCTAGTTTCAGAGATACGTTGTCATGTAACTGTCGGGAAAAACTTCATCAGAAATATTTCAATTCATTACCAACATTTTGAGAAAAAATGTTAATTATGTTACTTTGGCACACTCATTTGCCCGTTTCTATCAAAGAGATAGGTATTTACAACCTTCGAAATTACAGTCATCATTTGAAGAAACCAATGATTATTTTTGATAATTATAAGAATCAATGACTTAATTTTAACTGTGATCAGGGGTAACAACATAAATATATATAATTTTGAAAGTAGATATTGTTCGGAAATAATTAATAGCATTCGTCTTGCTCTATACTGATATTACTGAAAAATATGCTGTTTGAAACCACAATTTGTCAATGAAATTTTTGACGTAGGTATTAAAAGATACGGTCTAGTTGTAATTTTTGGGAAAAAACTAAAGCCATTAAACTGTTATATACATACTATTTAAATTATATAAGTAAACCTTAATGTATTTTCCTTTAATCACATTTTCATTATATCCTATTTTTACTTCTGAGAGTGTAGTGTGTTATAATCAAAAGGAAACGAGTTGAAAATTTCGATGGGAATCGACAGTTAAAAACATAAGAATTATATATTTCAGTTGGTTGGTGAATGTTTGGGTGGATTTCTCAACTGTTTATTTTCCGTTGTGACAGGTAAATACTCTCAATTGAATTCTGTTGTTGATGAATAAACCATCATTTGGAATTTCTTTATATCTGAAGAACAACGACTGCCTCCAAAGTTAAAAATTGGATTCAGATGATAATTTGCATGATGTGTGATAGCAAGAATTATATAAAGCTCTTCTTGTATAAGAAATTGTTTGTTCATTGAAGCGGGTTCCATAATGTAATTAATTTATAATAATACACAAAACTTGTCAATATCATAACACCGAATCAAATATCGCTTCATAGTTGAACTAAATGAGTCATATGCTGTTCTACAACACATTTTTCAACTAGTTCTATTTGAAAAAATTTATTGAGTAAATAATATTTATCCTTGTTGAAAAGGGGAACATTCTCCATGGAAATTGAAAAATAAAAAATGTGATTTATTTGTAATATCTAACGGAAAACAACTATTTCCCCGGCACAAACCACGCTGGACATTGAACTACATCTGATAGATATTGTGAAAAGACTGAAAGTGAAAATTCGCATTTTCATTCAGATAACTGATTTTCTTAATTCTCTCTAGTTTTCACTGAAAAAATCATTAAATAAATTAGATAAGGAGAATGTTATTAAAAAAATATCACTCACAGAAATCGTTCATTTCACTGAAGCAAGGTTCGCTTCTTTCGCATTTAATCCCCAATACATTTTGGTCGACAAAAATCTATTTCGCTTTGCCGAGCTCTTCAGGAGAATTGATAGGATTGGAATAAAACAGGCGCTTCAGAAGCATACACATTCGGAATGGATATGAGGAAAATATTTCTTCTGCGGTGACACTTTGAAAATTATTTTTTGACATAGACCTGTCATGACATTTCAGTTCGTGTGCGTACTAGACACACCAAATCATTCTTCAAACGATGATAATTCCGTTGTAGTCTGTATCAACAACTAGTATAAAATTGATTCAACATTTTTGAAACTATATGAACATAAAACATACCGAGAAAAGGGGAACCTTCTCCATGAAAATTGAAAAATGAAAAATGTGATATATTGGTAATATCTAAACGAAAACAACTACTTCCTCGGCACAAGCTACGCTGGACATTGAACTGCATCTGATAGATATTGTGAAAAGACTCTAACTGAAAAGAAAAGAAAAAATCTGAAAGTGAAAATTCGCATCTTCATTAAGATAGTTGATTTTTTTTATTTTCTCTAGTTTTCATTGAAAAAATCATTTAATAAATTAGATAGGATATCACTCACAGAAATCGTTCATTTCATTGAAGCAAGGTTCGCTTCTTTCGCATTTAATCCCCAATACATTTGGTCGACAAAAATCTATTTCGCTTTGCCGAGCTCTTCAGGAGGATTGATAGGATTGGAATAAAACAGGCTCTTCAGAAGCATACACATTAGGAATGGATATGAGGGAAATATTTCTTCTGCGGTGACACTTTGAAAATTATTTTTTGACATAGACCTGTCATGAGCATTTTGATTTTAGTTCGAAAATATGAATAGGACATTCATAAAATCTGTTGTGGAATTATCTGCGACTGAAAGACAAACTTCAGTCGCCATTTTCCATCGTTCAAGATAACCTCTTGGGAGGTATTCATGTTGAAAAGGGGAACATTCTCCATGAAAATTGAAAAATCTGAAAGTGAAATTTCTCATTTTCATTCAGATAACTGATTTTTTTAATTTTCTCTAGTTCTCATTGAAAAAATCACTAAATAAATTAGATAAGGAGAATGTTATTTGCAAAGCGAAATAGATTTTTGTCGACCAAAATGTATTGGGGATTAAATGCGAGAGAAGCGAACCTTGCTTCAATGAAATGAACGATTTCTGTGAGTGATATTTTTTTGCCCTACTCGCAAACTTCTCATTTCGGCGTTTCAACCAATACGTCAAGCCTAATACCTGCCGCATGCATAGTGTATGCCCCTGTTCGCTATTTCTATAATCATTATGCTCATAATGTTTCATTGCATCCTATAGGTAATCCATATTTTTTATTATTATTTTTACGTGTTTTTCGACTCATATTCCTTCAGTTACAGTTTCCATATGCACTATACTTCATTTTTCCTGTCTTTTGTAATTCTAGATGAGAACTCCAAAGGAGGATAAATCATTGAATAATTCTTAGTTGATTTAAAAAAATCATTCTTTCTTTCTTTTTGGTTATTATCAATATGTATGTGATATCTCTACACTATTGATATGTGCAGTATTGTTTCAATATATTTTTTTTACCGGAGAAAGTCACATTCCCCACTTTTACAAATACCGCTCAATTCATAACTTTACATGAGATATATTAAAAGTTGAATATACCTCCGATGGCATTATTATATTTTTGTCAAAATATAATCATTATTCGTTAATAATCCATTTTTTATGTTATCACACCAATACAGTAACTATCCACTTAAGTTTCTTGTTATTCAGTGAATAATACATTTAAAAATAATGTATGATTATAAGGATTATGGGAGTAGGCACTCGTTTTAATAATTTAATTCAATACCAACATGCTTATCATAACCCTGTATACCAATAATTGAATATTAAAAATTTTCATATTTCTTTCACTGCCACGTTCACCTATTTATCTATCATATTTTTAACTAAGACATAATCCAGTGTACTTTCTCTACCAAGAAAGGAAATTCATTTGTGTTGACTCAATCATATTCAACAACTATAAGTGATTCCCAAGTGACCGTGAATTCTCATTCAGTCTTACGTAGAGTATATAATATCTGTAACCTCATTCAAAAATGCACTAGCAGTTCAGATACAAATAAAAATGAGTGATTGAAATTGGTTTAGGAATTCTAAAATGAATAATTCTTCATCAAGAATCTAATCGGTTAGGTTAATCAACTGATTTTTTACCTAATAGTATAGAGGACATCTCACCAAAACGCATACTATTATTTATTGATATGTATTTATATCGATCCAGAACAAAAACCTACGTTCATTAATAGCATACTTCTGCATACACTACGAACCTAATAATCGAGAAAAAATCAGTTTTTCTCATTATAGGTACCTAACCATATTTGCGCTAAAAACCTCAAGTACTTCGTACTTCTTCAATTATGTAACATAGACCACACAAATTGTTGAAATAACTCGGATTTGAATAAAAAACAGAATAATGTAGACAGGGTATATTTCACTATTCATAGATGCAGTCAGACCAAATTGTTTATTTATCTGTACAACATTTTATCGCTGAAGTAGAAAGGCGAACTACGAAACGGAAGCGAGTTTATTTTTCTTAATATAATTAAAACATTATTGATATGATGATGCTCCCTGGGCCATTCGCCAAAAATAACTTAAAACACAGAAGCGTTATTAGAGATTTTTTTCTTTATCAGAAATTACTTTTTTAATTCAACTGAGACATTATTGATATAATGATGCTACCTGGATCAATCGCCAAAATAAATTAAAACACAGGAGCGTCTATTAGAGATTTTTTTCTTTATATTACCTTCATTCTTTTATTTTTAATCTAATAATGATAGCGTAGATGTTATGGGTCGATTACCAAAATAATACTAACTAGGCATTTTTTTCTTTATAATTGATATGATTGTCTTACAAATTGTTCAAAAAATGCAGATTCACATTATTAAAACACAGATTGATGAGGTCAACATTTTTTATAACTCATAGCTGAAAATTTTCTTTAATGTTCGCCCTGGGCTACTGTACTTCCGACAGTTGACTGAATGCATCGCATGGTGAATGATAAAGCCCCTTGTAATGTAAACAGCTGAATCCGTATATTTCGCTAAAGATGAGTACGGCTTAAGACCATTTGTATACATCAAACGACACAGCCCAACAATTTGCGAGACCTTGCACATTCTCTCTAATGAACGATCATTTCGCCTATTTTTCCAACACGGTTCGTAGCCGCATCGGTAACTCGGCGGCTTTGTAAGCCAAAGTTGAACGGGTTTTATGCTTCAGGACCCGGTTTTTTGCTTCATCCTTTTCCGGGGTTCTTCATCGAAATAAGTGGCCTCATAAACTGCATATAGCAATATCTACATTGAAATCAAATTTTAACAACACGTATAAGCTATGCAGAAGGCGTGTACCTCACCGATCTACTCCCATGACATAATGAAAAGTCTGGCCCAGCGTTAACATCAGCGCGGGCGGACTACAGCGCCCCTCGCGGGGGCGACCATGCCTCGGCAAGGCGCTCTTCTGCTCCCCTGACGGGAGCGGGAGAGTTGCTACTATTGCACCCGTGATTCCGTCCTTCCTCTGATCCCCAGGGTTATGGAGAGCGGTTAATCATGTTTGTGTGACTTGTCATTATTCATGAAATGTAATTTCTGATGGAATTGTAAAATGAACACCTTATTTATTATCAAGCCGAAGGTACGTGTTTCAAATCCACAGCATAATAACTTTTTTTCCATTTTAATACTAGTTTACTATATGATACATCTTTAACTCATAAAAAAATTGATGCGATGTTCGCAATGGGGTACTAGGGATCCTTAATTCCGACAGATTCACAATGGCACATCAAATTGGGATATCCACCCTGAGGCATCTGGGATCCACCATCTTGGTAAAAACAGAATAACGAAGACTACACTTTTTGGGTAACTTGGTAACTTGGTACTATCTCTCAACCATGACCTCGTTCCATAAATCACCTAGGAGTCTGAATATTTCGGAGACCTAAATATTTTGCAATCGGGTAACGTCAGCGTTGACGCTTCCAGTAGCTACCCACATCGTTGAAAAGAGAATTCAATTCTCTTTAAAATCATCTGAATATTTTCTAATTCCATGAAAAAATTTTCTCATTCTTTATGCCTTTCGAAATTTTCAAATGGATCCCCCAGCTCCATCTGTCGAGTAATTCAAAATATTTTCGGTTCCATTGTTCCACATCAAACCGTTCAAATTCATCGAGGTATGAATATCTCTCAGATCCGTACTTAGGTATACATGATATTTTAAATGCAAGTGCAAAAAAAATATTAATGACATTCAAAAAATAGAGTATATTATTTAAATTATCTTTTCAATGATATGACACTTGCGCTCTCTGCCGAGCATTCTCCATGTCTTTCATTTCAAAAAGTATTATCGGTGATACCCAGAAAACGTTTTTCCCATGTTTGTCAACAGGGGGTGGGGGGCTATGAAAACTGCACTGTAGAGAAATAGTATATTGTGCAATGAGCATGAAATGGGTCATTTCATGCAAATTGTACACTATACTTTTTCTACGACCATCTGAATCATAACCAAAATCTGTAATATTTTTAATAACACTTTTTATCATAAACGTTCCTGCCGTCATGATTTCCATAATATACACAATCTAAAAAAAATTGAAGACGCAAATATTGAAAATTATAATAAAAATCGAATACTTATCGATTTCACAAGAGAAAAAAATGTGGTTTGTGTGGGATATGAACCCTCGCCCCCACTATCCAAAACGTAAACGTTCCCTCACTCTTCACTCGCTGCTACGAGCTCACATACTAATATGATGGAATTAACTGCTATAGAAACTTCCTGCCAACTATTCGAAAATATAGAATTCGATTGTCATCAATCTTTATATTGAAATTAGCGGTTTCAATGTCAAATCATCCTCACTATTACTACTCATTTTCGATTACTCATTTTTTTGAACGAATTTTGTAAATACTGATGTGAAATGTCAAATTATTAGAACGTTAACAAACTTGATTCGATCTTATATTATTTATGATCATAAAAATGACAGTCTAGTAGTTCGGGAAAGTCGTGGGAAATGAAATATCCTGATTTGAAATGATCATTACAGTATAGCTTGCGATGTAGAAATGAAAAAGTATTTTACAATCGGCCTACTTCCTTGATCAATAGAGCGCATGAAATGGGCATATTTCCATGTGGTCGTAGAAAAATTTATTTCTATATGTTTCCTAACTGAAGATATGGAACACCGCGTCCTACCCTGTATATACAGTTCGAGTCTCTAACTTGGAATAAATTCAGTAAATCAAGTTTTTGTTTTGTGTTGGAAATATGCTCCGACAGGTCAACTAGTATTTTAAATTGCGCAATTTTTGATGTAAGACAATGATATACAGCGTGCACACAATTTTTTTAAATGACATTCCTAATTTTTTTATGGCTATTCTTAAAGTGTATATCAAGTAACACATGCGTACCAAATATCAAATTTTTATTCCTTGTCGTTTAAAAGATATTTGAAAAATATCAACTAATTCGAAAAATGAAGGAATCTGATTCAACTTAATGGAACAATTTAGGCAGTTTTCTCAAAATGGGTTGATGCTGACAATGTCGAACAAGGAAATTCAGTGGGGATATTTATAAGTCTGTCGTTTTGTGAAAAAAAACGTTTGATGAAAAATCAAACAAACCGCCATACTTACCTGAAACTTACAGTATTAAAATTTTAGTGATTATTGGCTACGGAGATAGGACACTGTAGGAATTTACATTAAAGAGTTTATAAATGATGGACTGTAGTTTCGTGGGTTGACTTTATTTACACTATTTACAAATTTACACGCTAGCAAACGAATTGTTTCGCGTTTGAAAGGCCGTAGAAACGGTGCACTGAATAATCTAAACAACTAACTAGATTACTGGTTGCAGATGCAAGGCGTATTGTACAATCTACAACATACTGAATATTTAAAGCATTCTGCCAAAAGGCATTCAACATGATCTACAATGAAAACTGAAAACTGAATGGCTTTTTTATATATGACATAAAAAAAACACACTGCCTTGCCGCTCGCAGGCGGACCCGGCAGTGTTGCCATTGTTGCCAAATATGAAATGTAGAAAATACAAAAATCGGTGTTGGATATTGGTTCCAACATGCTGGGGGCCTTACGGTTTCGAAGAAACTCATAGCAAAATACAAAATCATAGATACACCAATGAACTAACAATTAAATCATTTAGTTCAGATATTTCAAGAAATGCAAGTTTTTTTTTTGTAAAAACACATTAAATTTGTTCAACTATGAAAGCTTGTTTTCTTGATGATGACAAAAATTTTGGTGACTGCAAAAGTCTTTATGACTGCGAAAGTCTTTGTGACTACGAAAGTCTTTGTGACTACGAAAGTCTTTGTGACTGCGAAAGTCTTTGTGACTGCGAAAGTCTTTGACTGCGAAAGTCTTTGTGACTGCGAAAGTCTGTGTGACTGCAAAAGTCACAAAATTAAAAAATCATAATAAATTTACTTGGGTGACTGCGAAAGTCAAAAAAAAAATAAATAAATAAATAAAGAAAATAATAAATTTACCTAATAATTTTTACAAGTAATATTAGAAATTATTGCATGGCAAAACTGCAATTTTCGTAACAGATCGCAAGTATGTTCCATTTTTAGTCCTTACCTGAACCACTCTCACCTTGGCATCCTTTCCAGGAATAACCTTTTCAATTTTAGCCATTGGCCATTTTAACGAAGGGGTATTGTCCTCTTTTAATAAGACTAACATACCCTCCCTCAAATTCGGAAGGTCATGTTTCCATTTGGGCCTACTCTGCAATTGCGCCAAATAATCTTTATGCCATCTTTGCCAGAAGTGCTGCTGCACTTGGGTGCACTGTTTCCAGAACTTAAGACGATTTTCCGGTATTCTCGTCAGGTCAGGTTCAGGAAAACTTGTTATAGGAGCGCCTATAAGAAAGTGCCCTGGCGTTAGAAAACTAAGATCTGTGGGATCATTTGACATTTGGGTTAGAGGCCGAGAATTTAGAATTCCTTCGACTTGAACGATTATTGTGTTGAATTCTTCGTAAGTGAATTGACGGTTTCCTACCACTCTCTTAATATGGTACTTAGCACTTTTAACGCCTGCCTCCCACAGGCCACCAAACACAGGAGAATAGCTCGGGATAAAGTTAAATTTAATTTTTTCATTTAATGAGAAATTAACTACTTCATTGCGCTTCTCAGAGTTTTGAAATGCGCTAAGTTGGTTGTTCGCCCCTTTAAATGTGGAACCGTTATCACAATAAACTTGTGAAGGCTTCCCCCTCCTAGAAATAAATCTCTTGAATGCGGCCAGAAAATTATCAGTAGTCATGTCCGACAGCAGTTCCATGTGAATGGCCTTCACCGAAAAACACACGAATAAAGCTATGTATGCCTTTGTGACAAGTGATTTGCGTATTCTGGACTGTTTTATGTAAAAAGGTCCACAAAAATCTGTGCCCACATTCTGAAAGGGCCTGGCAGCACATACTCTGTTTTCAGGTAGTGAGCCCATAAGCTGCTGTGAGCATTGTGCCTTGTGTTTAAAACAAGTAACACACTTATGAATGTTTCTTTTGATTTCCCTGATGCCATTAATTAGCCAGTAATTCAGATTTAAACTACTCAACAGTTGACGTTGACCAGCATGTAAAAGACGCAAATGCTCTCTGATGATGATCAGATCTGTGACGTGGTTATTTTTCGGCAATATTATGGGGTGCTTCTGATTGAAGGACACATTTGAATTGTGCAGCCTACCCCCCACTCTTAGTATTCCTTCACTGTCAATGAATGGTGATAAAGAACTCAAATTGGTTTTGATGGGTTTTTTGTCCCTAAGGTTTTTTATTTCTTTCAAAAAGTTGTGTTTTTGTTCTAACTTAATGATGATTTTCATCGAATCTTCCAATTCTATTAAAGTTAAATTTCCAGTAATTCTGTTATTTTTATTTTTTAAATTATGAATGAACATCATCATATAGGCTACTACCTTTTGATATTTTGAAAAATTGGAAAATCTTTCAGAAAGCGAAAAATGTTCAATTACCTCATGGGTAGCCGTTAAAGATTTTCTTTCAGGTAACGGGATTGGAAATTCGATTTGCGAATTTTCATCATGTGAAAATTCAACAGTGTTGAGTACACTCGGGCCTTGAAACCAAAGCTGATTGTCCTTTATTTCTTGAGGCGCTAAACCTCTTGAAATGCAATCAGCAGGATTTTCTTTTGATTTCACATATAGCCACACAGAATTTGTACATGCATATTGTATCCTTATTATTCTGTTGGCTACATAGGGGTTCAATTCTATGGGGTTGGTTTTAATCCATGCCAGTACTATACTTGAATCTGAGTAAAGATATACTTTCATTATCTTTGACTTCAGCAAATCATACACTTTTGCAACCAAGTTACTGAGCAATAAAGCACTATTTAATTCCAGTTTAGGAATGCTCAATTTTTTATTTATTGGAGCTATCCTTGATTTTGAACAGAGTAGAGTTACACAAGCTTTGTCCTCAAAAATTACTCTGGCATAGAGAACAGCACCATAAGCAATTGATGACGAATCGCAATAGCCAACCAGTTCTACGCTGCCTGCACTAAGAAACTTTAGATTTCTAGGAACGTGAATTGCTGGCATTTGTGCCAAGTCATTGGCAAATTCTTTCCACTGCATAAGCAAATTTTTTGGAAGAATTTCGTCCCATTCCAACTTTTCTATCCAAAGTCTTTGCATGATAATTTTTGCTGCCACCAAAACAGGACCCACAAGACCCAAAGGGTCATAAAATTTGCAAATGTAGCTCAAAACTTGTCTTTTTGTGACACATTCTTGAAAATCATGTTTTGGTGAAGAGATTTTAAAATTATCAGAATTAGTATCATATGATATACCCAATGTTTTTACAAATGAATTGTCCTTATCAATGTCAATTTCATCGTGATGCTGACTTGGCATTGGGATACCATCTAGAATTGATGGGTCGTTGGCACACCACTTATGTAGTTCAAATGAACCCATTTTCAGCAGTTGAATCAATTCATTTCTGAGGTGCACAGTCTCCTCAATGGTATCACTACCAGTGAGAATGTCATCTACATAGGTGTTGTTTAATAAAGCCTTTGAGGCTAAAGGAAAATTGTTTTCTTGGCGATGAGCAATCTCCACTAAGCACCTAGTGGCTAAAAAGGCAGAACTTTTCAAACCATATGTAACTGTTTGGAGTTGTAAGCATTGGATGGGCATATTGGGACTTTCTCGCCATAGAATATTCTGCAATGACATATGAATCGGATCGATCAAAACCATTCTATACATTTTTTTGACATCTGATAGAAGAACATACTGATATGTTCTAAAAAGGATTAAAATATCGAACAAATCCTTTTGAACCACGGCTCCATTGTACAACATATCATTAATGGATTTTTTGTTCTTTGTTTTCATGCTTCCATCGAAGACAACGCAAAGCTTATTGGTTCGCTTGTCTTCCCTAATCACAGGGTGATGAGCCATAAAATAGACTGCATCATTTTTTAGATCATAACTGTCGAGGTCAATGACCTTTGCATGGTTGAGAGTGATATATTCATTTATGAAACACTTGTATTGTGAAAACAATTCAGTGTTGATTTTGAAACGCTTCTCAAGATTTTCAAATCTTTTGTAGGCTATAGAAAATGAATCGCCCAAATCAAGATCAGCTAAACATTGCTTCAAGGGTAAAGCAACTTGAAATTTGTTGTCGATTATTTTGACGTTGTTTTGAAAGATTGTTTCACAAGCTTCTTGCTCGCTTGAATATTCGGGGAATACTTGGGGAACTTTCTCAGTTTCCCAAAATTGTGAAATCAAATGTTCTACATTTGGATTTTTTGCAGAATGCAAGGAGTTGATTGCCAGGTTACAAAAAACTTTGCTCTTAGAAGTGTGCGGAGATAAACCACTTACAACATAACCAAAAAGGGTGTTTTGTAATATTAAACTTCCATTTAAAGTTATTTTTTCAGGAAGCAGAATTTCAAAAAATATATTCGCATCCAGCAAAATGTCAATATTTTTTGGAACATTAAAATCTTCATCAGCCAACCGAATATTTGTTGGAATACTAGATTTTGACATACTAACTCTCAATGGAGGAAGGTTACTAGTTATTTTATCAACAACGGAACAACTTAAACTTATTTTATAATTGGACACACATGATTCAATATGAATATTTGCACCCTGTTGTAATTTAGTTTTGTTTTCTGCTATTCCTACAATGTTCAGGGTATTTTTAAATGTTTTTAAATTTAATTTTTGACATAGTGCCTTGGTTACAAATGAGGTTTGTGATCCACTATCAATAAGGCCATATATATGCAAAAAATCACCATTTTTTGTCTTAACTCTAACCTTAACAGTAGGCAGGATAACATCACTAAAATTGTGACTTGAATGCTGATTAAATAATTGTACAGAGGTACCTGACTCTGACGGTTTTTCCAAGTGCAACAATGTATTGTGCTCTCTGTGGCAAGTTTGGCATTTGAAAGAAAATTTACATTTACCACTATGACTGTTCAAACACAGTCTGCAGAGCTTTTGCTTGTCAACGAATGACATTCTTTCATTTGTTGGCACTGATCTGAATTTTTTACAGCTGTAAACTTTGTGACCAGGAATGGAACAAAATTGGCATTTATTTTCTGTTTTATTTCTTACTGAAAAGTAAACTTGTGACTTATCCTTGAATTTCCTACTTTCCGGTTGTACTACAGCTTCTAAAGCTGTTGATCGTGACTCTAAGAAATGCAAAAAATCCTTTAAAGTTGGCAACTTTGAGTTATCCTTATCTATTTGATAGGATCTGTTTGTATAATGATCTAGCTTTTTTGAGAGAATACAAATCAAAATCATGTCCCAGTTGTCAGTTGGCTGCTTCAAGTTTTTTAATGCTCCTACGTGTTGCTTAACTATGCTCACAAATTCCCGAAGGGCTGCGGTAGTTCCCTTTTGGATGTTAGGGATGTCTAAAAGCGAATAAATATGAGAACATATTATCATACCTTCATTATCATACCTTTCTTTCAATATTGTAAGTGCTTCTTTATAAGAATCGTTGGTGATCGCTAAGTTGGAAACCAAGGCGAGAGCTTCACCCTTCAAGTAGTTTCTCAAATAGAACAACTTTTCAACGTTTTTTAGGCCATGATTTTTATCAATGACCGCTTGGAACATATCAATAAATGGCTTGAAGTCATTTAAATTTTTTCCATCGAAATAAGGAATGTCAATATGTGGTAGTTTTGTAATTGAGATGTCGCTTCTAGTCTCAACAGTAGGGATGTTGGAGGTACTAGGAAGTACTTCCATTTTTGGCACAATGCATTTAGCAAGAATATTGTTTGAACTGGCTAAAATGTCATAATATTCATCCTCAAATTCGGATGCTTCTACCGGTTCTTCAGGATCCAAGCATAAAAGTTCAACTTGCAAATCTTGAAACTTCCGAAAATTATCTAACAAGTTATTTTTTCTAACTGTAATTTGTTCAGTTAAGGTTTCTGATACAGCATCAGATTGGTGTTCAGAGATAACATTTTTAATTCTGCTCATGGTTGATACACATTGCTTAATTTTTTCTTTGAGTTTTGTTATATCCTTTTTAACCGACATTTTGGTGTCACAGGTTTGAAACCTAAATACAGCTAAGACAGACTGAGAAGTCACTAATGAATTGACTACTCAAAATAAAGAAAACAATGCTAACCAATGCTAAACAATACTTAGCTACTTAACCTAAAAAAAATCAATGTGAAAATCACCATGGAAATTACCTCTAAAGTAAAGAAAACAATAGCTAAATGACTGATGAATGAGTTACTTAACCTAAAAAATCATGCAGTTAACATATTTTGAAATTTATGGAATGAAAAATGTTCAATTTCGGCTCAAACCATGAAAATTGTCAATGAGAAAATTGTAATAACTTCACGGCAAAGAACGAAATCAAAATTGTCAAATATCGGTCTATTTCTATTATTTGCATAAAAACCTGACATTTTTGTTGATGAATGCCATCTCACGTTGTAGTTCGAAACTGGAACTTTGGAATATGGCCACAGAACTTAAACACTGTTCCGTGAATGTGGCTCAACAACCATCAGCTACTTGCACGCCATCTACCAACAGCCTACATAAGCTGCTTCGCCAGGGAGTCGTTCTTGAAGATGTAATCTGTAGTGTAGGATTGTTTACAGATTTCGCTATCACTCGCGTAGCAGTCGTAACGCCAACGTAGCACGTACACTTGAAAATTTGAACTGGCTGACTACTGGTCACTGTAGCAAGAACCACTAAACTCAATGAAATCAGACAACCGGAAAAGGGCATTTTTTCGGGCTTATCACTGATATTCCACATATTTCGGTACTTGGCAAAACATTACACATGGTGCCAATTTGATGTTTCACTTGAGTTAATTAAATTGGTAAAACACAGCACTACAAACACGTCTAGCTTCTTGCACGTGTTCACGGGATCACGGGAATGATATCCCGATGTCCGTTGACTGGCGTTGACCGTTTCACGGCACTACCTTATAGATACTCGTCGATCGTCTAATCCGGCTCGAAGGACCAAATTTAATGTAGGAATTTACATTAAAGAGTTTATAAATGATGGACTGTAGTTTCGTGGGTTGACTTTATTTACACTATTTACACTATTTACAAATTTACACGCTAGCAAACGAATTGTTTCGCGTTTGAAAGGCCGTAGAAACGGTGCACTGAATAATCTAAACAACTAACTAGATTACTGGCTGCAGATGCAAGGCGTATTGCACAATCTACAACATACTGAATATTTAAAGCATTCTGCCAAAAGGCATTCAACATGATCTACAATGAAAACTGAAAACTGAATGGCTTTTTTATATATGACATAAAAAAAACACACTGCCTTGCCGCTCGCAGGCGGACCCGGCAGTGTTGCCATTGTTGCCAAATATGAAATGTAGAAAATGCAAAAATCGGTGTTGGATATTGGTTCCAACAGACACGAACATAAAATGAAGTTATTCATTTATTCAGAGAGACATATCCTGATTCAACATCCATATCGCAGAGTACCATAGCAGTTTCGGGAAAACGGGCATTCAAGAAAAACAAATAATCATCCTAAATGAATTGGGCAACCCACAATGGATAAGGGAAGGCCACACTCAACATCCAGAAAAAGTCAATGTTTGGGCAGGGATTGTTGGCGATCGAGTAATAGGACCAATTTTCTTCCACGGAAATCTCAATGAAGCTAGATATTTAGAATTCTTGCAGGAAGACCTAGTTCCAAATTTGGCTACTCTATTTTCTGATCCGAATGAAGCCGATGTCCCGAATAGAAACATCTGGTTTCAACAAGGCGATGCACCTCCCTATTTTGCAAGACCTGTCCGTGAGTATCTTGATGATGTATTTCCAGGCAGAAGGATTGGTAGAAGGTGACCTTTTAAGTGGCCTCCCAGGTCTTCGGATTCAACACATATGGACTATTTCTTATGGGGGTACTTGAGAAGCAAAGTTTTTGAGACCAAACTGAAAAACCTTCATCAGTTACAAGAACGAATAAGTCATGAGTGTAGGCTAATTTCCACCGAAATAATTAGAAATATCCAAAACGAGTTTAAGTTCCGTTTAGGATATTGGCAGTTAGTTAATGGACAACATTTCGAGTATTCATTGAAGAAACATATTCGAGTTGATATCAGATAGATCCGTTGATCAGATGTCTTCATTTTAGAATTAGTTGATGTTAGTTAAATATCTTCCAAACGACAAGGTGTAAAAATTTTAAATTTAGTACGCATATGTAACTTGATAAACCCTTCAAGAATAGTAATGAAAAGAGTAGATTGCCGTTTAAAAAAATATTCAATGACGTCGTAATTCAAATTTGGGACACGCTGTATAACAATCTGTTACATAAAAAGAGCGAAATTTAAAATACGAAACGACATGTCCGAACATATTTCTAACAAAAAAAATGTCTTCGATTCACTAAATTTATTCCATGTTAGAGACTCGCACTGTGCTTTGTAATTCGTTATGTTGAATATTGTCTTATAAACATTTCCTGCAATTGAGTGTACACCTGTTGGAAATAAAGAGCTATTTATCTATCTATCTATCAATTTTCATCAGCTACCTTTTATCACTTTCAATTCCATCTCAAATCCACATTCCATTTTCATTCAACAAGTATGGCAGGGTAGTAACAATTCATCAATGGATACATTTTCGATTCTTGGTCCAGGCGTCTATGACAAAACAATTGAGAATCTTTTTTAATTTATGAGGATTCATTCTTGTTACGGTTCACGAATATATTGTTCCAACATGTGAAAGGATCACACTGAAATAAATCCTCTGTTGAATAATTGACAAGTTGTAGACAATTCGGTGCGGTGGACATAATTTTATGTAATAAATTTTCAGTAGTACCCATGGTCAGACCCTTGCTGGCGCCATCCATACACATGTCTTGAGAGTTCCCACATCACTAAACCGCCACTTGAGAAGGCTAGATAAATGCTACTCTAATAAACATACATTAGTTATTTTTTCTTATCTTGTTTCAAAAGCTTATATCGGAGTCTTTTATCTCTACAACATGTTTCTTAGAGTTCAATATACAGAATTATTTTGAGATTTTTGAAATCTTCATGAAAAAGACGAGAAGGAATATTTTTTTATGAAACAAATCTTGAATAAAAGTATATACGGTGTGTCTCATTCAAAATGAAGACACTAGGATATTTTTGTAATTTTTTTAAATCAAGATTTGAGCTCTGGTGTAATTGTAGTCCTTAGGCCAATCATTTTAGCAACAATGAGGAAAAAGTTACAAAAGTTTTGTGAAAATATTGGCAAAATATTCAAATAATACAGGTGAGAAAAAAAATGTCAACATTCGGCGATATTGGTCCAATATTCTATAAATTATATTGGTGTAATATTAGCTCAGCAATATTGGTACAATATCGCTGGTAGCACACTTACATTGGGATAATATTGGTACAATATTATGAAAATATTGACAAAATATTCATAATATTGGCGAGAAAAAATAAGTATTTCGTGTTATTGGTCCAATATTACTTGGACATTATACAAATAATATTGATGAAATATTATGAAAGCAATATCGGCATCAAAACAATATTGGTATAATATCATCCCATTATATTGGTGAAATATTTCAAGTGAAAATGTAGCCTTAGAAGCAATGATGAAATATTTCCAAAATATATTGAATAATTTAGAACTTCTACAATTACATTTTTCCGTAAATTAACCTCTCAGAAGATTGTCTAGTAAACAATTTGCGAGAGGCTTTACTTAATTTATTTTCTTATGATTCAGCTGACGTTCCATATGTGGGTCCACTTAGCAGTTTCTTACCCATGTTTGATCATAACTCATTTCAATATTGTTTTTCGAATATTCAGCCAATATTCGAATTTGATAATGGTATTAAGTTCAATTTGTAATAGTGTATCAATATAGTCTTTCAAATATTGGCGTGAGATTTTCTAATTGATCTTAATCAAAATAGGGTTGATATGATTTATTGAATATCAATGAAATAAGTTTCAACTAGTGCTTATTATACTTGGATGTATAGTTTATCCAAACTCAGTATAATATGACTTTCTTCAGCTCGATAATAAAACCTCATTTAGTATGCAAAATCCATACATGTAGAACGTTTAGGAAAATATGCAAGCAACTTCATTCGCTAGGTAGTTCCACCCCGTACAATATCTATTTGTCGGATTAGGCCATTGTAAGGCCATTGTTAAGGGATTTAAAATTCTAACCAGTCACCTTTCAGTGGCGTATCTTGGGGTATAATTTGTGTTTAAAAACATAATGGTAAATATTTTATGAAAATATTAGGTTTACGTCAAACATTGATATAGAATGTTATTCCTCAACAATTAGTTAGTAATAAATAGGTAATAAATAGATAAATGTAATTAATTATTGACAAACACTATTTGTTATCATAGAGTTATCCGAAAACAGGTATAAAACTGTTCCCAAATTAATTAACATTTTGGCTGCTTTATAAAAGGACATTGTAATAGTATAACTCAGTATACTTCTGCTTGAAGAATCCATTGTATGAAAAACATATGCCGCGGTTTTTTAAACTAAAAGTGTGAAATTCAACATTAAAGTTTTAGTATAAAAGTTTGCGTATTTAGTGCTGCAACATGGCATTTTGGCGACCATTCGAAGAACGTGAGGAACAAGATTCACAACCGGATGAACAATGGGAATTTAAAAACAAAGATCTTCATGTTCAGACCCAAAGACTTTTTCTAAATATATATAAAAATCTTAAAAAGGAAAAGAACGACAAATGTGACAATGAAATTTTCGGAAAGATATCTCATCTCACCAGTTTGGGGCATTCAACTATTTACAAAGTGGTTAAACAAGGGGATGTTGTAGATCATTATCGTAAAAGAAAACGAGAAGATCAAATATTAAACAAAGTTGATGAGGCCACAAAAGATTTTCTTCGAAGGCAAGTTTATGATTTCTATAAACGAAACGAAGTACCTACCTTGAAATCAATCAAAAACAAATTATCTGATTATCCTGAGTATACATATAAGTCGCAGGAAACACTACGCCAAATTCTTTTAGACTGTGGTTTCAAACACAAAAGACTAAATCAGCGAATGGCAATAATGGAATCACCCCGGATCGTTCTGCAAAGGCAAGATAACTTGCGACAAATAAAAGAACATCGGGAATCGAAGAGACATATAGTATGTCTTGACAAGACTTGGTTCGATAGTCATGATGTGATTCGGTATGGATGGGTAGATAACTCCCAAAACTGTTGTCTCCAAGCACCATGTTCCAGGGGAAAACGTATAATCATTGTACACGCGAGTAGTGAAGATGGTTTTGTTCCGAACGCGTTGCTGTTGTCAGCAAAACAAATAAAAAAATGTTCAGCAGATTATCATGAGGATATGACTGCAACTTTATTCGAAAAATGGTTCAGTGAACAATTATTACCAAATATACCACCAAATTCTGTTATTGTAATGGATTTTGACATTTTGGAATTTATGGCTTATAAAAAATTGAATATTCCCCAAAAAGGCACGAAGGTGGTATTACTACGTATAATTAAAAATAATTAAAAAAATTTGAAAAAGAATATATTATTGACGAACTTTGTAAACATTCTGGTCATACACTTCTGAGGTTACCTCCGTATTATTGTGTTTTCAACCCCATTGAATTGGTTTGGGCATTTATAAAAAACAAATTGAGAAAATCCAATCAATGTCCAAATCTAAGCGGAGAAGTAGTAGAAAATGTTAGGAGAGGAATATAAAGATCTTTGGACAGAATGCATTTTACATGTGATTTCAAAAGAACGTGAATATTTACTTTTGCCATCCATTCAACCAGTAATCATAAACATGGGTGATTCGTCTGATTCGGAGGATAATGATGATTGAGTCTTGCCACGACTTTGATGTGTATATAAGATAGCCGTACCAGCAAATAAATTAACAATGTTTCCTGATGTTTTCTTATTCTATTTTTTTGAACGACTTGTTTTCGGTGTGTCAGATAACTTGTCAATAAGTTACGAGCAACGTCCCGTACCCATACACGCGCAATCCTTTAATCCTATTCATTATAAGAACAAGAGATGGTCGGCAAGTACGTTCAAAGAGGCGATCATTTACCAACCTACCCGAGTCACCGAAAAAAGTAGTACTATAGAGCACAAAAATACCCTCAATAAGGAGGATATATCTGATCACTTTCTAGTTGAGTGTAAGCTGACTCTTGAGCGCAATAAGCAGCAACAAACCCTACAAAAATATCGAGACTTTTCGAAATTTGAATATAACGTTTTTTTCATCTACTTGCACTCATTTGACTGGGCTAAAATATTTACTCTTCAGGATGTAGACGAAATGGTCGATATCTGGAATTCAAATTTAGGTGAATTATTGTTTGATCGCCATGCTCCTGAAAAAATTGATAGAATATCTAAAATCCCTGCACCGTGGCTTACAGATACTCTGAAAGAGATTATGAAAGTCAGGGATAAGGCTTTAGTTAAATATAAAAAATTGAAAACTGAAACGTCATGGATTTTTTATAAAGAAATGAGAAATCTTGTGAACATGGCTGTTAAATCTGAAAAGCGCGCTTATTTAAAATTTAAATCAAAATCCAATCCCAGGGAATTCTGGAAAGCGTTAGACTATTTGAATATCAATAAAAAATCTCAAGAATCCCTTAACTTTTTCCAATATCCTGACCAATTTAATAACTTTTTTGTTGGCCATATTCTCTCTGCAGATCAACCGTTACAGATGAACAGGCTTATTGATAAGTACCGACAACTGAACAGTGGAAACAAATTCAATTTCACTCCTGTTTCTGTCGAAGAGGTTGAAGGTATTGTAAGCTCTATCAAAAGTAATGCTCGGGGAGTGGATGGTATAAATCTGAAAATGCTCTCGCTTGTGCTACCCGATTTGATTCATTTAACTTATATCATTAATAGTTGCCTAGCACAGGGTAAATTTCCGAACATTTGGAAAAAATCGTATATTATTCCTATTGCTAAAATTAAAAATCCAACTGAATTGCTATACTTCAGGCCAATTAGTATACTACCAACAATTTCTAAAATTTTGGAAAAAATTGTTTCGCTCAACTCAAAAAATTTCTGAAAGTTAATAACGTTCTACCTGTAATACAATCTGGCTTTCGTGCAGGTCATAGTACAACTACAGCTCTAGCTCATGTTACATATGATATTTTCAGGGTGTTTGATCAGAAACTAAGTACCATCTTGGTACTATTAGACTTCAGCAAGGCCTGATACGCTCAATCATGAATTAATGTGTCTAAAATTATTATTTTTGGTTTTGGTGTAGATGATATTGCATTGATGTTTTTTCGTGAATACTTATTCAACGGAAGCCAGCAGACTTACATCAATGGACATATCTCCAAAAGTAGGTGTGCCACAGGGAAGTATCTTGGGGCCCCTTCTGTTTCGCATCTACACAGCCTACTTCTCCAAATTTCTAGAATTTTGCAAAGTGCACCAATATGCTGACGATACCCAAGTTTACCTTACGTTCGATCCTCATCACTTGAATATTGCATCTGAAAAAATTACATCTGACCTCCACTACCTGTCCGCTCTCTCTAAACGAATCCAAAACGGAAATGATCGTGATTGGGTTCAGAAGTTCTGAAATTTCCAAAAGTCCTGAATTGAATATCACCCTCAACAATGACACTCGTTGGTATCGAAACATTGTAAAAACTTAGGTGTTCACATTGATGCGGATCTAACGTTTGGTAAACATGTGAGCGAGCTCCTAAGAAAATCTTATGCACAAAGATATTTTGGATAAAAATCTTTTCCCCCTGACTCTGAAGTGATCCAATGTTATTTAACAAAAATTTAATGAAAATAAAGGCACATTATTATTATTATTATTATTATTATTATTTTCCTAAGAGGATATTCCAGTCAGGCCCTGTCTCCGGAGATCCGACACATCTGGAGGGCCCGCTGAATCGTTTATCCAGATAACCACTCCCCACGTCCGTGGGATAAGCGATTACTGGGTCCGAGAATCATGTGCCCTGAGCAGGCGCAGTGAACCAAGAATGACCGCCTTCTGCATTTGTCCGGCTAAGATATCTGTCATATTACGGCAAGCCGGTATGACTTTTAAGTTCGAGAGCAGTGTGTCCATCATTCCACCAAGGACCACTATAATCATTATTATTATTATTATTATTATTATTATTTTCCTAAGAGGATATTCCAGTGAGGACCTGTCTCCGGTGGGCGCGCTGGATCGTTTACCCAGTTAACCACTCCCCACATCCGTGGGGTAAGCGATTACTGGGTCCGAGAATCATGTGCCCTGAGCAGACGCAGTGAACCAAGAATGACGGCCTTCTGCATTCGTCCGGCTAAGATTTCTGCCATATTACGGCAAGCTGGCATGATTTTTAAGTTCGAGAGCAGTGTGTCAATCATTCCACCAAGGACCCCTATAATCAGAACCACCATTTTAACAGAATGGTTTGGGTAGAGCCTGCGGAGTTCAAAGAGTAAGTCTCGATATTTAGTGCGTTTCTCCTCCTCTTTTTGGACGATGTTCGTTTCACCAGGAGCCGAAAACTCCATGACGAAAATCGTCTTACTCTGATGGTAGAGGAGGACTGCATCAGGCTTATTGGCTTGTATTTGCCTGAGGGTGGGAATGAGTAGTTCCAATATATTCGGCACTTCTCATTCTCCACAACGGACTCAATATCCCCCGGAGCGTAAGGCAATACCGGTGGGTTGAAGCCTCCTGCAGAAGGCTTCAAACTGAGCTAGGGCTGGAGTGTCTACGTTGAGTGGTTGCGAATACTCATAGATGTTCTTCCAGAAGGTTTCCACCCGATCAGCGGCCGGCGGATTATCGACAACACGTGGAGGCTCTTGGAATAAGCGAGAAGGTTTATCGCGGAACTTCATGTTTTCCACGACGCTTCTCGCCCGCCTCACTAGTGACTTTCTTGCAGCCACCAGCATTCGTATCCTATCAAGGCAGTGCTGCTTGATGGTAAACAGCACGCCTTGATTCAGTGTGTGGTGAGCTCGTCTCAGTTTTGCGGCAATTTGCAGCACCGTGACCGTGAAAGGCCTATTGGCCGCCACGTAGACCACCACACACTGGATACGAGACGCGTATTGTCTCGCCGACTTGATCTTAGCTTCCATCTTGTGTATGCGTCTCTCGTGCCTTCTAACCAGAGGGGCGGTATTCCTCGTCTCTGTCTGGGACAGAGCATGAGCGGCGTCATACACGGCAGAGTTGATCTGCCAGATGTCAGCTTCTTCCAAAAGAACTTCACGAATACTCGCATCCACCTGTGCCAGTGGTTGTGGCTTCAGGGACTTGGTTTTGTGTAACGCCCTGCGGGTTCTGATGCCCTCCATCGGTCGTATGATGTGAGCATCCTCTGCAGCCAGGTTTACGAGTGGCATATCTGCCACTTCTGCCACTACGTTAACCAGCTGAGGAGGATCTCTGACATAGCCTCGGGCCCGAAGATGAGATACGTAATCCCTAAGATTTTGGGCGGAAAGGGCGGCATGCTCTGGGTACCTCTCACTCCACAGAGCATGCATTCTCGCCATGTATCCTCTCCGGGCGGGCTCACTGCTCTCTTAGCAATGCAGAAGGCCGTCCCTCAGCTCATCCGCCCACTCAAGGCGTCCGTTGTCATTGCGGTTGTCATTGTTTGGCAATCCATCGTCTTGGGCCCCACCACCTTGCCTTTGACCCCTATTCCGATGGGGTCGGTTGTGGGGGCCTATAACTGGTCTGTCTAGAACCAAGTTTCAGAGTTTACTGGGGGGTTAACCCAGTAAACCCACGGCCGACACCGGGGGGAAAGCTGCCGTTTCCCTCATGGATGCGCATTAGCTGCCGGACCGATTTAAATGGATCAGTAGAATGGTTCCATGCAACACTTCATGAAATGATTAGAATATACTTAGCCGAACAACCACAATATGAAACATTGGACGTATTCCTTCACGCAGTTATTTGTTACAATAACTCTGTGAATAAAAGTCATAGTTTCACCCCCATGAGTTAGTTTTCGGACATACATCCAATAGACCCCCTGAAACCCTTTACAACCAGGAACAGCTTATCACCGAATATTCAAGAGACCTCAGCAACAAAATTTCTCATTTATTTTCATATAAACTTGCTCGAGAACGCATATTGAAACAAAAGCAAAATGCCAAATTTCGATTTGACCGAAATGTATCCGGAGAAACCCCAAACTATCAAGTATTGGACAAAGTCTATGTCAAAGAATCCCAGATCACAGATAAATTACAAAATAAGTTTAACGGCCCCTTCATAATCGAACAACTACTTCGAAATTCATCAGTTCTATTGAATCCCCGAACCGGTTAACGATCAAAAGTAAATTGTATTGGGAATTGAATGCAAGAGAAGCGAACCTCGCTTCAATGAAATGAACGATTTCTGTGACTGATATTTTTGAATTACATTCTCCCTATCCAATTTATTCAATGAAAACTAATAATTAATGAAAAAATCAACTATCTGAATGAATGAAAATTCGGATTTTCAATTTCAGGTTTTTTTCTTTATAGTTAGTCTTTTCACAATATCTATCTGATGTGGTTCCAAGTCCAGCGTGACTTCAGCCAGGGAAGTAGTCTCCTTTTCAACTTCAAAAGTAAACTTTGATCGTACAATTGATTTATTTTCAGGTTACCGCTGCTGTTCGGGATCAGTAGTATGTCAATACCAAATTCAACCAATCAATAATACTATTTGTGTTTACTACCATGAAAACAACAACATCGTACTCACCAACGACAAATGGACTATACTCGTGAACAAAGACATTTCGGTATTTGAAGACACCTACGAAAATAACTGCAAAATTCTAGAAACTCTCATTAAGGTGACCGTTTAATGTCATGCATTCGTACTTCCACGATTCCGGCGATTCGGTTACACTTTAAAAGCTCAAATTTGGCAAATACATTCAGAACATGTTGGAGTACTTGTTGAATATATCGAGATTACTTTTTTTCCAAAAATTCATGATTTTTTTTTTTGCGGAAACCAATAAATCGATAAAATATATGTATTATTTCATGTCAACAAAAACATCAATTGAAATTGTTCAAAACCTAAAGCAAGACTTCACACAACGTTGTTGACGAGAAACTATGGAAGTAAGAATCTGGCGGCAATGTACCAAAATCTAGCAAATTTATAAAAATTGGCTCCTTTAACGACTGGGTAACTTCAGCATTTTGCAGATAGATAGCGCCAGAGAGAAATTCATTGAACACAATAGAAATACTACGTAAACAAACATGAATGAACCGGAATAAGGGTTTGTCCACAATAAGCAAGCACAGCACTACATTATAGAATAGGACAGGACATGTCGAATTCGGGTTCAGCGATGAGAAATTGCTTTTTATAAGTAATGGCAGATTTTGTAAAATCATAGGCGTGTATTTTGTTCATTTCGTTAATAACATTGGATGTTGAAAAAAGAGTCACTATAGTATCGAAGGATTTTATGAAGTCATCGAGGGTGCATAGATTTCACAGCAAAAATTGTACAACTGAAATAATAAAAAATGATTGTAGCCATGCATACGGGAACACATTATAGAAAAAAATTGTCGACCAAGGAATGAGTCGTCAGTGTCACATAATGGTGACATAATTTGTATTTGATAATCATAATATTGGAATCAATAAATCTAAATTATTTTTTTTTTTTTGAAAAAATTTCACTTACAGAATAAATAAGGAAATAAAGATCAAGAACACTTCACAATGAATGAATTATACGTAAGCAGAAGCGGAACTTTCGAGGAGTCGAGTAAGTTGCATATTAAATGAAATTTTTTAAATGGCTAGACATGGAATCCTTGAAATACAGTAACAAAAAAATTGTAGAAAAAACTGGAGTCACGCATTTGCTGCCAGCATGTCCATCATATGCGGTCTCAGCCTATATCCACAGGCATAACGCGGCTCTACGAGTGTTGTACTACCATCTAAGAGACTCGTACGGTATAGACGAGCCACCGGTGTTACCTTATGCTCCGGGGGATATTGAGTCCGTTGTGGGGAATGAGAGGTGACTCATTGCCCACCCTCAGGTGAATACAAGCAAATAAGCCTGATGTAGTCCTCCTAGACCATCAAAGTAGGACGATTTTTGTCATAGAGTTTTCGGCTCCTGACGAAACGAACATCGTCCGAAAAGAGGAGGAAAAATATCGAGATTTACTCTTTGCACTCCGCAGGCTGTACCCAAACCATTCTGTTAGAATGGTGGTTCTGAATATAAGGGTCCTTGGTGGAATGATGGACACGAAGCTCTCTAATCTAAAAATCATACCGGTTTGCCGTGATGCGACAGAAATCTCAGCCGGTAATATGCAGATGGCCTTCAACTTTGGTTCACTCCGTCTACTCAGAGTACATGATTCTCGGACCCAAATGTCACTAGCGCGCCGTCCGAATGTATCGGGGCTCCGGAAACAGGGCCTTACTGAAACAATCCTGATGATTGAAAAATAATAATAATAATAATGACACCAAATAAATACTTTAGTAGAGTGTACCTGTTTGGGTAGTGGATGTCTATTAATATTTGCTTTGGCGCATTAACCTTTCAGCTGTAGGAAAACCTACAAGACCCTAGGTAGTCGGTGAGCATTTCAGCCAAGCATGCATCAGACATGAGAATGTTCATCATGTACCTAGATACCGGAAACCGTAATAGATATACAGTGTGGGTTAAACGGTGAAAAAAAAAATGCTTAATATATAAGAGCTATTCAAATGGTAGTGGAAAAAAAACAAAAAATGGTTTTCAAATTATAGGTATTTGGAAAATATGAATGAGATAATATCACTGTCCAAGGAGTCGATTTACCACATTAGCAACATTTTTTTTAAAGGCATTTCTGTTTTAATAGGTACCATTTGTAATTATTATTTTCATTCTAAATTTAATGATGTATCACTTATAACGGTTTTATGTTGTTTCAGATACTTTTCAGCCATCATCACGAGTTCTAAAGAGATTTTCTCAAGTCATTGAAGTATGTTAATCCTGTACACAAGGATATCTAATTTCCATTATTTTCAAAACTTCCAAACTTGGAATGTAATGAAATCGTCATATCTAGAAAATCTAAAATATACGTATTTTTTCATTCATTCGTAAGATCAGCTTTCACTTCAGAAAAAAAAAATGAAAAGAATTGAAATAGGGCTTATGTGCCACTCTGTGTATACCACACGCGCATAAACGTTTTGCAAGTTTTCTCAACTGAAGGCCTCAAGCCCTCAAACATTTCTCGCATTCAATGCAGTTTCTGCCTTGTGATACAAATAACTATTTCACCATTATAATTGAGAAATAAGAAATATATACATTGATTACATTGATCACATATTTTAATTATCCGATCTCAACATTTTTTTAAAACTTGCAAATATCCAACTTTAATAAATAACAATCATATTTGTCTCTTCATCCAGGTCTGTACTACAAAACATCCGAGTTGATATTTTAAGATAATTATTCGATAGTACTTTTGTCGGAAATATCGTCTATCTAAAAGTATCCAAGCAGTCAACCAGAATATGAATTGATAATAATTCAATAGGTGTATAAAATTAAAGGAGACTAAATGTTTCATCTGACAACACCGCTTTGTAGACCGATCTTGCATAGTAGAAATCAATTTTGATAACATTCCTTCTATTCACGGTTGAATACTTGTATAAATATTCATCAGAATGACTTAATACAACCAAATTCACTGGTCAACGTATGAAAGAATTCCACTAATTTCAAATTCAATAAAACAAAAACTCATAGAAATTTGTTTCATATACCAAAAGGTACAAAAGAGGCTTAATTAGTGGTATAGGTAGGATCATCAAATCAATCACAGGTAATTAAGATGCCACCGATGGTGAATATTACACGAACTGTATCAATTGATTAAATAGCGAACCGAAATGATTCACTCGCCCGGTCCCACCCCCCCAGAGAGACCCCTTTGGTTCCACTAATTATACACACACTGAGCCTTGCATTGTCTTCCCAAGCCAAATTGACTTGCTGACTCATATGACTCATTTTCCCTCAGAACCGTTTCGACTCTTCAAGCTTTTCCGCTTATTTGGTTAACCAAGCCAACTGACTTGCTGAGTCATATGACCCGTTCTTCTTTTCCATAGTGTGGGTGGTACATTTCATGACATCAAATTCAAAATTTCAATTTCTTCCTCCACATCTCGTGAAACATTCATAGGCCCCGATTTTAAAATTAATTATTCATTTTAAAATAAAACTTGAATTTCCTAATGTCTACATTAAGAATACCCTTTTGTTTTTAGTTCGAAAATATGAATAGGACATTCATAAAATCTGTTGTGGAATCATCTGCGACTGAAAGACAAACTTTAGTCGCCATTTTCCATCGTTCAAGATAACCTCTTGGGAGGTATTCATGGAGAATGTTCCCCTTTTCAACCCTTTTGTTCTTGAAACACTGTTGCTATGAATTAGTGAATATAGAATTTTAGGTTTTATGATAAGAAAGTAACGAATTAAACATTACTGCATTGCATTCTTCTTCTTCTGTATTTGCGTGTATTTTAATGAAATAAAATCCATTCTGGTTCTCAAACTGTAAATCTTGATCGAGACCTTTGTTCACGATATTTATAGATGTCGGTTTGTTTTCTTACTAGCACGATATATTTTCTGTCTATTTCATTGTAATAGGACATGCTTTCATTATTTTATATTTTACTTTATCTTTTGTTTTTTCATCGGTATTACGTGCAACTTGCAAACAAGGGCGAGTTTACGACACCTCGGTACCCTCGGTACTTTGTGCAATTTGCACAGAGTTGCGAATTTTCGACACCTCAGTTACTCTTTTATGCCCTGATTATTCTGAATGGTTCCTAAACCAAACAAGTTCTTACGTATCTACTCCGAATGGTTTCTAAACCAAACGAATTCTCACCGAGTATCACCTTGATTATTCTGAATGGTTTCTAAACCATCAAGATATTCAAATATTAATTGAATATTCTGCTTATATTCCTCTTCTTTGCTTTATTCTCGTCGCCAATGTAGCATCCAGTATATTCAATAATCACACTTAAGTACACACCTAAGGTATTCAGGTTTTTGGAATAAAACTAACACTATGATTTTGTACCCGCACTCAACTCCGTCGGTATATCTTCCGACTGACCACGTACGACTGAGTCAAGTGCTTGGATTCTTTATTTTCTGAATTACCTATGAATAATCATTACAATTACGTGCATACTGCATTACCGATTATATTTTTCGCAGTAATTTTCAAATTTCAAAAGCACTGAAATTTTTTTGAAAGTATTGTATTGTCATCGGTTCCTAATGCGTATCCAAACTGCAGCTCAATCGGATGCCAGCAAGTGTTTGAAAAATGGATTACAAGTTTTGAACCAGAAAGACACGCAGAATGAAGGACGAACAGGGTAAGTTGAATAAACGCTTGTAAAAATACAACCCAGTCAACTCATACGGTCATTAATTTCGGTTACTGAATTTTCAATTCATTTTAACCCTTTCAAAGGTTGTTGCAATGAATCAAAATCAGAACTGATCATCTATTAGGTACTGGAAATAATACAGTGGACATTATTACGAGTCATTAGATCAACATTTCTGAAAAGGGGAAGGTGGGCCACAATGGAATGCGAGGCACAGTCCGTGTACCGGACATACAGAAGGGCCTATTGCAACGGGATTCCGGCAGTAAGCGCTACGGGCCACTCCCAACAAAGTCAGCTCATCGTCCCCTCTTCACCAGTTGCGTGCAGGACTTGACGAGTTGAAATGCCGTAGACAAAAAATCAGCAATGTACGAACATCTACAAGAATCCAAACACAAGATAAGTAAAGATAACCTCAAAATTCTACACACATGTAATAAAGGGAAGACAATGAATCTGTTGGAAGCCATGGAAATTAATAAATCAATTAAAAACCAGAAATTTAGAACCCTCAACGAGCAACTCGATTTGTGTAGGTCTCCACTTTTGAATTTATAAATTTGACAACCCAGGTAATTTCCATCACCTCCAGGGTTTAAGTTTATATTGTTTCACCCTTGTTCTCTTAATTACCTCTCCATCCAGCCTACCTGCAAACTCCCCATATAACTAGGCTTAAAGTTCAATTGTATTAGTTAGTTTTTATACTTGATAATGGGATAAAACCCGAAACCGGTCGTAACAATAAAAATCTAGTGGAAATAAGACAAAAGAGTGTTCTTTCGTTTCATCAAAGTGAACATGAATTTCCACAAAATAAACAAGTCATCAATCACACAAAAAAAAAAAAAATATGAGTTCATTAGCGTCAAAATCTGTTTCACGTTTATTCGAAGTACCTATTTCAACGGAATGAAATGGCATTCTTGATTCACCTTTGGTTATACTTCCACGATTTATTCAATGCATTGAACATGGTTCACATATTTCGGAGAATTTCGTATTGATCTGATTCACGATACTATATAAAAGTTCCGAACCAGATTCCCAATGAGTTCATTCAAAACGATTTTCCTCCAATTCAGATAACTCCGAGTGTTTCGGTATTTATTGGAACACTTGTAAACTACTTAGCCCGAAGATAAAATCAAAAAAATAACATGAGTAGCGTTATAAATAGTGTTTTTTAGACGAGTCTTTGAGCTGTGAATTGCCGAATTCACAAAGACTGTCACTATCGACGATTTCGTTGTCCGACCCACTCAAGTACTTTTTACACTCCTTATATTATTTCAGAATTACTTCCTTATGGACCAGCTCGTGGTGAAATTCTATAAAAATAATGAACTTACCAAGATCACTCAACAAGAAAGCCAATGACATTAAGGTAAACACGATTAAAATTTCATAACTATGGATTTCCATCAAGTAACGGCCACGTCAATCAAAAAAAAAAAAGCCAATCACAAAACGCTATTCAGACTGGAAAAGTGTGCTTACATGTTTTTTGCATCTTCAGGTTCACACGAAAAAATAATTCTAAAATATCTCATACCATAATATTCAAGGATATAAAGGACAGGGAGAAGGGAATTATCTGTAAGGGAAGGTGGGCCACAATGGAACAAAAAAGTTGGATTTACCCATAGCTCAGATTTTTTTTTAAGATTCCCACTTTTTCCTGTAATCTTATGAAAAAAACGTCCGTTATTATAGAAATAATATGTGACCGTGAGTGGCCAGTTTCCAAAAAAATCATTTTGTGTCATTGTGTCCCATGCCAGGGGTACATTGAAACAGCTAAAAAAATTACCACAAAAAAAATATTTTTTTAATAAAAAATGTTGAGAAAAAAAATATAGATAGAAAGCTATAACTGGAATGTGAAATAAGTTCAATATTTATCTCATTAAGGCACAAACACGTTTACGTTTAGCCAATGTTCAAATTGCCAAAATCAACCATGAATAAGATAAAACCTTTTTGTCTTTTAGTGCCCTGAACCACAGAAGGATTTTCCAGTAGCATCTGTATGTCTTTGTCATTAACTGCAGCTAAGTTTCATTGCGTCCCAAACAAATCTGTTTCAAGGAACCCCAAACACGCCATTTTGATTTCCCATACTCTCCACCACGAACGTAAAGAAGTGAAAATGCGAAAGTCGTTCAAAAACATAAGGAATGCATGTTCGATTAAATACCATAAGAGCCTGAATAAAAAAATCACTCGTATCTGAAGGCGAAAATCCTTTGGCGGAAAATTTTTACTTTCACGGCGAAAAACGGCATTTCACCTCGTCAAGTCCTGCACGCAACTGGTGAAGAGGGGACGATGAGCTGACTTTGTTGGGAGTGGCCCGTAGCGCTTACTGCCGGAATCCCGTTGCAATAGGCCCTTCTGTATGTCCGGTACACGGACTGTGCCTCGTATTCCATTGTGGCCCACCTTCCCCTTTTCAGAAATGTTGATCTAATGACTCGTAATGATGTCCACTGTATTATTTCTAGTACCTAATAGATGATCAGTTCTGATTTTGATTCATTGCAACAACCTTTGAAAGGGTTAAAATGAATTGAAAATTCAGTAACCGAAATTAATGACCGTATGAGTTGACTGGGTTGTATTTTTACAAGCGTTTATTCAACTTACCCTGTTCGTCCTTCATTCTGCCTGTCTTTCTGGTTCAAAACTTGTAATCCATTTTTCAAACACTTGCTGGCATCCGATTGAGCTGCAGTTTGGATACGGATTAGGAACCGATGACAATACAATACTTTCAAAAAAATTTCAGTGCTTTTGAAATTTGAAAATTACTGCGAAAAATATAATCGGTAATGCAGTATGCACGTAATTGTAATGATTATTCATAGGTAATTCAGAAAATAAAGAATCCAAGCACTTGACTCAGTCGTACGTGGTCAGTCGGAAGATATACCGACGGAGTTGAGTGCGGGTACAAAATCATAGTGTTAGTTTTATTCCAAAAACCTGAATACCTTAGGTGTGTACTTAAGTGTGATTATTGAATATACTGGATGCTACATTGGCGACGAGAATAAAGCAAAGAAGAGGAATATAAGCAAAATATTCAATTAATATTTGAATATCTTGATGGTTTAGAAACCATTCAGAATAATCAAGGTGATACTCGGTGAGAATTCGTTTGGTTTAGAAACCATTCGGAGTAGATACGTAAGAACTTGTTTGGTTTAGGAACCATTCAAAATAATCAGGGCATAAAGGAGTAACTGAGGTGTCGAAAATTCGCAACTCTGTGCAAATTGCACAAAGTACCGAGGGTACCGAGGTGTCGTAAACTCGCCCTTGTTTGCAAGTTGCACGTATTACCGAAGAAAAAACAAAAGATAAAGTAAAATATAAAATAATGAAAGCATGTCCTATTACAATGAAATACAGAAAATATATCGTGCTAGTAAGAAAACAAACCGACATCTATAAATATCGTGAACAAGGGTCTCGATCAAGATTTACAGTTTGAGAACCAGAATGGATTTTATTTCATTAAAATACACGCAAATACAGAAGAAGAAGAATGCAATGCAGTAATGTTTAATTCGTTACTTTCTTATCATAAAACCTAAAATTCTATATTCACTAATTCATAGCAACAATGTTTCAAGAACAAAAGGGTTGAAAAGGGGAACATTCTCCATGAATACCTCCCAAGAGGTTATCTTGAACGATGGAAAATGGCGACTAAAGTTTGTCTTTCAGTCGCAGATGATTCCACAACAGATTTTATGAATGTCCTATTCATATTTTCGAACTAAAAACAAAAGGGTATTCTTAATGTAGACATTAAGAAATTCAAGTTTTATTTTAAAATGAATAATTAATTTAAAAATCGGAGCCTATGAATGTTTCACGAGATGTGGAGGAAGAAATTGGAATTTTGAATTTGATGTCATGAAATGTACCACCCACACTATGGAAAAGAAAAACGGGTCATATGACTCAGCAAGTCAGTTGGCTTGGTTAACCAAATAAGCGGAAAAGCTTGAAGAGTCAAAACGGCTCTGAGTGAAAATGAGTCATATGAGTCAGCAAGTCAATTTGGCTTGGGAAGACAATGCAAGGCTCAGTGTGTGTATAATTAGTGGAACCGAAGGGGTCTCTCTGGGGGGGTGGGACCGGGCGAGTGAATCATTTCGGTTCAGCGTGACAAATACTGAGGAGGACAAATTAAATAAAATAGTTTTCCCAAATTTCAGAGATGGCCAGAGTATGGCAGGCGTCGAGTAATTCCAATGTGAAAACGATCCATTTTCGCTTGCCACAACATATTTGAAGTGGAAGAGAACACTAGAAATTTACCTAGCTGCCTCTGACATAACTGATGCAATAAAGAAGCGAGACATTCTTCTGGATTCGGGTGGAATAGGGCTACAAGAAATATTCTTCACCTTGCCAAGGGTAGAAGTTGATGCAACTTTGGAAGAAAACCAAGTAGTGGATGATTTCAGGGTAGCTGTATTTTTACAGAAACTGTACGAATATTTTATGACATTAAACAAATCGTCTTATTTTTAGTTTTTTTGTCTCCATATGACATTCTGAATACAACCAAGTATCACTTGTGACTTTTTGTAAACAAATTTTTTTTTAATCAATTTTTAATCTAGAGGGCCATGTATGAGTTTAAATTATTAATTTTAGTCCTAAAGTATTAGGAAAAATACGATTTTCGGTTAAAATGTGTCTGCTGTTTAAAATTTAATTTTTAAATCATTATTACTTTTTTTTCAAATGGCAACATAATGGTTCAAACAAAAAGCATTTCATTAGATCTCTCGAATGAGTAGGCAGATTTAGACCTTAGAGAGAGTCAGTGACGAGACTTGGGGAGTAGGCAGATTGAGACCTCATTGTAGAATCACATTTCCCAACTTTCCAATCCTTTTTCATTTCTTGAAAATGGCTCAAAAATTGGAGCCCAAACGTCGAATTTCTACTCATTCCAGACGCTGTTCAACCCAAACTTTCAGTTTATATATATATGGTTTTCTGCTTTATATATATATATATATATATATATATATATATATATATATATATATATAAAATATATATATATATATATATATATATTGTTGTGTTATGGAATGGTGAAACCATCAATGAACAAAAATCAGATCATGCTAAAAGACTGACCCATATAATATCAACCCCTTTATGATCAAAATCTCAATCCGATGGTGATTCTTTCCTAATTCACAGGAAAACCTGTATCGGTCTAACTTACGACATGGTTTTCAGCTGGTTCCTTATATTTGCGGGAACATGGAATCAGAATTTACTAAAAGAGTAAACTTAAATGAGAATTTTGTAAATATTAACAATTGGGAACAACCCTGTAGATGAAAAATTGGAAAGATTTGACAATAATTATAGATAATGAAAAAAAGAAAAGTGTTATAAGAAATATTATGGAAAGCACAACAAAATGAGAGATGATAGTTAAATAGAGACAATTTAAATAGATTGAGGACATTATAAAGAGTAGGTAGTTTATAAGATATTTTTGCAAGATTTAATGTGAAAGTAACTTGAATGGAAGTCATTGGAACATTCATGCCTGGTTGTCAAGAAAAAAAATCAATAACTACGAGTCAACAAGCTATCGAGTGAATAAGAAAATTTTTCGGAAGAACAGAAAAATGGGGAATTCAGTTTGGTCAGTCACGAGTTCCAGCTACAAATAATAAGGTATTTCTATAAATTTTTATCTTCCAACTTTCCATGGAGTACCAGCCTGTTGTTCACATTGTTCCTGAATAGTATCCTGCAGAAATTATCGATTTTACATTGATTTCGTTCCACAACAAACTTTTTGAATGATTTGTGCGGCCATTTTCGCGTATTATGAACTGAACTGAATAGTGAATAGTGCCGTTGTTTGATAATACAGAAGATAGTTAGGCAGTCACTGTAGAAAGAGTGTTTGATGCAATCGCGCGTGACATCTAGGTTCTTTTAATAGAACCTTCCAAAAATTGCATAATTTATGGCACTGTACTAGTACGCCACCTGGATGGAATGTGAAACTTATAAGGAATTTCTGGAATATCTTCCAGTTTTCGTTCACCATCTCATAATTTAATAATTTATGAAACTTTGGATGATTTGCTCGGACAGGGTCGGACTTATATATTTGGAACAAAATTAGTAATTTATTGCAAGAAAGTTGTACTGGTGACCGATCGTTCATAACTAATAAAGACAATAGAATGTTGTGTCAAGTTTTACGAATTTGTGTTACTGGAAATCCGTTTTAAAAAATGATCATCGCGATTTTGTGCCATTAGGCAATCCTTGTTTTGCGAAAACGGTCTGTTTGCCTAGTTGGTAATCTCGGATTACTGGAAATCTGTCTGATATAGAGATGAATCGAAGTGGACATTATTCTATTCAATATGGCGGTTCTTGCTGTGACACTGGGCGGACTGGGCCCATAACCTATTAGTCGATGTAGGTGACTTTGCGGAAATGCCTGTTGCCAAGTTAGGGGAGCGTTATAAAAGTTTTGATCTTCGCCAATTCCAATAATATTTATAACTTACGTTGTTGCCAAGTTGGTCACTTCGGATTACTAGAAATCTGATATGGAGATGGATTTCGAAGTGGACATTATTCCATTCAATCGGGTGGTCCTTGCTATGATATTGTGACTGTACGATGATGCGCTGTTGCCAAGTTACGGGAGTGAAGAATCATTAAGAAGAGCTTTATCACAATTTCGAACATTCATAATCTCCGACCTCGAAAACCACCACATACCAATTTAAAATCGAATCAAACCATAATCACAAAACTCGTCCGCCATCTTGGAGCCGCCATATTTAATTTATGAATTTTGACAACAATATAATCACCAACCCCGAATATCCCCACATAGATATTTTGAATAGAATCCGAATCACAACTCGACCGCCATATCAACTGACAAATTTTGACAAAGAATTCATAATCTCCGACCCCGAAAACCGCCACATACCAATTTTAGAATCGAATTGGACCATAATCATAAAACTCATCCGCCATCTTGGAGCCTCCATAGTTACCTCATGATTTTGACAGAAAATTCATAATCTCCGACCCCGAAAATCCTACGTACCAATTTAAAATCGAATCGCACCATAATTACAAAACTAGACCGCCATATTGGGGACGCTATTTATTTATTTTTTTTTCATCAAAAATTTCTGTTTTATGTTCACCTATATTCTAAACCTCGACTAAATTTTTTATATAAGAGCACAAATTTCAAGATTTTCGTACATAAAGTCACAGATCATTGTAGTCGAGCATTTTATGAAATTTCGTACGAATTCGTATGCATGAAAAATAAACCCTAATCTTTAATTGGAAAATTATCACCTCTTCTAAGGAAACCAGACACTACATTCATGTTGCGAATGAATATGTACACAACCGCTCAAAGTAATTCCTACCATACATAACTAAAACAAAATCGGGATCACAGTAATGGAATAACCTCAATGATAAAATATCCACATGGTCAACAAATAAAAAGTCAAAATAAAAACTCACCTCAATACGGTACTGAAACGGTACTGAACTGCGTATTGAACAAAGCGCAGACAAAGCAAACGACATATTTGCAGATTCCTTCAAACTCGCAACTCTCAAAACTGCCATTTATATTTGTTAGTACTAATATTGTCACGCAATGACTTGGGCACAATCGGGCTAGTGACATCTAGTGGTGATGCCCATTTGGATCAAACCATTTTGCCTATATCATTGACTAACTATCTTCTGTATTATCAAACAACGATAGTGCTCAACGAGTGTTATTGCATTATAATTCCAAAGACAATTCACGAGTTTTAACCTCTATAACCTAGAGGGCAGCATCTCATACGGTTGAGAAATTTTGGATAATTTAATTATATTAATTAAAGAAATCTGCATGCATTGTTCACAATAAGCTTGTCAAGAGAGAAACAAGATGTCCTGCACTACCAGGACGACGCTTATTGCCATAATCCTATACAATATGAATAATTGGGTCGAAAATCCATCAGAAAACAACTACTTTCCTGTTTTTATAATTTTAAAACTGTGTTGTCACTATGTTTAACAAGAACATGTCAACCAACCTCAAAATAGAGGTAAGTGAGATCATATCAAATAATATAATTTTGACATGTATTCTTTATATTTTCCTGAAGATGTATATACGAAATATACGAAAACTTGAAATATCTCTAAAGAGTATACTTTTGACCTGCTATAATCCCCAATATATATATATATATATATATATATATATATATTTATATATATATATATATATATATACGGGGATCTTCAGTCAAGTTACTAATTATTTGAAATTTTTATGGTAATACTTACAGTAATGTGAGTGAAAGCACTGAATTTAAACTAACTAATTAAAAAATGTTACAATAAATGGAAAAGAATGGTACTATATCTTTACACTGACAGATGATAATTTGGCAGTTATTGACAGTGAACTCCAAGGTGACAACCTACTATGATTGACGTCAAGAAAAAATGAAGGTAACCACTATTTTGAAGTTTGTTTTAATATATTATACTGGGTGTACAAAAAATATATGTAAATATCAATCTTGGTTATTCGTAAGAGATAACTATAGATTTTACTGAGACATTCTATATCTGTTTTTTTTTTCATGTTAATAGTGGCTTTATTGATTTCAACCATTTCAAGAAATAATCTTTTGGAAATATTGTTTTTGAATGTAAAAATTGTGTTTTTTCAAATGATATCTTATGGCCTGTTTCAATAGCCATGTTGAGCTAACGCACATGATTTCTTGTTGAGTTTTATATCACTTCTGTGAGAGGTGATACGGTTATTTAAAATTCTTGAGCTTTTACCAATATATTTTAAATCACAGTTGTTACGTGGTATGCTGTAGGCAACATTTGATTTTTTTTAAACATGGTGTGGGGTCTTTCAATTTTGAATTTAAATTTCCAATAGTCTTGATGATTCTGGAAGTAATTCTTAGGTTTGTTTCATTCTTGAATAAGATAATTATATTCGATGATAAATTTGCGATGTTAGGAATTATTAAAAAGTAAGTGACATTTCTATTATCATTTTCAAAATTTTGATGACTTGATTCGATTGTGAATGGTTCTATGCGAGCATAAAAGAGTAATTTCTTTTTGCTTTCATAGTGCGCCAGAGGAAGTTCTACATCAGGTGTATTCAAACTTGAATTTTTCAAATCTAGTTGAACGTCCAAGTTTTTCAATGTATCGTAGCCAATTAATCCATCAAAGAAGTGATGAAATTTGAATAAGTAAAATTTTATAGTTTTCTCAGTATGGAATTCCTGAAAAACAGGTATTTCTGCACAAAAATCTTTTGAAGTAGTTTGAAATATTGAGCTAATTGTGACTGGTTCTTTCTTTATAAAATCTGGAAAATAATTTTCGGCAATTTCGGGGTTCAAAAAGCTTTTAGTTGCTCCCGTGTCAATCAAAAGTTTCAAAGGTGGATTTGAGATTTTTATATATGGCAGGTCTTTTCGATCATAAATTTAATGTATTTCTATGAAGTTTCCTCGTGATAGTCGATTTTCTGAAAATTTGGATCTTGAGAGGAAGTCTGATCGATTTGGGTATCGATTGGATATGAGTTATCGATACATTCGGGTTGAATTTGATCATAGTTTGGATTTTCATAAAAATCGAATTCATTAGAGGAACAGAGTTGATTTTGATAGTACAAGTCGTTTTGGAAACCATACTCATTTTGAAAGAGTATTGTTTCCATTTGATAATGGGGGTTGTCAAAATTGTAGAGTTCTTCTGCAATAAAATTTGGTCTATTTGGTTTCTGATATGGTTTCATTGTACTTGGTTGGCGAGAAGTGGTTGCTTGTGAAATTCCACACATAGGTGTTGGTTTGGGGCTATTGAAATCATTTTGATAATTTGGTCTCCAAACGTTGGTTGAACCTCTTGGATTGCCAAAATGTGCAATTAGTGCATTTTTGACTGATTTCCAATCTTTATCTATACAAATGCTATAAACTTCGCGAGCTTGACCTATTAATTAAGAATATATTCCATAAATCAATGTTATATTTTGAACACATGTGATATTTTCAGGAGTCAGGTCCCAGTATGTAGCTATGATAGAATTAGCCGTTTCTAAAAATGATGAAAGCTCTTGAGGATTTCCTTCAAAGTTTGGGACGATATCCAAAAGTTTTGACTAGAATTTTGAAGTAGCCATTTCGTTAGATTTATTTATTGATGATTTAGATAAAAGTTCTTCTATTTCTATTGATTCGCGAGAACTATTTTCGATAATCGAACTAGGTAACGGCGAATTTTCACTTAAACTTGACTCACAATCACTATTTTCTGGAGAGGAATTAGGACTTGAGGAGTATGACATAGACAAGAAATGAACTGTAAATCTTATATTTGACATTATGAAAAATATATATCTTCTCTAATTTGAACCCGATACGCCAGGGGTGTTCAATATACGAGTCTATGATGTGTCAGATCTATACGAATCATCAAAAAATACGTACTTCCGGTTTGAAAAAATTGAGATAGAAGAAAACTAATGATTAATTAGTATTACCCACATCATGTACATGCCGAATCTACAATAAAATGGTCACTTCCGGTTTTTACTTTCTGTCGTTCGATTCCAATAATTTTAACATCAATGGATTTGTCTCGATGTCAAGAAACATATTTAGGCATTTTTCGAAGCCAAAAGGGCATAGGAGGCTGACTTCGTTATTAGTAAGTAAAGACCCAACGGCTTGCGGGTACTCTAAAAAGACAACTCTTATTGGAGATTAGAAAAATGGATGAAATAAAATGGTCACTTCCGGTTTGTACTTACGGTTGTGCAATTTCAATAATTTTAACATCACTGGATTCGTCTCGATGTCAAGAAACATATTCAAGCATTTTCCGAATCCAGCAGGTCATAGGGGGATAATTTTGTTATTAGTAAAGATCCAAAGGCTTGTGGGTATTCTAAAAAGACAACTTTCATCAGAAATTAGAAAAATGATTGAAATACAATGGTCACTTCTGGTTCACACTTAGGGTCGTCGGAATTCAATAATGGATTTGTCCCAATGTTGGGAAACATATTTAAGCATTTGTCGAAGCAAAAAGGCATAGGAAACTAACTTTATATGTGAACGATATTATATGCCAATCATTTTAAAGAAGTTTATCAGTAATGAAAGAAGGAAAATGGTTTGGTTCGACTGACATCCTTTCAAATATTTTTCAATGATAATAATAATAAATAGTATTAGTATTAAACAGAACATTGGGAAGAGCAGACAAACTGAACAAAAATGGCTTCATTAAAATCAAATTTCATTATTTTGGTAGCTATTTTGAATGGTTTACTATACATTAATGTGCCAAAAGATGCTAAATATATTGCAATATGTTTTGATATGGAAAATATGAAGGAAGAATGCGACAGAAGTACTTGGAGAATATCAAGTCCAACCAAGGAAAATTATAGCAAATTGTCTGTATTTCAAATCAGTATTCCTGAAACGAACGCAACACATTTCAACTATAAGTTTGAAATTATATTTCCTGATAATTCTGAGGTTGATCAACTGGAATGACAAACTATGAATTTCAATGAAATGAATAGAGATACAGCTACGAAAGTAGAAACATACGGAATGTTTTTTATATCGTGTATGACCTTGATTTTAGTAATTATTATATTTTTAATTACCTATTGTTATAAAAATGATAGTGTTAAAAAAGCATTCCTTTCACCAGATAATTAATTCTTGATTGGCCTTGTACCAATTTTGATTTTTTTATCTCTCTTTAAAGGTAAATAAAAATTTAATTGAAGTGATTGTTTGAATGATCCTTGAGAAACCACTCCTATTGATATAAATAGACAATTACCCATGACCTCAGTTGCTCAGGGGCAATATTTCCTCGTTTGCAATAAGAATTAAATAATTTTTATTTTTTTTCAGGAAACACATTCCTCGTGAACGTAGCTCTAGCCGATCTCCTAGTCTCCGGCTTGGTGATCCCCGCGTCAGCAGTCGTCATTTTGGACGGCCTGCGTGACAACAACTTGACCGTTTGCAGATTCCAATGGTTTCTCGCCACCTTGTGTTTCCTAGTAACAGTTCTCTCGCTCGCAGCCGTCGCAATAGAAAACTATTTCCGTCTCTGCTTTTCACAGAACTGCTATGACACGCTCACCCGCAGGAAGATCACGATGCTGCTCCTCGCCTTCTGGAGCGTGTGTTCCTGCATTTCGGGCCTGTAATTCACGCCTGATTTGTCCTTCGATTACTACACAAGGAAGTATTCGGGGCTCATTACGTACCAAGCCACGATAGCCGTGGTGCTTGTGTTCCTGCCGATGACCATCACGTTGTTTTGCTACGTGAGAGCTGGTTTTCAAGTCCACAGGTATGTTATCGAACAACATATTGTCGTGACTCATTTTTCTTTCTTAGGTCTCAAATAAACAAATGAATGAAACAATTATAACAAAGATTAGAAACAATCAAATATGGACTTGCTCATCGACAGATATAAGCGGAACCTTTCGATGGCCTGGATCGATTATCGCAAGGCATTTGATACAACATCGCATAAGCTATCATGCATTTGCTCAGATGCCTTGCGGTGCTCGATCAAATAGTGAGATGCATTGAACAACTGATGCTGCTCTGGAGGACTTGCTTCACCATAAGATCTAGTCAAGTCAGAGTCTAAACAACAGAGCAGGTAATCTTCAGAAGGGGCGTATTTCAGGAAGACTCCCTCAGCTCTCTTCTCTTCTGCATCTCACTATTGCCATTGTCCGTTGCACTCAGGAGAACCCGTGGATACAACTGCGGCTCCCCAGCAGCCGGGGGCATAAGGTCACCCATTCATCTCATATGGATGACCTCAAACTGTATGCCTCTGGAGAAAGGGACCTACATCAGTCCTTAAGGGTGGTACGAGAGTATACGCGTACTATCGGAATGGAGTTTGTGTCATCTTAAAAGAGGATGATGCGAGGAATACGGAGAGGATGTCCAACTCGTAGACGAAAGCATCCTATATCATATTGATGCCAGAGAAACGTATACGTATTTGGGAGTGAAGCAACGACGTTCCCAAGATGTAAACACAGTTATAAACTATCTCCGCGGCAAGTATCAGCACAAACTCCGACAGATCTCGTCATCAGAACTGTCGGAAAAGAACAAAGTTGCTGCGACCAATATGCTTGCCGTTCCGATTCTACTCTACTACTTTGGAGTAGTAAAATGGACTCAGGAAGAGCTACGACAATTCGACGTTAAAATTCGAAAAATTATTCATTTTCATAGGAGCTTGCATCCTAAATCGCCCGTTCTAAGGTTATACTTACCCAGACAACAGGGAGACCGGGGACTTTTGAGTTTGGAGTGTCTACATAACAGAATGGTGCTGGATGGAGCCTGTAAAGTCATCAGGACTTCAGATCCCCTTCTCTACATAGTCCGCGACCATGAAAAAGAAGGTATTCGAGCATTTCTTTTCAAGGCAGCAATCCGGGCAGCCGATGAACTTGGAACCCGTTCAGCAAAAAGCTCACATCAAAGCTGCAGAGACTGAGGTCCTCCTGCAGCTGCATGGGATCTTCTTCAAGAACATTGAAGACCTTGGATTATCCAAAAACCTGATTTTTTCTGTCCTCAGGTCAAGTGAGCTGAAGTTGGAGACCGAGGGATTCATAATGGCCTGCCAGGATGGTATCTTCAACACCCTGGTCTATCGTAGCCGCATGATGGGTATAAAGGTCCCCGACAATATATGCAGAGCGTGTCGTAGGGCGCCTGAGACCCTTATGCATTCGCTGTCAGCATGTCCAGCATATGCGGTCTCAGCCTATATCCATCCACAGACATAATGCGAGTGTTGCATCATCATCTACGACACTCGTACGGTATAGACGAGACACCGGTGTTGCCTTATGCTCCGGGGGATATTGAGTCCGTTATGGGAAATGAGAAGTACCAAATATATTAGAACTACTCATTCCCCACCCTCAGGCAAATACAAGCCAATAAGCCTGATGTAGTCCTCCTCGACCATTAAAGTAAGACGATTTTTGTCATGGAGTTTTCGGCTCCTGGCGAAACGAACATCGTCCGAAAAGAGGAGGAGAAACGGACTAAATATCGAGACTTATTCTTTGAACTCCGCAGGCTCTACCCAAACCATTCTATTAAAATGGTTGTTCTGATTATATGGGTCTTTGGTGGTATGATGGACACACTGCCGTGATATAGCAGAAATCTCAGCCAGGCGAATACAGAAGGCCGTCATCCTTGGTTCACTGCGTCTGCTCAGGGCCCATGTTTCTCGGACCCAGTAATCACTTACCCCACGGACGTAGGGGGCTTCGGAGACAGGGCCTAACTGGAACATCCTTTTCGGAAAAAAAATAATAATAATAGATGCGAATACTCTCCGCAGTTGAACCGATGTATGAACGGATATATGAGCAAAAGAGAACCTGCTTATTGACAGATGTATCACTCAGGACCCCATGCAGTACAAGCGTAACCTTTCGTTGGCATGGATCGATTACGGCAAGGTATTTGATAGAACTTCGCATGAGCTCATCATGCATTTGTTCAGATTCCTTGCGGAACCCGATCGGATAGTGAAATACATTGGACAAAAAATTCCGCTGTGGAGGACTCACTTCACTATAGGATCTGATATTTCCTCAGCCCTCTTTGCACTTAAAAAAACCCGTGTGTACTACTGTGCACCCCCCGCATCCGAAGGCACAAGATCACCCATTTATTTTATATGGATGATTGACAGAAGTCAATAGATCAACTTACCTCCCAGTCCTCTCAGTTCTCTCACGTATCCCCTGAGAGCCCAATGACGATGAAGTGGTTGTACGCATTTGTTCTTCTATGAATGATCTACAGTCACACGATGGAAATGAATTGGATGACGATAAAGAAGTATCGGAAGAAGAAGAAGATTCTTGTGAAGACGAGAATGAAAATGACGGAAGAACTTCGAGGGTTAGATCCATTCATGAGACAAAAATGAAGTTTGCGTTTCCATTGACATTTAGAGATGTGGAGGATAGTATCAGACCATTTGATGGAAAAGACAATTATCCAGTTCGGAAATGGATTGAAGATTTCGAAGAGATTTCTGGATAGACAGGATGGAATGAACTTCAGAAGTTGATATTTGCAAAAAAATCTTTGATAGGACTCGCGAAGCTTTTTATCCAGTCTGAGAAAGTAATTACAAAATGATCGATCCAAAAAAAAATGATTGCAGAACTTGAGGTGAAAGTTAGCAGTGCTCAGATACATAAATTACTGATGGCAAAAAAGAAGGAGAAAAAAGAGTCAGTGCAAGGATATGTATTGATCATACGAGATATTGGAAGTAGGGCAAATATTGAACCGGAAGTATTGTTTCAGTACATTACTGATGGTATACAGGTTGATACTTCCAATAAAATAATTTTATATGGTCAAAGAATTTTTCTGAATTTAAGGAAAAAGTGAAGCTATATGACCAAATCAAACCAAATCCGTCAAATCACCCCAAGGACAAAAAAGAAATAAAGATACTAAACCCAGGAAAGATTGGAAAAAAGAAACAAAGAGAGATAAAGGTGACACAAAACATAAGAAGAACACTGTAGTGCTTTGTTACAACTGTGGAGTCAGAGGTCATTTATCTAAGGACTGTCCTGAAAAAGCAAGGGGACCAAAGTGTTTTGTTTGTTCTGGTTTTGGCCATGTATCACCAAAATGTCCCAAGATGAATGAAGACAGTGGAAGTTCAAATATGACGATAATAGAATCAGTTTCGAGAAATTGATTATAGCTAATATTCAATTAATAGCACTTCTAGATACAGGAAGCGATATCACTGCAATTCGACAAGACGTATATGAGACATATTTCAAAGATATTAATTAGGGTGGAAGATCTATCACTTTGAGAGGTATTGGACCAAGTAGATTATCAACAATGAGTTCATTCGAGGAAAATGTTCTCATTAATAAAGAAGAATTAAGCTTAAGAGTCCATGTTATTTCTGATGAAGTATCAAATTTCAAGGCGATTTTCAGAGATGGGCAAATTGTCGATTTTAAGAGAGAAAGAGACAATTTTCTTTTGAAGCTAAACATAGATGAAGAAAGTGATTACAAGACTGGTATTGTAGATGTGAGTCATATAAAAAATAAAAAAATCGAGAGGAAGTGAAGAAACTTATTGAAGAATACAATCGTGAAAAAATCATAGTTACGGAAGTGAAAATGAAGATTATTCTGAAGAATGAAGAACCAGTATACCAATCTCCAAGAAGACCAGATGCACCAGAAAGAGAAGAAGTAGAGAAACAAATAGAAAAATGGGTGGAGGAAGGTATAGTAAGGCGTAGTTCATCTGATTTTGATAGCCCAATAGTTCTTGTAAAAAAAAGATGGCAGTACAAGGATGTGTTGTGACTACAGAAAACTTAACAAAAATATAGTAAAAGATAGATTTCCTCCTCCACTCATTGAAGACGTATTGGATAGATTGCAGGGTGCAAAATACTTCAGTACGATTGACCTGAGGAATGGATTTTTTACGGACAATTTGAATTCTTGAAATACCCTTTTGGATTATGTAATAGTCCAGCGGTCTTTCAGAGATACGTGAGTACTGTATTTAGGGAATTGATGATCGGAAAAGTTTCGATTTATTATATGGATGATATAATAATAATAAGTACTACGGAAGAAGAAGGGCTAGAGAGACTGAAAAGAGTTTTACGAGTCGAAAAAGACCATGGATTGGATATAAAGAAGAATAAATGCCAGTTGCTGAAGAATTGAAGAATTGAATTTTTGGGATTCATAATTGAAGACGGAAGAGTTGAACCATCAAATGAGAAGACTTGGCAATCAAAAAATATCCACAACCGACGACTGTCAAGCAGATCCAATCGTTTTTAGGTTTGTCGGGATATTTTCGCAAATTCATCCCATCTTATTCAATAATTGCGAAACCTTTGAGTGATTTGCTGAGAAAGGATTATAAATTTATATTCGGAGAGGAGCAAGAGAAAGCCTTCGGAATACTTAAAAAACTTTTATCTAGTAAACCAGTGTTACATATTTATATACAGGGCAGAGAGACGGAGTTACATACTGATGCAACAAATATGGTTATGGCGCTTGTCTTATGCAGAAGTTGGAAGAAGACAGTACACTCCACCCAATCTACTATATGAGCAAGAAAACAACTCCAGCTGAAGAGAAATATAGTAGCTACGAACTTGAAGTTTCAGCCATTATTCAAGCAGTCAAAAAGTTTCGTGTATATTTACTTGGAATCCAATCTAAAATTGTAACAGATTGCTCAGCTTTTCAGAAAACTATGAGTAAGAAAGATCTAATGACTAGAGTTGCAAGATGGGCTTAACTATTCGAAGAATATTCATATGAGATCGAGCATCGGAAAGGAAATAGAATGTCTCACGTAGATGCTTTGAGTCGTTATCCAGGGGTTATGACGATGACATTGATTGAAGATGGTGTAGTAGAATGACTAAAGCGGGCACAGGAGATGGACGAACACATATTAGCAATAAAGAAGATATTGAGTACAGAAGATTATGAAGATTTTTTCGTGAAGGGCATTATACTTTATAAGTCTGAAGGTGGAAAGAGTTAATAGTAGCTCCAAAAGCGATGCAAACTGAAATAATAAAGAAAACACATCAAATTGGTCATTTTGCAGTTCCCAAGACAGAAGAAGTAGTTAGAAGAGAATTTTACATTCCCAAGCTGAAAAAAAAAATTCAGAAGTGTTTAGGAAATTGTGTTCATTGTATATTGGGTAATAAGAAAGAAGGAAAAAAAGAAGGAATGTCGTACTCAATACCTGAACAAGAATGCCCACTGCATACATATCACGCTGATCATCTGGGACCGATGTCTTCAATTAATAAACAATATAAAACTTATTTTCTATCGTTGATGATTTCTCCAAGTTCACCTGGTTATATGCTTGTAAGTCGACGACAGCAAGAGAAGTTATTGATGCTTTCGAAAAACAAAAACAGGTTTTTGGAAATCCAGCAAGAGTTGTTACAGATAGAGGGACTGCTTTTACAGCAGAGGAATTCAAAAGTTACTGTACAAAGGAAGGTACACCGCACTTGATGATAACCACAGAAGTTCCAAGAAGAAATGGTCATATTGAAAGAATCAATCGCACAATTATTCCAGTTCTCACTAAACTCAGTTTAGAATATCCTGGAAAATGGTTCGAATACATTGAGCGGGTGCAAAGGCCATTGAATTCCACAACTCAAAGAAGCATTGGAACGACACCTATTGAAGTTTTTACAGGTGTCAGAATGAGAAATAATGAAGATATACTTATCAAGGAATTAGTAGAAGAGGCATTGATATAGAGACACAATGAATCCAGAGAAAAATCTTAGATCAGAAAGTAAGAAACAGATTTTAAAAGTACAAAAGGAAAATAGAAAATCCTATAATCTGAGGAGAAAAAACTCAACGTTTATAAAATAGGGGACTTGGTAGCTATTAAGAGAACATAATTTGGAGTGGGAATCAAAATTCATAAGAAATACCTAGGACCTTATGAAATCTCAAAGGTGAAATCCAATGAGAGATATGACGTTGTGATGATGATGACCTATCATGAGAGACCCTTGCGTACTTCCACACGTGCAGAATACATGAAACCAAGAGTTGACAATCAAAGTGAATCCGAGACGGATTCAGAGTAGGATGGCCGAGTGTAGATAGTTGAATTCTATATTTCTTTCATTTTTATACATACTTTTATCAGTTGTATTGTTGTGTGTGTATTGTTGTGTTGTATAATGTGTCTGCATATTGCCTAATTTTACACGAAAAAGAATTCTATTATGATCCATTGAATAAAATAGTACGACAATAAGTGTTAGTCAGTCAGTTGACAATGATAACTCAATATAGATGCAGACTAGCTCAATTCTTACTCCAGTTGACACAACTCAAAACACAATATTTGGAGAAGAGAAAATTATTTGAAAGACAATTGGAAAATCTTCGAATATGAGTTCAGTTATTGATTTTCAAGGCTTCAAAGTGGAAAACAATGAATTTGTAGTGAAAGAATTGGCGTGTTACGATGGTCATCGTCGTATCAGTCATTACTTATTCAAACCACCATTTCCCTTCAACAATCTACCACAAGATCTGAAAAAACAAGCAACGTTTTTAATGAAAAACCAGCACTACATAGATTGGAATGCAGGATTCACACCTCTACATCAATTTGAAAATATTATACGATATCTTACTCAAAGAGCAGACGTGGTGTATGTTAAAGGCAGACAAATAATATTGTAGTTGTACGGTTTATGAATTGGACGAATATGTATTCTTTCTGTATACAAATTTTATAATGAATGATGATAAATAAATGTGTTTAGTGAATCTTTTTTTTTTTCACAAGTTTAAAATTGTTCAAAATTGATCCACTATTCCAATTCCCACCACCACTACCACCAAAACATTTCGTTTATATAAAAGCATGAAAATGTTTTGATGAAATCAGTATACAAGTGTATATGTTGTTATTTCTCTCCCTTTGTCTACTAATAATTATTTAAAAAAATATGAATCAAGAAGCATGTTACTGTATTCATCCAATAAAGGATCATTGGCATCTCAAACATAATTCACATCACTTTAGTGAAGAAGAACTAGAAAAGTTTCCCCTACACTATTTGATTGAGAGAGCACAATTAGCTCCTGATCAATTGTAATTCAGAAGAAAATAAACAAAACATGTGTATTTCTGTTCTATTCTGAGTACAATTTTTATAATGAATTAGTGATACATGGTTCGTCATCATTATCTTCGTCACAAAAATCAATGAAACGATTGAATTGATAATGGGGATCATGTAAATCCATGTTACATTCATTCCGTGTTTTAAGTCTAAATAACAATTGGTTAAATCCACTTTGACACCACATTGAACCGTCCTGATATATATTATGCAGGTTCTTAGTGTTGAAAAGGAAATGAAAATGATCTCTCATCACATGTAAATCCCTATTAATTTCCTTTTTTTTTATTAAGTGATGATAGAATCTCATAACATGATTCACATAAATATAAATAAGGATTTTCAATTTTATATCTATTTACCCATATACAATATTCAAGCTCGGGGTATTTTGTTTCACAATTACAATGATTAATACTTGCACTTCGAACTTTTGATGTGGAAATGTAACGTTTATGTAACATATCAACAGGAATTTGATCATTATCGGAACTTGAACACTCTCAAATGTTTTTCCATTTATAATAACTATATTTTTCAACAATTTCTAATGTTAATCTCAGAGGTAATCGTGATAAAAAGATAAATGGTATTATTTCTTCTATAGTTTGACAAATACTCTTGATACATAGTTTTCTCAATTGCATATTGATTCCTGGAACGAAAAAAATCTATGCACTATTATGACCCCATGGTAGTGTATCGAATGACTTGGGGATTATTATTCGCTTATCATCATGAGGACTTGGAACAATTTTTGTTTGTTCTATACTAAAAACGTTGTGAGTATAGGAACGAATAGTTTGTTGTGATATATTTTTGTTTTTGAACTCTTTCAGACAAGCAATATAATCCCCGAAAGTTATATTATTCCTTATTACATTCTTTTTGATTCCTTCAGATTTTTTGTAATATCTGAATTCCTAATTCCCAAATCTATTCGTTTTTTACTCATACTCTTTTTCATTAATTTTTCCTTCAAACGATCCCTATCCTTCTGGGTGATGAGTGATTTGAAAGCATACATCTTCGAACAAAGACCGGCATAATGCATGATGATTGTACCATTTGTCTGATCTTTCATTAAACCAGGTACTTTTTTATTCAATAATGGAATATTATACTCATTATTTTTCTCATAATCAGAGGTATCGAATTTATTGATATGTTTTTTGATAACATCTTGATAAATTTTTGACATAATTTTTTGGGTTTATCACCTTCCACAATCTGAAAATGAAAAAAATGTTTAATCCAAAGAAATCTGTACAAGTGTAGAAGGGCAAATTAATTAATTTGCCCGATAAGTTACTGCGTTCACAAGACTGCTGTCTTGAAAGAAATTAATTTTTGTCAGTAACGTACCCTACACTGAACATGATCACAATTCAATTCATAAATGAAACTATCAGTGTCTGTGGGTAACATAAAATCGTAATGTAAATTATACATACAAAGTTTATAAATGTCCAAAATTGCCATACCAATGTAAAGGGGTGTATTGAAAATCAATTCGGATTTCTTCAGTTCAATTGCCATGAAATCCTCATCAAAAATTGTTCTACTATGAAAACGCGGACTAGCTCCATAACGACCTTCATGAAAATTAACTAATTCAACAACTCTATGAAGCCTTATATTTTTCATTGTTTTCCCAAATACTGCGTTATTGGCTAATTTATATTGATTTTTTTTCAAAGTTACCCGTAGCCATAGCCCTCGAATGAGAATTGAGTTCAATATATGGTTGCAATCATTAAAACAGTTTGGATTCCAATATCTTATGTATCTTAGTTAAAATTAAACCGTTCGCCAACGCTTGTTTCAAATTTCTATAATACAAAATATATTATGTTTTATGATGCAATCAATACCGCTATCAAGTTTGGTAATTTTGATGTGGGTGGAACTGAATGATCTGCACAAAATATAAAGTCTTTGAGTAGGTTATGTATAGCTTGAGGATATTCCAAATCAACTTGTAAAATTTATTCCATCGGTGAATCATCTGGAATCATTGTGACATCAATATTTGTATCGGACCATTTGAAACCTCCAGAAGGTAATGGCTGAGGCATTGCCCAACCATACAAGTTGTTAACATCAAGATACGAAAGTGTTTTGGTGGGCTTTGAGGGATCATAGTTGGGCATGTATTTATTGTTGGCCTCTGAGAATCGATTACTACAAACCAAAATCCCACCTCTAATTGCTTATTTTTATAAAAATAATCATATCAATATCTTTTAAAATTTGTAATTTACATTTTGTATATTTCAACATAGCAACCCACGTATATCCGGGCTTTGTATAATACCATGCAGGATCTAAACCATAAGTTTTCAAAACAGTCTCCCTAAAATTTTCCATGACAACTGCAAGTGGAAAAATATCTTCGGTCTCTCTGACTTTTGTTTATTTACATATTTCTTTTTATTTTGTTTACATAAAGGGGCTAAATGACCCTTAGAATGGCAAATGATACAAACACACTCGCGAAACGAACATTTCTCAGTTTCGTGGTTTCGCCGGCCGCACACCTCACAGGCTGTAGAAAATCTTTCTACGTAAGCAGGAGCTGTTTGTCGACCGCCTGCCCTTCTGCTAGAATTTCCTGGTATCGGATATCCACCTCTATGCGCAACTCGACTGTCTGCGACGTTGCCGCGAGCATACATTAAGTCAAGAGGTTCCTGTTTAACAGAAATATTATTTTTGGGGCGAACAGTAGATTTGGTTACTGCTAAATCAATCATCTATTTAGTACTCTTCTTTTCTTCCATTAGCCTATCCTGCACAGGACCTGGCTCATAACCAACTACAAACATATCACGTAGTACCAGCTCCAACTGCCCCGTTTCTAACTCGCATGAAGCTGCCAGGTTTCTCCGTCTAGCTGTCCATTCCCGAGGGGTTTCGTTTTGGCATTTTTCAGCACAATAAAATTCATATCGCGCCGCAAACACCGACTGAGAAGACTTGAAATGATCCGAAATTAACTTGATAAGAGCGTCATAGTCTAGTCTTTCCGGTTCCTCCGGTAAACATAAGTCAAAAACTAATTTATAAGCATCTTCACTCAACTGGTTGAGCAAAATTGCCCTTGTACGCTCTTTTCGAGTGATTTCATTAGCCTCAAAATAATTTTCAAGGCGTTTTTATAAATATGCCAATCAGAATTTAATGAGTCAAACTCACGTAATTGTCCAACAATCTCCTTTCCTGCCATATTTTCGCAAACAGTTGTGATTTCTCAAAGCGTGGTTCACTTTTAGCACTAGGGTTTGATCTGAAACTCCCGACACTAAAAAAACTCGTCGCCAATGTATTAACCTGAGATATTCCTCAATAAGGACAACAGAATCGCTGTAGTTAAACTCTTTAATAACCCAAAATTACAGATGTCCGCCATTTACATGTCATCACATACTACTGTACGGTTTTATGCCCTGTTGCCACATACATTATATTTAAATCTTAACACCTACATTACAATTCATAAAAAATTATATTTACTTTTCACATAGTTTAATTGATTTCGAAGAAATAAAATACAACAATAATTTTACCAGCATAAAAGTGATAGAACTACAAATAATGAATCATAAGGAGAAAATACTCTTGAGTGCAATATACAAGTCACCTAATACTTGCCCACTAACATTTCATAAGGCTCTTGAAAATTATTTATCAAAAAATAAGATATTTGATCAACATATCATAACAGGTGATATCAATATAAATTTGAATTCTGATGAAGAGTACGTCCAGGAGTACCTAAATATTCTAGGTGAGTACGGATATTCATCCTATATAAATGAATATACTCGCGTAGTCAACAATCATATAAGAAAAATTGATCACTTTTTCGTGAACTCTAGAAATTTAGAACCAGAAATATCACCCACTGTATTTCAAGTATACATAACAGATCACTACCCGATAATCCTTCTGATTGAATATGATAAAGCAAGACCTAAACCTAAAACCTAAAAAACCTAAAAATGATTTTAAACATGAAAACTGGGAAGATATATACAACTGCCAATGTTTACATGGAGCAACTGATAGGTTTGTCAAAAAAAATAATATAGAGATATATAGAGTATATAGAGAAGAACACTTCTTATGTAAAAATGAAAACCAAAGCAAAAAAAGACTGGTTAACTGAAGAATTACTCACTTCTCTGAATGTTAAAAATAAAATGCATAAAGAATTGAACGGAACCCAAATAACCTCAATCTTGAAAGAGAATATAAAAAATATAAAAATAATCTAGTCAAGTTGATAAAACAAGCTAAAACAAAATTATATAGGGAAAAGATAGAAAACTGCAAAAGTTCAAATGAGGCCCTTTGGAAAACCGTAAATAAAATTTGCCATACGGAGAAAACAAAAGAAATCGATGATACTATCATTGATAATAAAAAAGAAATTGCCCAAAAGTGTTAACGATTACTACAGTGAAGTCGGTAAAAAATATGGCAATAAAATAATTTCAGATGGAAAAGTTACTTTCAAATTGAAATCACATAAAGGATCCATACATTTAACTCCAACTGGTGAAATTGAAATCAAAGATCTCATCTCGAAACTGAAAGAAAAAAACGCACCAGGTTCCAACAACATTACTTCAAAAACTCTCAAGGAAATAGTAGAATATATCACAGCACCACTAGAATACTTAATTAATTAATGAGTGGAGTTTTTCCCAACATCCTTATAAATGGAATTATAAAACCCACGTTCAAAGCTAGAAATAATCTCAAAATGGAAAATTATAGACCTATCATCTTGATATCCAATATTACTGAAATTTTCGAAAAAAATCATTAACATAAGATTAAACAGCTATCTTGAAAAATTCGATATTCTATCAAATAAACAGTTCGGATTCAGAACAGGAATTTCTACCCAGGATGACATAACACAACTCTTACAAGTGCTATATGAAAGAATGGATCAGAGCAAACCTTCGCTATGTATATTCGTAGACTTAGTGAAGGCTTTCGATATGGTGTCTCATGAAAAACTTCTGAAAGTTATTGCGAGCTATGGAATCAGAGGAAACGTACTCGATCTATTGGAAAGTTACTCGTCTGATAAATATCAACAAGTTCTCATCGGTGATCGATTGAGTAATCCCAAAAAAATCAGTTATGCCGTACCGCAAAGAACTGTTCTAGGTCCAGTTCTATTCATACTGTATATAAACGACTTACTCCACCTAGACAAAAATCGAAAAATCTTCAGTTTTGCTGATGACATCGTTATTCTTTATAGTGCAGATACGTGGGAAAGTTTGAAAAATTATAGTGAACGAGACTTTTCGATAATTAAGAGTTGGTTTGATTATTACAGTCTCACACTAAACAGCGCCAAAACAAAATATATCACTTTCACTTCTTATTCTAATAATCTTCCGAAAATGGTTCCCCTCAAAATTAATGATAACATTGAAATAGAAGGAGTAGAATGTACCCAATATTTGGGAATATTTATAGATCGGCACCTATAGTGGGACTTCCAAACGAAACACATTATCAAAAATATCAGGTACCTGTTACCAAGATTCAAAATCATGAAACAATACCTTTCACAAAACCAGATGTTAACACTATATCAGTCTCTAGTTCAGACGCATCTATCATATGGCATTGTAGGCTGAAGAGGAATTGCACACACTCATCTGAAAAATCTAGAAATTATACAAAAAAGGTTTCTTAAAATAATATTCAACAAACCTAAGAATTATTCTACCAACCTACTTTTTGGCGAAAATAAAGGCCTTGACATTCCTCAGCTGTACACTTTAAACACATCAGTATACCTACAAAAAAAATAAGACAAATTAAACTTCAATACCCATACATATAACACCAGATATAAAAGCATAATCATAAGAAGCGAAAGATGTATCAAACGTATAGGACAAAGATTTTACACTTGCCTGGGTCAACGTGTTTATGACATATTACCAATTGAAGTGAGAGAACTAAGAAGGATCACTATATTCAAACTAAAACTAAAGAAATGGCTCATAGATTTTGGAAGGGAAAATTCATTACATATTCTCAACAAGTGATTTTCTCATCATGATTCAAACTACAATCCTGCCTCTGATTGTATTATATTGTATTCTATCTCCAATCCTTAGTTTTATCATTTATACTTCATTATATACAGTATGTGTGTGTGTGTGTGCAGAGATATATGTTTGTCGTTACCAAATATTTTATATTATTTTAAGTTTTACTTTATTTAAAACCACCTGTACATGAAATCATATGAAATCACGTACAGGCGATAGCTTCCTCGGAACTAAAGCTTCTTTATTCACTTCCTCTGTACTATTATTACTATTACTATGTGAAAATTTGTGATAATTTTTATATTGTGCCCAATAATGAAGAATAAACATTATTATTATTATTATTATTATTATTATTATTATTATTATTATTATTATTATTATTATTATTATTATTATTATTATTATACTTCTAATCAAAGCGGTAGTGGACATTTTTCAGTAGTAGCGTCAAAATATGCATATTCAAGTACTATAGCGATATACAAAATTTGAATTATGTATCTTCAAAACTATGGAAAAATTGGGGGACGTATGTCACCTCGTGGTCACCCGGTATATCATTTCACATAAACGTATATACCTACCACCTAGTTTTGATGTTAGTATCGTTGTAGAGTATTAAATAGCTAACTGAGTATTTAAGAAATAATAATTAAATCCCTTTCATAAAAAGGGAGAGATGTACACGTGATTGTAATGATTATTCATAGGTGATTCAGGAAATGAAGAATCCAAGCACTGGTCGTACGTGGTTAGTCGGCAGATATACATCGACGGAGTTGAGTGCGGGTACAAAACCACAGTGTTAGTGTTATTCCAAATACTCGAATATCTGCAGTGTGTACTTAAGTGTGATTATTGAATATACTGGATGCTACAGGGAAAATCCGTATAAATTGTGAAAAACATAGAACCATCGAATGGTTTGATTTAAAAATATTTTACTTCCCTACCCCCCTCCTTTCCGAAAAAAATTGAGAAAACTCGCAAAAATCAAATCGAAAAACCAACAAATTATTAAAAAACATAAAACCATTGAAAAGTCACATTAAAAAAATACTTCCCTATTCCCCTCCTTCTCGAAAGAAATTGCGAGCATCAAATAAATGAATTTAAAATAATGTAATTCAAAACAATTTTACCCGAAATATAACTTTCGGATGTCAAAGTCCTTTTTTTAAAACTAATTTTTATTAACAAAATAGGTCACACGGGAATGGGCGATATAATTCCTCCCCCTGAAGATTCAACGTAGGAGGGTTAGCGAGGAAGTTGAACCCTAGACATCTCGATTTCCTGTTGTTGTTCGTTTGGTGTCTTGATTCTGCATCCCCTGAAGCCTATCTTCTGGTGGACCATGTATACGAAGACTGATATTAGGACCAGGTAGATGAACATCGTCCAAAAACTTGGGATGTGTGCTACGTCTTTGAAGGATATTATCGGTTCATTCTCCATTATGGCTGTCTTTATTGAGTGGAGTTCGTCCAGTTTCAAGTCATCACGTTGGATCCCTATACTTGATTTGGGTGGATCTGACTTCCTTTCATCTAGGTCTGGTAGGATGATTGGTTCGCTATTGGTGACTTGGTGGTCATTGATTATAATTTGGTCGCCACAGGATAACTCGCATCCAGTTGGAATGTCGAATAGGTAACTTCCAGGTGGCAGGTTTTTGATCTCGTTTTGGCTTTCACACTTAAGCCTGGTCGTTTGTTGGGACGGCAGAAGGACAACCCATTTGTTTGAGTCGTGTATTTGCCTCATGGCCGGTCTTGATAGATGGATGGTAGTTTCCTTGCATGTGGAGGTGTTTTGGACATTGAGTAACTGGATTTCGCATGGATTATCGTCTGTCAGCTCTCTGATGTCAGTGGACGGGCAGATATAGGTTTGATGAGAGATCTCCAAACAAGGATCGCTCAAAAGAGCATAAAATTTCTCGTTTTTTGTTAAATACTTATTTTGAGGTACGACAGCCTTAAACTGACCCTTAGTTAATATTGGAATAGAGAAAAGATGATAATAATCAAATTTTGAGGAGTGGGTGATGGGAATATGTAAAATATAGGTTATTCTGAAGTTTGAGATATAGCTTTCGAGACTTATAATTTTTTCAAATAGCAAAGTATTTTAGAAACTTATTTCAATTGGTAATTGGTCTTCGTTAAAAATCTTCTTTAATTTTTGTAGTTCGTTGAACAAATCTTTAGTTTTTATTATACTTGGATGAAGAATGTTCAGACTGGAAAATTGTAATGAATTTTCGACATCTTGTAAAATTGAGTTTATGATCTCGTATGTGTTGATTATCTGGTTCATAATATCTTTGATGAACATAGAATTTTCTTTATGTGTTTAATTTTCAACAATTTTCGCAATTTGTTTTATTTTTGAATCTAAAAGCCGTTCGTTATGTTTCACTTGCTGAACTGTACTATTGAACTGACTGATTAATGATATTGAAAGTGAATTTTGCCTTTCAATGTTCGTTACTAGATTATTTTGATTATTTTGCAATTCGTTAATCAGACGATCATATTTTTCCCCGTCACTGGAATCTAAATTTCCTGTGATTGATTTGAAAATTGATCCAACGCCGTTTATAAGACCACGTTTTGTTCTGAGCGGGTGTGGTAAAATGTTGGTAAGTCTATCAGTTACTTTTTTTTCTGAAAATTGTAATATTTTCAAATAATTTGACATGTCCCATGAGTAGTCTCCGTGACCGCCTACAAGTGTCCTCACGTTTTTGGAGTGGAATTTCAGTTTATTCACCTCAATGATCAGTGGACTCAAATCGTAATAATGAATATTTATAAAAATATTTAACACTTAAGATTTAAATATTAATGAATGCTGATTGGCTCAGTTGAATAATTTAACATAATTCAACCAATGGTCTCTGTAGCGACCATACAGTCGCTTTTTTTTTTTTTTCAATTTGAAAATAATTATAATATATAAAAATAGAACTAAAAATTATCTGGTGCCTTCCTGCTTGTAGAAGAGAACATAGGCTTCTCCGCTTACGAGGGATTTAGGTAAAATTGGGGTCACTCGAGAATCATTGTACTCATGCCAGGTGCAGGTAAGCCGTGTAGTGCCCGCTGTATGTAGTCCCGCTATGGTTAGACAAGGCATACAGACTGTATCGAAAAGGGGCTACATTGTCTGCGGCATAGTTACTCATGTCTAACCCCTCTAGAGAAAAATCGATGGTAACGTTTAATATTCCTCTGAATCTTTCTGTTGGAGAAAACCGTTTCAAATGTAAAACTAAAATTTTGGGGAATTTCTGTATTGATAGGGATTTCGTGCATTTCCTCCTCTCTTTGCACTTTGCACAGGTCGGCTTCTCGTCACCATCAAGAGTTTCTTCCCTTGTGAACGAATCTAAACACTGTGATAATCTTAGTTGGCCTGTTCTTTGAGGTATCGGTAGAGACAGGTCCCAGAAAGATTCGAAGGTGACCAAACAGTGACCACAATAGGTACACTTCAACGTCGATTTCAATTGGCCAACGAAGTTATCAACTATTTTAAAATTGTCCACCTTTAAGTATCTTGACCAAGATTCTTGAGCCTTCTCACTATCACTCAACTTTTCGTCTATTTCTGTCAAAATGGGTTTCGGCTTTTCGGTTATTCTATTAACGTCTTCATGAAGACCCTCCAACAGGTACCGTAGGAACTCCTGAGCATCTTGCTGTGCATAACCAATGAAACGAGGTGCGAATCTTTGTATCTGATTTTTAAAGAAGAATGTATTTACCACTCGATCTGATGAATCTTCAGACCACAATTCTTTGATGACATACGCGTTTGTTTCTACCTTGGCTGTTCCAAGTTTGAGAGGAATAAGTCCTGGATTGTTCTTTAGGTTTTGTTTAGATATTTTTTCCGAGAGTCCGAGAGTTCCAGATAATCTGAAAAATTAATTAATTTTTAATGGGAGATGGGTATTTTTTGAGGGGACGTTTTAAATTGTCCATGTGAATTTTTTCTTGGTTTTCCGTAGATACTGTTTTCATAGTACGGTCGATCTTTTTGATTTGAGTTGGGTTTTGAAATTTATTCGCGTCTTTCCGCCTAACATGTTTTTGCACATAAACATTTTGTTTTGTTTTGAACACAATGGGGTCATCGCACTTTTTATTTTCCCGTTCTATTATTTTTTCCTTTCGCTTAATAAGATCTGAATTAATTTTAGAATAGAAAAGTTTAGATCGTTCTTTATGATTGATAGTGTAATCATTTAATAATTTTCGATCAATTTCGATATTGAATGGGTCATTGGTTGAAATGTGACCACTAATGATATCGATTGGTTTAAGTTTTGTGACCGAATGTATGGAGTGGTTGTATGCTAAAATTGCGTAAAACATTTTCATTTTTAAAGGAGTTTTCAAAAATCCTCTGGTGTTGAGTAGGCGAATGTGTTCCAAAATGGTAGAATGGAACCGTTCTATCATTCCGTTTGACTGCGGATGATGTGGTGATATGAAATGAACTTTTATCTTGTGTAAAGCAAGAAGTTCAGATATAAGGAAGTTATTAAATTCGGTACCATTATCAACGATAAGTCGTTTGGGAATACCGTGATGAGAAAAGAATTGAATGAGGTTATCTGCTATTTCTGTACCTGTCAAGGAGTTAACTAGATATGCCTGTGAGTACTTTGAAAAGATGACTATAATTGTGAGAAATTTTGTATTTTCGATGGTAAATGTGTCTAGATGAACAATTTCGAAAGGTTTGGATGCTGTAGGGGTGATGTTTAGCTTCATTTTGATGGGGTTTCGCTCATATTTACTTTGTTGGCAAGTAACGCATTGATTGATATATGTTTGAATAGATTCTTTTATGTTCGGCCAGTAGGATTTTTCTTTTATTCTTGCGAAAGTTTCATCAACACCCCGGTGGTTTGATTTACCTTCATGATGGTTTTGAATAATTTCCTGAATGTCATCTTTTTTTGTGACGTCCAAAAGCTTTTTCGTACACCTTTTGAATTTGATAGAGGGCCACTTGAAATACTTTTGAATTACTGCCGAAAATGGTTCATAGAGTTCAGGGTTTTCAAAATAGACATGGTACTGGACCCCTGGGACGATAAATTCTTTAATAAAACTTAGGATATCATTTTCTGTATCATTTTGTGATATTTGAATATAAATCCTCATCTTTTTCTCGAATAGAATGGTAGTTTTGGGTTTAGCCAAGGAATGAAGAACTGAGCTTATAATCAATTGATTGAGCCCTAGGTTCAAGGCACATTGCGCTATTGGAATTGTTACAACAGGGTTCTGTTCAGCATTGGAGTGAATAGTGTTATCCTCGTGGTCTTCGGGTTCTGGTAGGGGTTCATCTCCCGTACGTTCGGTATCAGGTTGGACTAGTAACGAAATGGTTAACCTTCTAGGTTAGCTTGTAAAAGTTTCAAGTTGTCAAGACCAATCAATCCTTTGAAAATATTGTGGAATTTAAAAAGGAAAAATTTTAAATGTTTTTGTTGTGGTAAATTGAATAATTTTGAAGCTGGCATGGATGCGCTATATTTATGAGCAGATTTCTGAAAAACTGTCGAAACAATAAAAGGATCGTATTTAATCAAATTTGGAAAATGTTTTTGAGCAATTTCTGGATTGATGAAAGATTTTGTGGATCCCGAATTGATGAGAAATTTCGCATCATATTCAGGGAAAGTTATATATGACAATTCACTAGAACTAGAATTATTGAATGAAATAACTTGGGGGATTAAGTTTGGTTTTTTGTTGTTGACATTTCCTGAAAATTTTCTCCAGAATTATCAAAGTTGGTAACTTGATTTTCGTTATCGTGATATTGAAATTCGTCAAAGTGTTCCGTATAATCTTCTTCGGCGTAATATTCTTGTTCGGTATAATTTGGATCATTTTGGTAGTCGCTAACCACCGTATTAAATAATTCCTCTGAAATAAAAATTTTCTGAGGTTGGGTTTGGAATGAATTTGAGGGGCCCGGCCGATAATAAGAGGTATTTCTTGTCGAAACACTCATCGGTACTGGTTTGTTATACGTATTTCTAGTGGATACACTCATGGGTGTAGGTTTTGGGAAATTTTGGTTTTGATTTTGATTTGGCCTGAAAACGTTCCTGTTTTGGAATGGTTGCCTGAAAACTTGTGCGTTGGTAAAGAATTCTTGAGGTTGGCTTGGTGCTCTAGGTTGAATCGGTATTGGTTATGAAGGAAATTGATTTTGTTGTCTAAAGAAGTTATTCGGTGTACTGAAATTATTAACTGGAGAAGAATTTGGTTGTCTGATTTGAATTGGTGCTCTAGGAGGCAAAAAATTGGTTCTAAATGTATTTTTATTTGAAAATTTTTGAAAATAATGTACATTATCTTCTTGTAAGACGCACTGTAATGCTTCACTGAGAGATTTGGGTTGCATAATACAGCGTATGGTAGTACCCAAAGGTTCGTTGAGCCCAGAAAGAAAGGTTTTCAATGCCAAGTTACTATATAGATCTCTTTTACACTTTTTAGGTTCCACCGTGATTTCATGTACATCAATATAATTACCCATAAGGTTCAATATATTTAAACACCTATCATAGAACTCTTGAGGCTTTTCGCTAGGGGCTTGCCTGAGCATAACCATATCTCTGTTCAGGCAAGTTTCATCCCTTTGATCGGCAAAATTTCTTGTTAATGTATCCTTAAGTTCTTGCCAATTTGAAACATTTTGTATGTTGGCTACTATTTTTGCATTACCAGATAATTTAGAAATGAGACAGTTCAGCAAATAAACATTTTGAAAGTTTGCCGGTTCGGCAGCATTATAAAAATTGGTAATTATAATAGTAATTTATTTGTCAAAGCATTACAATTCAATATGACAGCAATTTATAAAATATTAAAAAAAAAATTTTTTGTCAAACAGGAGGTTTAAATCAATTGAAAAAAGATACTAGTTCAACCCCCTACTATACTATTTAAATGCTTTTTTTTTGTTTTTTTGTTCCGTATTGAGCATTACCATACCAAAAGTCCCAAAAAAAGAAAAAAAGAGAAAACAAATTTATAACAGAAAAAAAACTTCGAAGGTCACTATGTACGCAAACTCAACAAGATTTGTTTATATCTATATTTGAATGCAGTCGCTGATGAGGTTTTTAAATGTTCCGGGATGCTATTATATAGCCAGTAAACATTGAAGGAAAAACCTCTCTGATAGAAAGTAGTACTGTACGATGGTGGTGAAATGTAGCCACGATACCTCAGATTCAGCGAGTGCACATCATCATTGAATCACAAACTGATAAATATCTATTTAGATCATAAGGATTGCCATCAAATTCTGGCACACACTTTAGGTATTGAGGATTGAATGTATTAGCCATTTTCTTGTTTAAATTATTAGAAGTACTAGGCAAAGAAAATATAGGATCAGCTGAAGGGTTTTCGTTATTAAGACTTAAATTTCCTAGAATTTGCGTGAAACTATCAATGTTCATTTAAAAATAACTTACATTAAAATTGTAAGAACTCTGAGCATCCTTTTATAAGGTAGACGACTGGTTCCTCGATTTTTGATTTCCAGAAGACTGCCTTGCGAGACTGGACGATTTTGTTCCACTCCCCGATGATTTGCCTGTTGAGGATAGCTAGGGGTCCTCGATGGACTGGGTTTCTTTATTTTTGAAGAGCCGCTCCTTCACAAACACCTCCACAGAACAAAACAACAAGTTCGATACTCGATTAATCGTAGATACAAAAACAGCACGTTCGATACGTTCAATTTCGAGTATCCCACCGACTGCGCCAAATATAACTTTCGGATGTCAAAGTCCTTTTTTTAAAACTAATTTTTATTAACAAAATAGGTCTGAACAGTACAAGAGCAAAAATATAACTGAATTCTAAAATGAATCTTCCCATAAAGATTAAGACGCTTGCACATCAGTTTCCTGGAATCGCGAGATCCTGCATCAGCATGGTCAGCGTTTCAGACGGGAACGGGCGATATAATTCCCGGCTGCCCCACTGAAATTCGGATACTAGACAGGTAGAAATTCGGAAAAATTCTTCGGATGTCGAAAATCACAACAGAAAATATTGATCGGATTGAAAAATATTTCGAAAACTCGAGAAAAAAAATCGAAAAAGTCCTTAAACATTGAGAAAAACCAGCGAATAATTCAATTGAAGAAATTGTACATCTCTACTCCCTTTCGAAAAAAATTGCGCGAAATGATATCTTCGAATAATGCAATTCGAGAAGAAATTACCCCCTAACCCCTGAAAGTCATATAGAAAACGGGTAGGAATTGGGAAACATTCCTTCTCAAAAAAATGCGATAACATAAAATTGTGAAAAACATACGAAAGTAATTGTGAAAACTTGTAGAATTGAAATGGGAAAAATCCGTAAATATAGTGGAAAATGTTGGATACCTCGAAAAAAGGTGCGAAGACATGCGAAAACGCAATTTAAAAAGTTATTGAAAATTCGGGAAAACCTTGGCACGTTAACACATTGAAAAAAAGGGTTATCCCCCTGCCTCCCTGAAGACTAGATGGGGAACACGTAGGAATTCGGAAATGTTTCAATTGGAAAAATTCGTAAAAATTGTGAGAAGCATCGGGCAGTCGAATAATTTTTGTTGCTTGACTTGTATGTGTCCATCGAGGTAGGGTACGTGCTGAATGAAAGGGATATCGAACATACGCATATTACTAGCGTACTAACCTCTGGGAACCTGGCATCCCTATTCAGGCAAATAATTAAACAAATTGTAATCTTTCCAGAAACGAGCTTTTATTTATAAAATATTGAACTAAGAAGTAAAACAATATTATGTGTTTGAAAACAAAGCTTGATGGTTGTAAAGCTATTACTCTTGAAATGAAGCCTCAAGCTTCTAATAAATTATTTAAATTTTAAAAGGTTTTTTGTTTTCATACACTAAACAGTATTTTTACGTTTTAGTTCAATGGTCTATAAATAAATTTTGTTTCTGAATATATTTTTCGACAAACGCATAGCAAAGTAACCTTTGACGCGTTCAAATCTCAACACAAAGTTAAAGTTTTCTGAGGAATATCATTAATTGACAGCTTTTCCGCTCTGAAGCGACAAAAATTGAGAAAACGCTCGCTTATTTACGGAAGCGTAGAAGGGCCATTATTTTTTTATTTATTTTTTCTCCCTAATTCCGAGTTGCAACTCGGAAAATTACTAAATTCCGAGTTGCAACTCAGAAAATTACTAAATTCCGAGTTGCAACTCGGAAAATTACTAAATTCCGAGTTGCAACTCGGAATTTTATCGGAGTTAAAACTCGGAATTTAGTAATTTTCCGAGTTGCAACTCGGAATTTAGTAATTTTCCGAGTTGCAACTCACAATTTAGTAATTTTTCGAGTTGCAACTCAGAATTTAGTAAGTTTTCGAGTTGCAACTCGGAATTTAGTAATTTTCCGAGTTGCAACTCGAAATTAGGGAGAAAAAATAAATAAAAAAATAATGGCCCTTCTACGCTTCCGTACTTATTCAGGTGTTTCTGATTTGCCGACGTATGGGTATTATAAGTAACGTGTAACTTAACATTGTAAAGATGTACGTATAAGGACCAAAGGATGGAATCCTTCCCCTTTAGCAACATGACAACTGCATTGGATGTAGTTTGACTCGTAAATAATTTAATAGCATTTAAAAAAAGATATTTTTGATTTTTAATTGATTCTGCGCTTCACGCCGGGAACCCGGGTTCAAAACCTAGAAATAGCCACCTTTTTTATTTGTTAGTAATATGTATCACCAGCAAATTTGGATACCGACTTTGCCTATATCTATTAGAAATTGTCAAAATTATACCTTCAATATTAATCATGATAAATGAAATGGTTATTATTATTGGGTAATAATGGATGATCAATACAATATGGAGTGCTTTTTCTGTATGTGAGATCTGCGGTTGTCTAAAAAATATTGTGTGTATTTCAAGCATAAAGTGTAATTGCCACTCTCTTTGTTCAAGCGACAATCCATCACTTTGCGCTCTAAATAGTTACACAAATAGCTATTTTTACGTTTATTTTTTATCTTCAGAATGTTCTTTCCGCCAACCGGCAGCAAACTCCAAGCAACCTACAGATATATTCGGAAGTCTTAGGCGAGCTAAGAATGACGGGGGCCATACTTTAGCAAGCATGGTCAAATTCTATCAACAATGGTTGCCTTTTTGGCATTCAAGCTGATCAATGAACCTTCAGACCATGACTTCTGTCATATTAATGATTGCTGAAGAAGTTGATAATTCTTTCTAATAGACCGGGAGCCCACAACGTATTTTTTGTGTCTCATTTATTCACACTCAGCAGTATCAGAATCCCCCAAATTCAACGTTCCACTACACGAATATGAGCTCGCCGAATAAAAATCGTGGACCAAAGGGTGGGGGCCGCGTGGGTGAAGTTGTATTAAAAAACCCGAGGTCTCGAATCATTACTTACCGTTCGGCGTAGTCGCAAGTTACTGTAAATGATAATAAAGTTTGGGCGGACGGCATTGCCGAACGTGTAGGATGGATACGGATACGTCGCGCAGTGGTGCTGTTTATTGTTGTGAAATTTTTTTTAATACAAAATTATCATTCGTTAATGTTCGGCATTTTGTTAATACAACTAATTATTCACTAAAACTCAAGATAATATGATTACCGAACATTTTGGTTGGATCGGGGGAAAACCACCCCCGCTTACGTTTGTCTGAAGGGTGTAGAGCATGCGTGTATCATACATTCACCTTTGAAATTTTTATAGCAACTCAATGCAACGCAAAATATTAACAAATAACTATTGCCGAACAATTTGAATGGATCTGCAGGGTGTAAAAACAGTTGTGAATTGTCGGCCAAATGATCATATATCATAATCACTACCTACCGTTCGGCATGGAGTGCATTTTGCAGATATTCATCATAGTAAGCAATTTGTCAATTTTCACGAGAAAATGATTACATCCCGGGTGACTCGGAACCAATATACCCCCTGTATCTTCGTTGTTATTTTGTATAAATATTTAAAATTTGGTACATCTTTTTGATGTCATGAATGTACAATTTAGCAAGTATCAAACCAAATATAACATTTTCGTTTTTACCGCAAGCGCATCCAATTTTTTAAGTTCAAATGGAAAGGACTATTTTTTTTTAAATTGCTTGTCAGTAAAAAATTATCTTTTCAACGATATATCACTTCCAATTCACAAACTATCAATATATTTGAGATTTTATAAAAAAATACTTTTTGTATTCCCTCGTTACGGAACATTTTCATGAAAGTGTGTTATGGAAGATGAAACAATAGCATATGAGTCGGTAACAATAATTCGATGTCAATGTTTTCACTCCATGATTTGTATGCAGACGTAACTATTTTCCCAATTTTTTCTTTATTTTCAACATCAATAAAATCATTTAGTTTAAATGCTAAAATAGGATTTTTTGTGTATGTTGGAAACTTCATATATTGAAATACAAAACATGAAAAGAACTGCTTATTTGTGACGCTACTGTGCTACTCATGGAACACCCCTCTGGCGTGTTCCGAGAGTCACGAAGACGCTTATGCTGTGCCCATTGTTGACAACCTTACCATATTTGAGGTAGGTATACCTATGTACCATTATTTGCAACATTGTACCTTGTACCTTAAAAATATGATAAGGTACGCTGTTTGTACTATATTTCGAGTAAAATAGGATTCATACGAGTTCTGCAGCTTAAGACATTGGCGGATTGAAGCCGAAAATATTCCAAAGACTTTCTCCCTCGCGCTTCTAGCGCTTAATTGGGAACCAGATATACAGTGACCGCCAAAAAGTATGTACCATATGGGAAAAAAGTTTATTATTAGAGTATTGGAAAAAATATTCTTGGGAAAAGTTTGTGCATGTCCGATAACCTAAAAATCGATTTTGACACATGTCACGTGATTGCTGGTATGGCGGCAAATTGAAAAAAATTACTATGAATAGGCAAAAAGTCGAGTAAAATGGTAAGATATCGAAAAAAGTAATTTGAAAAAGTTGCTTGGAATTCAATTTTATATACATATACAAAAATTGACAAAATAATGTGAGAAAATTGAAAATAGCAATTTTTTTTAAATACTTTCCTAGCTTTATAAAAATATCAAATTATTTTCTTATGAATAGCTTGACCATACTGAAATATTTGTATTTCAATGATGGTAACAAAACTTTCTCATTTTCTCCACACCAGAGAGCACTAAATTAAAAAAATTGAATTTTGTCAGAACCCTTGCTGTTACACTGGTTCGTATTTAAGAGTTATATCAGAATTCCACGATTATTGCGATGATAGCAAAATCAAAAAATATCGTATTTCTTCGATTATAATCAATTTTTGATGATAATCGTAAACGAACGGTTTCCCATCGCACGTAATCTTGAAAATAGTGCGTCAAATTAAAGAGGCTAGAGTTTTCAGCATTGCATGCGAAGTGAAACGCTCTGGCACGATTATCATCGAAACTTGACTATAATCTGGAAAACACCATGTTTCTGGAGTGTCATGTCATCACAATGGTCGTGGAATTCTGATATAACTGTTAGGTACGAACCAATGTAACAACCAGGGTTTTGACAATATCCAATTTTTATTAATTTAGAGCTCTCTGGTGTAGATAAAATGAGAAAGTTTTGGTATTATTATTGAAATACAAATGTTTCAGTATGGTCAAGCTATTCATGAGATAATAATTTGATATTTTTATACAGCTAGGAAAATATTTTAAAAAAAATTGCTATTTTCAATTTTCCCACATTATTATTCAAAACTTTGTATATGTCTATAAAATTGAATTCTAAGCAACTTTTTCAAATAACTTTTTTCGATATCTTGCCATTTCATACGACTTTTTGCCTACTCATAGTATTTTTTTTTCAATTTGCCGCCATACCACCGATCACGTGACATGTGTCAAAACCGATTTTTAGATTATCGGACATGCACAAACTTTTCCCAATAATCTTTTTTCCAATACTCTAATGATAAACTTTTTTCCCATATACATACTTTTTGGCGGTCACTGTATATTAATATATGTCAGGTCTGAAAATGGCAACGACCTCAATCTTAAAAATACATACCTTCGTTTCAGTTTATATATAAATAAAACATAATCAACTGATACTGAACTCAAAGTCTTATAATCATTTACAACACCTGATACGTACGATTTGTTTGGTACTGAAATTTTGTTAGTGCAATTTCTATTTCCCATTCCACCAAACAAAATTTTTACAAAATAATAATGAAACATTAAAATATAATTTTTTTCACTACATACTCATTTTAATAAATTAAAATGAAATCAGTCTGATTATTCAAACCCTCGTAGTCAGACCTTCGTATACACTTTGGTTGATTCTAAACGTTTAATTTTCCATAAAGTATTGTGACCAAACGATCAGTCCTTAGTGTTTAAAAAATTACTGATCATGCTTTGAACATTGCAGATAATGTGCAAAAAATGTATTTTCAAGAAATAAAATGGCGACTTTTTAAAATAATCATAAAGGTGAAGATGCAAAAAAATACTCTGTAAAACGAATCATTTCGTTCAGCAATAACATGTTCATGTATTTTATTTCATATGGGGGTTCCATTAGTGTGACACTCAGTTTCGGAGACTTAAAGGGCTGCGGGACGACCGCCATCTTGATTTTAAGGGTGTAACTAGCAAAATCCACTAAAATCGAACATCAGCGCATAGGGGCCTACCCTTTGCAACATAAATGTTCGGCGATTACGTTTTTACGTTTTTTTGTTCGGCACACCACAATTGCTAAAAAAATATATATCATGCATTTTTTTCTAACGCATAACATACCCAAATCGACCGTTCAATCTATCGTATCGAAAATTTTGTATGGATTTTATTCTTCGTCAGTTACACAAAATAGATCAAATCATTTTTTTCGGGGGTGACAAAATGACGTCTATCATACTATTATTAATCCTAAAATACCTCCGCCGAACGGTAACAAATGATATTGGTAACGAAAATTGAATTTCAGGACAACAAAGGTCAATGTCCAGTTAATTTGTTCAGCATGTATTTTTTATACTTTTATTTTATTTAATTAACTATTTCAAGTCAATGACGAACATTAATGTATGATACACGCATACTCTACACCCTCAAGACAAAAGTACGCAGGGGTGGTTTGCCCCCAATCCAACCAAAATGATCGGCAATCATATTATCTTGAGTTTTAGTCAATAATTAGTTGTATTAACAAAATGCCGAACATTAACAAATGATAATTTTGTATTAAAAAATTTTCACAACAATAAACAGCGGCACTGCGCGTCGTATCCATCCCACACGTTCGGCAATGCCATCCGACCAAACTTCATTTTCAATTACAGTAACTTGCCACATACGCCAAACGGTAAGTAATGATTCGAGACCCCGGGTTTTTTAATTCAACTTCACCCACGCCGCCCCCACCCTTGGTCCACGAATGTTTTTCGGCGAGCTCATATTCGTTTAGTGGAACGTTGAATTTGGGGGGTTCTTATACTGCTGAGTGTGAACAAATGAGACATAAAAAATACGTTGTGAATCATAGATTAATCGCAAAAGAGTCCTTGATCGTCCGGTAGTCAACTGACTTGACTTGAATTAGGTCTAGAGCTGGAATCATCTGTATTTTATGTTGTTTGGGTCGCTAAATCTGAATATAATAATAATAATATTGTGTTCATTCTTTATGATAAAAATAATCAGTAATATAATTGTGGGAGAAAAATTTAAAATCACAGAACAAACATAAAATCCGCTGTAAACGGAGTTGTGCGCGGTTTTGATATTGATCCATTGATTCATTGTGAGCATTTTGTAATATTCATTATGAAACATTAGGAACTTTATAATTCAACTTACAAGTGTAATGATTAATTTAAAACTTAGATACTGGGACTATTTGAAATTTAAAGAATTAATGATAAAATATTTTGTTATAGACTTTTAAAGTTTACCGAGAATTGATAAAATAAATAATGAGATACATAATTACATAGTTGTTTTCAGGTTTCATAATGTTTTCTATCACTGGTCGTTCAGTTCTCAAAATATATATATAATTTGAGTTTCTTTTTGAATAAATTTGATGAATTGCATAATTGAATTTTTTATTTCTATATTCAGAGAATTGTATACTCTCGAGGCAAGGCGTTGTTCTAGTGTTTTTTTAGTTGCATTTGTTTTCAGGTTCAATTTAATGTTTTGCCTTGTTGAGTATGGGTGTTCTATGAAATCCAACTGGGATTTATTTTTAAACAGATTTGTGGAGTAATAGAAGAGTTGTCTTATATCAAAGCATTTTGCTCTTGCATAGAGAGAAGTTGTCGAGTAAGTATGATTTCTGTTATATATAATTTTAAGGAAGTATTTTTGTATGGTATTCAATTTTTTTAGGTGGCTCTCTGCAACTCCTCCCCGTCCAAGAATTCCATATCTAAGACGGTTGGCTTTCAACTATTGCATAGTAAAGAACCTTCACGTGATAAGTATTCAATAAATTACTGAAATATTTGAATTTATACAGTATCGGAAACTTCTCATCTGGGGTACAGACAGAAATCTACGCGAGCAACAAGGAACGCAATTATATGATAATACCACATAAATAAGAGAGACGCACTACTGTGCGCCTTTCCTGTTACCCCACCCGACGCATTAACGGACCACGTGGCAATGCGACACACCTCACTAAGCTCGCGTCGATATCCCTTCCTTGAGCGAGAAGAGAACAAGTTAAAATGCTCTCTCAACATATAGCAAGCTATTCTTTACGCTCTCATGAAACCACAATACCCAAGATAAAAACTTTCCCACACTGTATAACAGCTGTCGCTGAAATATTATATTTAAGATTATCCCATCTCATATGTCGATCTAGCGTTATACCTAAGTACTTACTATTTTTTGTATCATTAATTCTTACATTTATAATAATAATAATAACAATAATAATAATAATAATAAAAGTAAATTTATTTGTACATGCAACAGCAGCCATCTAGGGAGATGGTTGTACACGTCAGTCATATTCAGAATATACCAATATAGTTCAACAATATCGTCAATAAAATGCATAAATAAATAAAATACATGAATACAATACATGAACAGTATATAAAAAACAATATACACGTAAGTATAATAATTCAAATCTAAAAATATCAACATGATGAATCATTGAGGTAGGTATTCCTTCACCGAATAATATGCCTTTCCTAACTAACATTTTTTTTATTTTAATTTTGTATGTATTCTGGGAGTTTGTTAAAAATTTTGATTCTTGTTTATCTAGGGCTCTTCCCAAATTTTGCCAATCTGTGGTGGGTTATACTTAGGGCTCCCGCATTTCTTGTTGAATATTGGTGAAAAGATAAATTTCTTTTCAATGTTTGCAAATTTTCTTTCATGAAGATCAGTATTTTGTATATATATATATATATATATAAGTAGGTAGTCTCTTTGCTGACTAGTTAAGAATAAAACTAGTTAATATTGGGGATTGCAGCAGGTCAAAAGTATACTCTATAGATATATTTCAAGCTTTCGTATATTACTCATAAACATCTTCAGGAAACTAAAGAATACATGTCAAAATTATATTATTTGATATGATCTCACTTACATCTATTTTGAGGTTGGTTGGCATTTTCTGGTTAAACACAGTTATAGAATTATAAAAAATGGTTGAAATTGTATAAAAAAGGGGCAAAATTGCGAATAAAAATCAACAGAAAATTTTGAAATCATTCATCAAAAAACAATTGACTTGTTTACTAATATCCAAGTGATATGGACAGATGACAATAAATGAAAAAGAAAACTATAATACGTTGAAGTTATTGTTACCAACTATGATCATGTACCAACTGTTGAAAAAGTAATGCCAAAGATTGGTTGTATACAGATAGACTGGTACAGGAAACCATGCAGTTCTGGCAGATATAGTAACTTCGAGTCATACCACAAGCGTTCTATGAAAATAAACCTTGTGAAACAGATGAAATACAGAGTACTCAAACTTTCAGATCAATCTTTCCATAAAAAAAACCCAAATATTCTACTCCGACTTTTTTTAGATAATGGTTATCCACCTAGCTTACTGAGAAGTATTCTGTTTAACACACCATTGAATATTGAAACAAATATCAATTCTAACAATCCTAATTTATCCACTAATGGCAATGATGCTAATGCTAGTCCTTCAGTTCCTACATTTACTTCACTTCCATAATATATACAAGATATTACACCGAGACTTTCTAGACTTCTTTATTCAGTATATAACATCAAAATTACAAATAAAACTATTTTGCCCATAAGATCAATTTATTCAGAAGTTAAAGATAAAATTCCATTAACATCTACTTCAAATGTTGTATATAGCATCCCTTGTCAGGACTGTAATAAGAATTATATTGGCCAAACTTTTAGATGCCTAAAAAGTAGAATCTCCTCACATAAAAGTGATTGTAGACTTCATCCTGAACGATGTGCTCTTGCTGAACACGTAAAAAACTTTGACCATCAAATGAACTATAATTTAACAAAAATATTAGCAAAAGAGTCACACTTAACTAAGAGAACCTTTTCAGAAATGGCCTTCATATCTCAAGATAAAAATTGCATTAATAAAAGAACTGATATAAATCATTTAAGTGAGATATATTCCTTCTTACTGTTGTTAGACAATACTCTTCAAACTAATAATTCTCAATCAGAATTGTAATTTTTTCCTAATTTGCATACAACCAATCTTTTGGCATTACTTTTTCAACAGTTGGTACATGATCATAGTTGGTAACAATGACTTCAACGTATTACAGTTTTCTTTTTCATTTATTGTCATCTGTCCATATCACTTGGATATTAGTAAACAAGTCAATTGTTTTTCATATATATATATATATATATATAGAAAAGGGTAGTCTTGTTTGCTGACTCATTAGGAAATGAGTTTTTAATATTTAGGATGTGCAGCACGCCAATAAGAGTACTCTAATACACAGATTCCAAGCTTTCAACAATTTTTTATTGTTATCTGCAGGGAAGGGTGTTGTGAGGTTATGTGGCGTATAGGTATGTTAAAATTATTCATAATATATGGACAGAACTGGGAATAAAACTTCATTGGTAACACATAGAGTTAATTTGGGTGCGAACACATTACTGATGATACATTTTAAAACGGATTTAAAAAAAAATTTTTGTTTGTTAGTACTAAAAGCACGTGCTGTACCTTGAGGAGGAAACAACCGCGCAAGAGAATATTTTCAAATAAACTGACTCAGAGTCAACGAAAAATTCTTCGTTGAAACGTACCAGAATGGACCAAGAGTATGGTGGAGGTATGTTGATGATGTGTTTGCTGTTTGGAATCAGAGTAGAGATGACTTGAAAGTGTTCTTAGATTACATTAATAAACAAGAACCAACGATAACATTCACATTAGAAACAGAAAAAGATGATGAACTTCCTTTCTTAGATGTTTTGATGAAAAAAATCAACATCTCGAGTCAACACAACTGTTTATAGAAAGAAAACACATACCAATAGATATCTTCATTATAACTCAAATCACCACACTAGCGTGAAAAAGGGAATTGTCAAATGTCTTTACAACAGGGAACAAGTGGTTTGCAATTCAACACAAAATCTGAAAGAAGAATTGAGTTTTATAAAGTCCGTCCTCAGGGAAAATGCTTATCCAAATCAATTCGTGGAAAAAACCATTAATGAAATTGAAAATAGTACTACACTTTACAATCGAACAACACAACACACAGATATGCGACATCTCCATACACATCCAACAAACAACGTTATACCTTATGTCCCTGGACTGTCTGAAAAGATAAAACGGATTGGCCATAGGTATGATGTAAGAACAACATTTAAAAGAACCAATACATTGAGATCAATAGAATAGAATAGAATAGAATATATGTTTATTTCGCATTTAGAATGAATATAAAACACATTTCAAAAAGAAGATAAAATAAACATAGGGGTAATTACGGAAATATGCTGCATCGGTCTACGACATATTTGTGTGTGATAGTAACAATAATTATACTTACTTACATGTAAAAACAAAAAAAAATTTGATATTGTATGAATAAAATGACTTCAGCGGGTTTTATAGCCGACATAACAACATACACACTCACATTCCTACGTAAACATAAAAAAAATTACTATAAGTACTTAGTTCATAAATGAATTATATAGATAATACACGAATATATTTCAACTTGAATATTGAAACACATTTCATAATAAAAAGATGATATAAGTATAAGATTTATCACAGAAGTATTTATCACTAGGGTACATAATATACTTGTGTGTGATGAAACAATCATACCTATAATACTACATTTTGGAGATATGTATTAAAATAAAAAGCCTTTGTGTCTCTCTCTGTAAAGGGCAGCAGTTCTGTTCTATCAATAGACAATATAATGATTATTTGTATTAAACGTTGGCTAAAAGCTGAATTTCAGTATTTCAATTTTTCAGAATGACAATGATATTAAATGGGTTCGTAATATTAAACTATTCATAACAAACCAACATGTACACTCAAATCTGAAAGTGAGTACGAATAAATAAAATAAAGGAACTACAGTTAATTCAGAAATGGAACAGTTAACTCATATATAACACTAATACTCACATGACTACATCAAAGTATTTGAATTTATAAAATTATGAATTTGTACTCTAGGAGTTGACAATATCCACTTTTTCACCTTTCTTCTGAAGTTTTTCATATTATCACACATTTTAATGTCCTCAGGTATTATACTGTATAACCTAGGCATCAGGTAAGTATATGTTCTCTGACCAATTATTTTTTTTGGCTTTTGAGTTGTGGTATCTATTTTCTTTACTTCTGGTAGGATACGAATGATCAACGGTTCTCTGTTTTTCCTTAATTTTGAATAACATTTTCGCAATAGATAGTAAATACATTCCTCTCGTGTCTAAAATCTTGCCTCGATCATAAAGAATTTCACTGGAGAATGTTCTGTTTTCATTAAATATAATCCTGAGTAACCATTTCTGAACCGTGGTTAAACTCCTCAAGTGAACGTCACACTCACACATACAAAACAAAAACGCTGGTGAATGTTCAAAAAATTGTGTTTACAACATACCTTGTTCGTTAGGTAAGAGTTATATAGGTGAAACATCAAGACCATTGATTGTGCGCCAGGAAGAACATAAAAGTTACATCAGAAATCGAAAAATAACGGGTTCGAAAATATCCGAACATATTCTAACATCTGATGGCGATCATATGATGGAATGGAATAATACCAAAATTTTATTGAGAGAATCAAATCAAGAAAAAAGAAAGTTGAAGGAAACTGCGTGCATTCTTTTATCGAACAACTGCTTTTCAACCAATTCCATCGAAATGGACCGCACCTGGTTACCTCTTCTCAGATATGAAATAAGAACTAATAGAATGGTGATTGATTGATACCGAACACCCTATGTATCAAGATATCAAATGTCAATCAAAAGAATGTATGACAGATTTCATTTGACTCTGTCAAAGAAAGATCTTATTTCCTAAACCACAATTCAAATTCAGTTTCTTCAGCGTCTTTCCAAGAAGTTTTAATAACGGAGGCAGATACAGCCTCCGAAACGTCAACAATTTTCAAAAAAAAAGAAGTATTCTTTATTAATTTGATCTCATTTTTTCAGATGGGCAAATTCAGTGTAGGGTACGTTACTGACAAAAATTAATTTCTTTCAAGACAGCAGTCTTGTGAACGCAGTAACTTATCGGGCAAATTAATTAATTTGCCCTTCTACACCTGTACAGATTTCTTTGGATTAACATTTTTTCATTTTCAGATTGTGGAAGGTCATAAACCCAAAAAATCATGTCAAGAATCGGATTTCCTCTACAAAATCAAACTTTCAAGGAAAATATCAACTTTGCAACAAAGTCGAAAAACTCGAAAAGTGTTTCTTCTCAACCCATTTTACGGTATTCGTTTTCCAAATATGAAATTGATTTATTTCTATTGTATTCATTTTGGATTAATTGGGGATAACAATCAGAAAAACGTGAGAAGTGAGGTTATAAACCATACGATTTTCGGAAAAGTTAAAAATATTTCAACTCGTACGACAGTCGGATGAAAGTTGAAATATTTTGAATGAAAATTAGCGCGAAAACAATTTAACCAATCAGAACATTTTCGTACCATCGGATCGTCGGATATCATATTCATGAACATCCGGCTTTAGCCTATTTCTTTCATCGGGTAACAGTCAGACAATCAATTCATGACAAGAAACTACTGAGACAAGGATAACTTGATTAAAACGTGAGAGATTAACATCCAGGATTCACAAATCTACGGGGGTTGTTGTCGTAAAGCCCCCCCAGGGTTTTGACGCATCGAAGGATTGTATAAAATCCTGTAAAGTCCTTCAGGGCATGCAGAACAGAACCATGGATAAACTCGTTCTTGTGTCTTGTGCTGTGATCCTCATCAGCAACTTCTGTTTTGAAGTGATACTTGCTAGTCAAAGGGTGAGTTCCTATTGGATATTGGATATCATAGTGTGACAGTGAACGTTGAGTAAGTTCATGGGATGTTTTTTTATTGCAAAAATAATGCCCGAACACATTAGGCTTATCAGTTATGGATATAATGCTAACATAAGGCCATAACATCTACAACATTCTGATGGAAATGGTTAGGATAATTTGAATTTTCAATTGGGAAAACAGAAACAGAGAATGACTACAAATAATAATGTTTGAAAAAGTGGTCGAGAATGTTTCAGTTTGAGTAAAATAGTTGAGGACTTCATTTGTCTAAAAAAAATGGTAAATAAAAATGTGAATATAGTTTTATGACAAACTTATACTGGGAATATATCATTAAGGTTTTTATTTTATTCTTCAACAGAAAAATTCAAAAAGCTGGCATCATATATATATATATATATATATATATATATATATATATGTGGGATATGCAGCAGGCCAATAAGAGAACTCTAATACACAGATTCCAAGCTTTTAACAATTTTTTATTGTCATCTTCAGGGAAGCTACAATAAAAAATAGTTGAAAGCTTGGAATCTGTGTATTAGAGTACTCTTATTGGCCTGCTGCATATCCCAAATATTAAAAACTCATTTCCTAACTAGTCAGCAAACAAGACTACCCTTTTCTATATATATTTGTATATATATATATATATGGAACTAGTAAATAGTGGGGCTTTGCAGCAAAATCAAAGAGTACTACTTTAAAGTTTGTCCAAGCTTTCGGAAATTTAATAAATCATTTCCATCATCAGGGATAATCTTTGTTGAGATTGTGAGACGCGATGTTATTCAACAATAAGTGACACATTGTGCAAGATGAAAGTTGATATAAAACATGTAAAATTGGTAGGATGTCTTAAAATTTTTTCATAAAATACGTTACATTTAAAATTGTTAAAATTTTTTTATTTTTGACCACACCAGGCCAAAGCAATGCTCTAGGTTAGGAGACCTAGAGCATTGCTTTGGCCTGGTGTGGTCAAAAATAAAAAAATTTTAACAATTTTAAATGTAACGTATTTTATGAAAAAATTTTAAGACATCCTACCAATTTTACATGTTTTATATCAACTTTCATCTTGCACAATGTGTCACTTATTGTTGAATAACATCGCGTCTCACAATCTCAACAAAGATTATCCCTGATGATGGAAATGATTTATTAAATTTCCGAAAGCTTGGACAAACTTTAAAGTAGTACTCTTTGATTTTGCTGCAAAGCCCCACTATTTACTAGTTCCATACCTAACTAGTCAGCAACGACTACCCTTCCTCTATATATATATATATACCGGGTGACCACGGGGTGTGGTACGCCCCCCAATTTTTCTATAGTTGTGAAGATACAGATTTCAAATTTGGTATGACGCTATAGAACTTGAATTGACCCCTCCACTGAAAATTCACCACTTCCGCTTTAACCGGAAGTTACTCCAAACTTTTTTTTTTCAAATGACACCCTGTTTTACATATCTTTTCATTATTCGAAAGAGCACGAAATTTGTGATAACACTGTTCTTCAAAATTGGAAATCGGTTGAAAAATGACGGAGATACAGTTGATTGTTCAGTCAAACAAAGTTGGCCATGAAATTCAAACTTAAATCATCACAACTGACAAACGACATCAGAAGTTATAAGAGGAAGCTTCGAAGTGCGATACAGTTGAAAACTGAGTTTCTCGTGTAATTTCAGCTCCCATATAATCCAACAATTATAAAAAAAATTCCTAAAAACGGATTACTATCCATAAAGAAATGCTCACAACAGCTATTTCTCAAATGGCAACATGTTCTTTTCACTTCGTCACGATGAAAAATGATTAATTATCAGATTACTCCTGTGAAAAGTTTTGAAGAATTCCCAAAGAAATCGCAAATTCAAGATGTTTTATCATGAGTGTTCTCAAAATTAGATATTCTTCAACGAAGGCGGCCTTGAACATAAAAAAGCGAAATAAAAAAGCAGCATTGATTGAACAGGTAGAACAAACTTTGACTTCGTTGAAATAATATGAGTTTTAGTGTGTTGCTTTCTTAATTATGTTTCAAGCCGCCTACGTTGAAGAACATTCAATTTTAGGAAGACTCATCATGAAACCTGATTGTATCTTCGTTTCCTTTAGGAATTCTCCAAAACTTTTCACACGAGTAAACTGACAATTCATAACTTTTTATCATGACAAATTTATTGAAAAGTACATGTTGCCATTTAAGAAATGGTAGTTGTGAGCATTACATGAGAACCTCAGTTTTCAACTGTATCGTACTTCGAAGCTTCCTCTGGTAACTTCTGATGTCGTTTGTCCATTGTGATGATTTAAGTTCGAGTTTCATGGCCAACTTTTTCAACCGATTTTCAATTTTGAAAAACAATGTAATCACAAATTGCGTGCTCTTTCCGATAATGAAAAAATATATACAGGGTGTAATTCGAAAAAAAAATATTGGGTCACTTCCGGTTGAAAGAGAAGTGGTGAGTTTTCAGTAGAGGCTTCAAAATATGCGTATTCAAGTACTATAGCGACACACCAAATTTTAAATCTGTATCTTCAAACTATAGAAAAATTGGGAGGCGTACCTCACCTCGTGGTCACCCGGTATATAGGTATATATCGAAAAAAATCTCTCCACTATATATGTATATATACCACTGTTGTTCCATACGTAGCAATCACGTCTTGGTAGAAACCCATACTGAAATTATGGTCCCGCACCAAAATGAAATATGTATATATATATATATATATATATATATATATATGATTGAATAATTTCGTGACTGTGACAATGTTATTTTCAAAAATATTTGGGTAGCAGTCAGTTGACCAGTTTAGTTATATATTCTTCGTTTTTTAATCGAGCTTTCGAAAATCTTTATTTTCTTTGTCAAGATTTTAACTACAATATAAAATGGATGAATAAATGGTGTTTTAACAGTTGATTAATACTTACTAACGTGCAATTAAAAAAAATTTACATCATTGACAAACATGAAGAATTAGTGACACTTGAAAAATACAGACAGGTAGGAACGTACTGACAGAAAGATGAGTGATAAATATACATATATAGGATGAATAGAATCTGAAAAATAGTAAATAAATTCAAGGTGGGCGACTATTGGAAAAAATCTGTTTACTTCTGTGTAAAATGTAAGTGTACCTATATAGAACTCAAATCTTTTATACGATGGTCTTTGTTTATGGTATGTTCAGATAATGCACAAGATCCAATATTCCTCCTAGAATCACTCTTATGTGAAGTAATGCGATCTTTGAGCATTCGTTTAGATTGGCCAATATACACTTGATCACAGTCTTTGCAAGGAATTTCAGAAATAATATTGGATTTGAGAATGGTAGGTATTGGAGTTTTCAATTTTGAATATAAATTCGAGATTGTGGTGATATTTCTTTTTGCAATCTTTATTTCTTCATTTCTTAAAACATTTATTAATTTAGGAGTCAAATCGTGGATGTGTGGTAAGCTCTTATAATAGATCATATTAGTGGAATTTGGTGTTCTTATATCCGGAATATGAGAGGAATTGTTTCGTGAAGGAGTACTAAAAAGAATTTTATTAACCAAAGAATATGGATAAGAATTATCAAGTAAAATGTCTTTAAGTTCATTCAAACATTCAACCCTACTTTTCTGATTGTTGATCATATTAATTTTGTTTTTAGTGGTATGATACGAGTGATAATTTATGAGACGATTACTATTGATAGATTTTCTATACCATTTTGTTATTATTTTATTATCGTCCATTCTGATCAACTTCATATCAAGAAACGGAACTGAATTATTTTTCTCCTCCTCCACTGTGAATTGAATATTCTCATCATAACTATTGAATACTGAAAGAACTTCTTGAATTCTTTGTTTTGGTAGAGAAAGAATGAGGTCATCAACATATCTCTTGGTGAAGGGAAATTCAAAATCAAACTTTTCGATACATTGATCTAAAAGATCATCTAAAACATAACTGGATAGTATTGGAGATATACTAGAGCCCATTGGAGTACCAAAAATCTGTTTATAGAATTTTCCATCATAAGAAGAATCAAAAATGAATTCAATCACATCGATGAATGACTTTTTAAAATAGGCAGTAATTAGAAATAACACTCCATTTACTCTCGATACTCTTCTTTACTAATTCAAGTGGCAAATTTGTGAAAAGAGATTTGACATCCAAACATATGATAACAAAGTTTTCTGGAAAAGTCATACCATTTATGAATTCGCTGAATTCAAAAGAATTTTGAGGAAAAGAATGGTCTAAGTTGGTTCTCAATTTAGATAACTCTTTAGAAAAATACGTGATATCACAATTAGTTATACTGATTTCAATATTCAGTATCTTCATCCTCAACTTGAAATTAAAACTCTGGATTCGATTTCCAATGTTCCCTCGATCATATTGTAGGAGGCTGTTTATATTCTCAATTCCATTAGTGATGTGTCTTGGAAAGTTTGTATGTTGTCTACACTTGTGTAGAAAAATTCTTCTGTTCTTCAATGATGCCAATTTGTTGTTGAGTTTGGTCCATGTTTTTAATTTCCTAACGTTAGCAATTCCATATCGTTGTTGCATATTGTGGAAAATATATGTATATTTATCACTCATCTTTCTGTCAGTGCGTTCCTACCTGTCTGTATTTTTCGAGTGTCACTAATTCTTCATGTTTGTCAATGATGTAAATTTCTTTTAATTTAACGTTAGTAAGTATTAATCAACTGTTAAAACACCATTTATTCATCCATTTTTCATCCTTAGCGACTACAGATTTTTATCTGATGGCCCGAGAAAGTGCTAGGAATCGCACGTTAAAAGGTAAGACCTCGTTAATCCTTGGCTCGCACAAGTTTCGACTTTTGAGGGCTGCCGTTCGTAAGGGGACGACAGCTGGTTAACGGAAAAAAAAACAAAAAAACAAAACAAAAAAATTTTATATCGTAGTTGAAATCTTGACAAAGAAAATAAAGATTTTCGAAAGCTCGATTTAAAAAACGAAGAATATATAACTAAACTGGTCAACTGACTGCTACCCAAATATTTTTGAAAATAATATATATATATATATATATATATATATATATATATATATATATATATATATAGCATGCAGGAAGTATACTCTTATAACACTTTATTCTTCTGCATGCTGCTTACCCAACAAGTTTCCCTAGCTTGATCTTAACGAGTCAGCAAAGACTACCTCTCTCCTATATATATATATATGATAGAATAGAAAAGAAAAAGTCCGAAAGTCAAAATTCGCATTTTTATTCAGATACTCCCTTGATTTTTTTTATTTAAAATGCGAATTTTCAAACTCAATTTTTTTTTCTTTTTAGTTAAGAGTCTTATCACAATATCTATCAGATGTACTTCAATGTCTAGCGTGGCTTCAGCCAGGAAAGTAGTTATTTTCTGTTAGATATTACAAAAAAAATCACATTTTTGTATTTCAATGGAATGTTCCCCGCATGTTTCAGCATGAATACCTCCCAAGAAGTTATCTTGAACGATGGAAAATATCGACTAAAGTATGTCTTTCAGTCGCAGATGATTCCACAACTGAGTTTATGTTCATATTTTCAAACAAAAATCAAAATGCAATACCCATGACAGGTTTATGCCAAAAAATAACTTTCAAAGTGTTACCGCAGAAGAAATATTTTCATCTTTTCCATCATTGCTGTGTGAAATTGCTTCTGAAGAGCCTGCTTCCCAATTCTTCCGAAATCCGTGATGAGCTTGGAAAAGCGAAATAGATTTCGTCGACAAAAATGTATTGGAGATCTAATGCGAGAGAAGCTTATCGTGCTTCAATGATATGAACGATTTCTGTGAGTGATATTTTTGAATAGCGTTCTCCCTATCTCATTTATTTATATAAATTTTCAATTCCAATGAAAACTAGAGATAATTGACTATTTGAATGAAAATGCGAATTTTTACTTTCAGATTTTTTCTTTTCAGTTAGAGTCTTTTCACAATATTTATCAGATGTAGATTAATGTCCAGCGTGGATTTACCTTTAGTAGTTATTTTCTGTTAGATATTACAAAAAATAGAACAAATGTCCTGATCATCAACAATACAATCGGCATTTAGAGTAATTCGAAATTCAATACTAAAAAAGTCAAGTTGACTTTCAGTAGATTGCGATTTCCATTTCAGGTGTGGATTCATAAAGATTGATGTATTTGCCTTTTTTGTCCCCGCTTGAAGAAATGAGAAAACTTCATTTCAATAGTTTGAGATTTGTCAAAACTCAGAAGTATCAGACTTTCAGGTCGGCATTGTGTACATATGTAACGGGTAACTTTTAATATTCTATAGTTTCGGCATGTCCAACAACCTGAAAAACAATTTTGAAACATGTCAAAAGAAATTACAATGAATGACAAAAAGTGGGGTAAGATGGAAGATATCGAAAAAAGTTAATAGTAATTTTGCACTCATGTACAGTTCGAAGTAATGATTCAAGAAAATAAAAAATGGCAATTTTGAAACATTTTGATAGGTCTTCGATTAAGGGTCGATCGGAAGTAATCAATCGGAATTCAAGGGGTCATTATCCAATTTTCATTCACGTTCATAATGAAACTTTAATGATGATTTTCAAAAAAATTTGGTTCACAAAACCGCTACATATGTTTCGCCAATACAATGGCTTCTTCAAGCAGAAATATGATACTTACAATAAGCTGGTAATACCATAGAGTATTGTTTAAGCTGAATTTTTAATCCGCTACTTATTTTCCTCCCAGTAGAAACTCGTGTATTTGTGTGTTTCTCGGTTTGCGGTTGGATTATTGTTGTTCTATTTTGGTGAAATTCAGTTCGAAAAGTATAAGTTGTGGTTGTGTAGATTTTTAAAATCCATTATTGTTTATTGTATGAATATGAATAAAGAAAGCATATGTTCTTGGAGAGGCATTGGTCCTTAAAGGAGAAAGAGTTTGAGTATAAGGCGCATTAGTACAAAGACAAGAATTGCTAGGCTATCCAAATGCAAGTAAGTAAAAATTTTTATAACAAATTCGAAATAAAAGCATTTCAGAATACCAAAACTAGAATTTTTGCGGAAACTTCAGAAAAGGAATAAGTAGTTCATAACACTGTGCGTAAAGTACTAGATTTGACGTGTAGTTCATAAAGTTCAACTTTACGTACTAAAGCGTAAATTACAATTTCCGGGCACAATATTTATGTTTCATGTCCTTTCGCCCACAAAAATATTCTATAAATATTGAATATCTTTTGTTGTTCATTATTTCAGGTCCAAAACCAACAGCGTAAGGAATAAGTTACCCATAATTTTGGAAAATAATGAGAATAACGATCCGAATTTACAAAATATATCCGCGGATCAATCAAAAAGCCATACCAGTGAGATATTATCATCAGAAACAGATGCTGTTGAAGTTACCATTATTTAAATGGATGCTCGGAGCCATGCTGGTAAAACTAATGAAAATTAAAAAAAAAAAAAAATTTAAAGATACTATTGCAAAAGAATTTAGTTTGGTTGAAAAAAGAATTATAGATGTCGACCATTTCTTGAATGCATTGAAAATGGTTTCACTTCCTGAAAATCACGATCCCGGTACAGAATGGACTTTACAAAATATTATTGTTATTGTTGAACGTCATTCTGGATTCGCATCTACTCTTAAATTGAAATAATAATAATATGTGCAAAAGATATTACAACATAAAAACTAATTATGTTCCTGAAGGAGTGAACGAACAAGCCGTCTTGGGGATCATTTCAATAGGATTGGGATACAAACATCTTGAAAAGATCGCAGCATCGTTAAAAATTCCTTATGGCTCTCATCGAACATACGATAAATATCACAATAGAGTTTGTGATAAGATAGAGAAAATATCAGAAGAAGTAATGAATGAAGCAATAGAAGAAGAAAAAAATTGCTATCGATTCTGGAAATGTTATAAACAGAATCCCATTTTTAACCGTAAAAAGAATTTTGGTCCAAAAGCTCTTATAAAAGGAACTATATATTATTGTCTGGATGTGGTGTGGTGATTGGTGCAAAAACACATAAAGATATTGGGTGTTAGGAATAAATATTGCGTTATGTGTAAAAAACACGAAAATAAAGGAATTCAGCAAAAGCCCCATCGCTGTTTCAAAAACTGGATGTTTTCTTCGAGTGCTATGGAATCAGATATAATTGTCTCGGCATTTCAACGAAGTTAAGAAAAGCACAGAGTAATTTTTAAAAGATGATTGTGGATGGGACAGCTCCTGTTATCCAAAATTATTGGAACGCAAGCCTTATGCAAAATTCAACATAACAGTTGAAAAAATTGAATGTAGAAACCATCTTCTAAGGAATTATATCAATAAGTTAGCAGATATTTGTAGGAACAAACATGCTGGCCCTGCAGTTTTGAAAAAAAAATCAAGGTCAGTGGACGAATAATTTATAAAAAATCTACATGAAATATAACCTATAGAATTCATAAATATTTATATTATTCTCAAGACATTTTAATTCTATTACTTATTTTAGAAGAATCTCCTGCGGTTTAGGTCCTCAGTAACGAAGGCTATCGAATATAGGTCCAAAGAAAAAGCATTTTTATAAGAAAAAATTAAAAATTTAGTAAAAGACGTAGTGAATGGGCCCAGTCATATTTTAGGAGAACACAAGAATTTTTCGTCATACTTCTGCAAAGAAAATTCGAATGAAAACTCAATAATAACTGATATGAAGCTTACAGGTGAGTGATCAGATGATCAAGATAAGATAAATTATTAATTGGAAGATTTTAATTAAAATATTGATTTGTATGTAAATTGTATGCTAACTCATTGTTTTCTTTCAGCTTTATACGAAATTCCAGTCAAATATCTTGCTACCCATTCCAAAAGTTTATTGTATAACGTCGATACCAATACTGTTGAACAATTCAATTCCATCGTCTGCAAAAATATAAGTGGAAAACGAATCAATTATTCTTCTTACTTCAAGTAAGATGTGAAGCTTCTGCTTTGGAATGGAATACAAAACATTTTGTGTCCACTTTTTCGCAGTCACTAGCAGGTAGAATGCCTGCACTATCAAAAAAAAATTGAAGATACACACGTCCTCGCAAATTATGCGTTAAAAAAAGGGGGCCTGGCAAAAAAGTAACAACAAAGATTACGGCGAAAGTTGCAAAAAACCAGATTTAGGAGATGAAGGATTTGAAGCATGTAAAGAGGAGCACATCGCTGCAAATTTCACAAAAACCCTCGAACTGAAAAAAATTGAAATACTTTCTGAAGCCCAAAGTGGAAGCGATTGGTAGAACAGATATTTTATCCCAATTACCCATATACACAATACAAAGAAAGGGCGCTTGAGGCAATGGAAATAGAAATGAAGCAAAAAATACTAAAACAATTATTTGCCACTTGCAAGACGGTACTGCCATTATAGAGGTGGAGTTTCCATATTCGGCGAAATCGATGACTCCTCAGAAGGAATCGAAAATGGTACGATTACCTTTTGGAGAAAAAACAGGAGCTGTCAATACGAGTCACAAATGGTATTATCAAATACAAGATCAGTTGTATGTAACAGGATATAAAAAGTGTATTTTTGGAGTTTGGAATTTCAAGGGAATCAAAATTTCTGAAATTGAAAGGGGCTATAATTTTTGGGAAAATAAAATGCAGGGGCCCTTACAAGTTTTTTCGACCACCATTTGATAAGGGAATTGGTTGATCCTAGAAAAATAAAAAATATGCCAATCAGAGATTAGAAATTTCACTTGTTTCTTTTATAATCCCCCAATTGACTTTAATTAAAACTGCGAATAAATTGTTGATCTGATTTTGATTTTTTTTAATGTAACTTTTTTTATAAATAAAGTGTTATTGTGTTTGTTGACTTCTGTGTCCGTTTATTCAACGACAACCAACTCATCCATCACTCTGCCACATTCCGACAACTATTATTTACTACTATTTATTATTACCATTTACTATTATTATTATCATTTACTATTATTATTATCATTATGTACTATTATGAATATTATTTACTATTATCATTAAAACATTTTCTGAGAGATCCACAACAAAAAAAATATGGTGCATGCTGTATGCGACACATTGTATATCCGAACAAAAATTGTGTACAATTTAAAAGAAATACACTTTAACTTGAAACCAAAAATATAATTTTGACTACTACCTGTTCAATGAATACACTTCCAGGGGTGGGATTCTGTGTACCATAGAATTCTATAGTCGATAGAAAAGGTGATATAATATTAATAATAATAATGGATCTTTATTTTTTTTACAGACAATAGGTTACAGTAAACGATTAGGAAGGCGATGTTCAACATAGTTGTTCTTCCACATAACCCCCCCCCCAAATACCAACTAGCTAAGAGAACAAATCATAATAGGTACTAATGATAATAATAACATTAACAAAAAAAATTACTACTTTGTTTTTCAAAGAGAAAAAAATAAAATAGAAATTACAAATCATCAAATAATATATCTAAGTATAAGTATGGAAATAGCACAAAAATAACTCCAACAACTAATTAGTTCTCAAAGACAGTAAGTGGGATTTCATATGTTCTCGGAAAGAGAAAAGTGTATTTTGTTTTTTATGTATTCAGGAACAGAGTTCAGGTGGAGTGGACAGGTATATTGTATAGATTATACAAGTTCCAGTAGGTCGACTATGAGTCTGAGAAACTTTAATCAGTTTAGAATAGAGATATCTCGGGGTATGAGTCCGATTGATCTTATAGATAAGACAAGCCATGTGGAGGGTGAATATTTCTTCAAGACTGAGCCAGTTTGATCTACGAAACATATTGCTAATGTGGTCATATTTCCGTAGGCCAAAACAATATCTAATGCACGAGTTTTGTATTTTTTGTAAGCTTTTTTTATCCAATAGAAGGGCTGTGTTAATATCAGTAGGACGAGACATATCAATATTTAAATCTCCGCCAATGAAAACTATATCATATTCAAGTAAAAAATGTATAACAAAATTTTCCCAGACAATCGATGGTCGAAACAACATTAGAAGTAGGTGGTTTATACACGGGGCCCATACATAGTGATTTTCCCCCGATAGTAGTGCTTACCCATAGATACTCTAGATTAGACTCGAGCAGAAATGGCACATCTATAATTTTATATTTTTTAATCGATTCGTGAATGTAGAAGGCACACCACCGCCTCTAGTTTCTCGATCTTTCCGGACCGAATTATATCCGTTAATCTGAACCGCCTGATTGGCATCAGTCGTATTCAACCAAGTTTCCGAAATCCCCAGCACTGAATAAGCCTCATTTTCTACCATCTCCGAAAACATATCAAATCCAGTAAATAATGAGCGTACATTGAAATGCGCGAAACTAAATAAATTCTTGTTATTCATATGTTTTAACACACAGCCCCAGTAATATATAAAATTATAATTATTCTTAAGAACAATGGAACAACTTGACCGCTTAAATAAAAAGAGGACAAAATAATTTTTTTTTTAACATTGGTTGTTCCTCTACAATAACTGAATAAGGTAGTAAATAACACTAAGTTAAGGGCAGTATAAAAATCAGTACAAAAAAGTAAATGGGTATGGAGATAAGGACCCATTCCAATATGAAATTATAGTACTACCGCAATGATAAAGTAACCGAATAAATTCATAAATCCGCTTCGCTGTCAATCACTTGCTTCGAGTTTTCACGTGAGATGAAAATTTTTTCAGGCGTTGACCATGCATTGCGAGAATCATATTTTTCTTTGGCCTTGCGCAGAAGGTCATATATCCCTTTGGTTAAATCCTTGAAAATTCTATATTTTTCAAGTTTTTCTTAGACGCCATAATGGTATTTTTCATGATATTGGTGGTCAGATTAACGAGAACCGGCCTAGGTTTATTTGAGTTACCATGACCTACTCTGAAAGCCATATCAATAGTAGTGAAAGAAGGCCGGTTTGGGTTAGTAATGAGAGGGTAATGAGAGGGGTAATGAGAGGGGTAATGAGAGGGGCTTACCCCCACCCTTACCCCCACCCTTACCCCCACCCTTTACCCCCACCCTTACCCCCACCCTTACCCCCACCCTTACCCCCACCCTTACCCCCACCCTTTACCCCCACCCTTACCCCCATCCTTTACCCCCACCCTTACCCCCACATTTACCCCCACCCGTACCCCCACCCGTACCCCCACCCGTACCCCCACCCTTACCCCCACCCGTACCCCCACCCTTACCCCCACCATTAACCTCGGTGACCTTGACCTTTGACCTTACCCCCACCATTACCCCCACTATCACCCCCACCCTTACACTATGACGTCATCGGCGACCTTGACCTCGGTGACCTTGACCTTTGACCCTTACCCCCACCCTCTCTCCCACCACAGCGACTACAATTTACTCTCCGCCCTCTATCGGAGCGCATGGTGGGGACTTTGCATCTGTGTTGGGGGTGGCTCACTATCTACTATATAAGAAGTTGGTATGGTGATATGAAATCAGAAGTTGTATACCTAGTTCGAGCAGTCAGCAAGAGTAGTGACGTTAGTTATTCAGTGCCTACACAGACAGACAGGGAGAGCGAGAGAGATCAGTGAGTGTGTTTTGTATTGAAAATTATTTATATTTTCCTTATATATTTTCATTATCATGTCAGTTCCAAAGGTGGATTTACAAAAAATCAATTCTATAATTAAACAAGAGATGGAAGTGTTAGAGCTAAAAGTAATATCATCTTTGCCACTGAATGAAGCTTACCCAATTAAGACTATGTCAGTTTGTTCTACTCGGTTTGGTAAATCCATTTTATTGATATTACGTGATGTAAGCAATGATACATTATTCAAAACATGGCTGCCGAAACGTGTTTCAGAGCAATTTACCGATGATGATGTAGCATGCATCAATTCATCAGGTGGTAAATATACAGTAGCATATTTGGGTCAGAGTCCACAAAGCTTTGCCGGCATAAAAACGAGATCGTTGGTCAAATTTGATCTCACTGAATAATAGTAATATATAATTTCTACTTGTCATAGGCTAATTCTGATTCTTTATATATTATAGGTGATAATTTTAAGGAAGATATAAAAACTTTTCATACAGACACACTTTTCGGTGGAGAGAACATCATCAAAAGTCTAATGTGAGTACTACGGATTACTTTTTATGGCATACTTATTTCAATATTTTTTTTTTATCATAGCTTTATTCCTGAAATATGTGGATGCAATATGCGAGTCAACACTGGACCGAAGCCGTAGACATCTCTACAGCTGTTGAAAGGTTAACTTCTGAGTTGGATGCTTTGGGTGAGGACGCTCTCCACGCCACCAATTATGACCTGAGCGTGTGCTATGATGAAGAAAGGATCCAGCACTGTATGCGTGATTATGAGAACTACAAGAAGGGTGTGGATCTTTGTGAAAAATATACAGATGGTTCTTTCGATCTACATCAACTCTGCCATGCAATGATTGAATGTGAGCTGAAAAGATTCCTCCACCGCCTCCTACCATACCTACCTGAAGACATCATCCAAAAGTACCAACTGGATGACGATGATAGTGGAATCGAAGAAGGAGAAAACTATGATGATGAAGAAGAAGTTATATTAGACTGTTTGTACATACCTAAGACTATTTGAATTCTAAGCTAGTGATATTTAAATAAAAAAACATAAAATTCATACATATTTTATTTACCTATTCCTCTTTTACATTAATAAAGAAAAAAAAAATTAATGCAATATAATAAAGAATGTGAGTGTCTTCATCAATATCTGCTGTGAACTGAACCATCCAATGCATTATATGTCAAAAATGTATCATGCAGAATGAGTGCATATACTTTGGTGTTGGCTGGGAAGTTGACTTTCCTAGTTTCAAACTCGAGCTTAATATCAATAGTTGATGATTTTGTGGCATTCGGCTGATGTGAACAATCGATGATGAATAGTGGATTTTGTCGAAATTGCCCAATGTCCATGAGAGGTTCACTCATATCTTTATCATAATAACTTCGTTGAAAGTTCTCATAGGCATAATAAGCTGAAGTATCGAGTTTTTTATCGAAATCCAAATTCCAACGTTCATATGGGTATACTTCAGAGTTCAAGTACACACGAATGTTATTGATATCAGCAGTTGTGAATTTGGTGATGTCCTTTGTCCTGTCTTCAGAAGTGGTAGTACTTTGGAATCCAATGATGATATAACGAGGTGTTTCAAGGGCGTTGGTTGTCTTGATAGCCCATATGTCTGAAGATGTGCCACGTAGTGATGGAAGTTCATAGAGATCCCACATGCGATAAGCCAACTTGATTTTAGCGTCCAGACCACTTTTGTTGATTCTATTCAAAAGTTTGAGCTTGTGCTTATCTCCTGGCACTATGTGTCTTATTCTCCACTCAATTTTATTGATTTCCAAATCAGCATCAACCTCACCAATGTATGAGTTCTTGAAGGATCGAGCGATTATTAAAATCATTTCTTGTTTGGCATTCAAGATACTTTTGTTGTAATCTTCAGCGAAACCCATCAAATATTTTAGTGGTAATTTACCACTGAATACATGACTGGTTGTATCCAAGATATCCTGTTTAGTTTCCGAAAGTCCCCAACCAGTTGTTGATAATGTGTTAGCATGTGATTGTCCAAATGAAATCATATTCTTCATTGTAGATGTTATCCCCGGCTTCCTGACGACAGCAACTTGTTCACCACCCATTTCGTAGCGAATTTCATCAAAAAGGAAAGCGATTGCATTGTTCGAGAGATAACATGATTTCGTTTCATCTTTAGGTGTGAATTTACCCTCTATATAAACGAAACTCTCAGCAATGTCGAGTATAACGTCTTGATTATTGATTGTAATTCGAATTTCATCTGAATTCCTAAATAATGGTGATCCATAAGGTTTGTATGTGTGCTCATGTAAACTTGTGAGGGAATGATCGAGCATCGGCTCATCGAATATATTCAACTTTTCACTATTTGTTTCGAGCACCATTGTTCCTTATTTTCAATCCAATTGATATTAAAAATTTTAGATCTCTTACTGAGAGAGCAGCGTGGTGTGGTAACTGTTTAGCGTACACTTTTGGAATGAGTCTTTTTTTAGTCGAACCTTCCTTTTTAGCTGTTTGTGAAATGGTTTCAAATCCTCGTCGATTCTGTCTATTATAACAAAAACCCATAATAGTTATTAGATTTTTTTCAATTCCAGAATTATAACAATCTCTTCTGCACTTCCAAAATCAATGAGATTATTATTGTGATCCAAAATACGCACTGTGATGTTGTGAATCAACTGACGACCTTCTGGACTGATGGGCATATATATAATCTTGTGTGGTTCTTTGGTGAGATTGAATCCAGGCTCCACATCGATATCAAATGAAAAAATAATGTGGGATTCTTCATTATTTATGTATGAACCAGATATAATGTTGCAATCTAAGCGGATGAGTCTCACAGTTGTTATGTTTATCGGATGTGAGGATTCATGTATCTGATTCGGTTGAAATCTATCAAAATTGAAACCCATCATCTTTGCAATGGAATTCGGATGAGTTAGATCAATTTCATATTTTGATCGCATCTCACATTTGAAAGTATTGTTATTGGCATGTAGGTAGAATATATCATCTGCATTGGTATCGTTTTGATTTTTTCCATGAAACAATCTAAACATGATATGTTTCTGAATAACTGCATTGATTTCATCTATTTCATAGGCACCACATGGAATTTCAATTGTGTATTTCTGAAGTATTGCTGAATTAACATCACTGATTCTGAAACTGATCACATTGTTTTTTTCAGTTATATTATTGATTGTGTTGCATCCATAGAATCCTAAAAGTCCCAACCCATAACGACTATTTCTATCCAATTCAACGGGTGGGAAAAAGTCTGCACTCATGACACTCGTCCCGACAGCTTGTAGTTCGAACTTTCGTGACATGACTGATGTATTTTACGAATTCCACTTCAATTTATTGTTGTCTACAACACAACATGTGAGTTAACCTACGTTTTTTCGGAGACGTTTCATCGAAATCCACTTCATTTTTATTGGCACCAATATTCATATCATTTATATTGCAATAACAACAGAATATTTTTCTCGGTGCAGGACCATCATTCACATCAGAATCGGACATATTATCACCTCCATTGTTGTCAGTGTGTGGTGTGTGCTCAGTACAATATCTGTATTTTATTATGTCTGGATCATCTTGGAGATGTTTGGGTAACTTTTTCCAAATCCAAGCAATCTCATGAGCTGCACACGCTAGTATCACTTCTTTAGGCAAATTTGAGAGCATCACTTGATCCATTTTCATCAAAGTGTGATATTTAGAATACATCTTGAGAGAATATCCCATCCTTTTAATAGCCTCTCGATCCATTTGTGGTGTGGTGACATCCATTTTATGATTGGGAGAGAAATTTCAAGCACAAGTGACCGCATAAAACTGTATTGAACTTCTGCTGGCGGTGATAGTTATACAGAATTTTGACATTCGATCCCTTTTGAAAGTATTGAACCAATTCCATTGGTGGGGGTAAATCACCAAAACTATCAAAATATGTTATTTCTCTGCCACATTTTCTGTATGCCACCCAATGTGTTCCTGGACCACTCGATTCATCTAAATTTACAATGGCAGTTTCGCGATGGCGTGGGCCTGAAGATGGTAATCTATCACGCATAAAAATGTCGCGAAAATATGGAATTTCCATTTTCTCTGCATAATACTTGAGATCGAGGTCGGTGAGAGGTCTTCGAGGAAGGGAATCAACTAGTTTTTTGAATTGTATGGTTTCAAGTAGAGTCCAAGTCCTTTACGGTATGGTTTAAGGTATATACCACTACCACTTTTACCCAATGCAACACTTTCCATTTTCTTATTATGACGATTCGCTTCCATCAAAGCAACTCTGCTTGCTTTTGCTGAATTAACTGCTCTCGTGATGCCTGCAACAGCACCCGCTAAACTTCCTAGGGCAGACAAACCAGCAAAAATCGGAATCAGTGGTAAAATTCCTCCTATTTTTGGAATCGGAATTATGCGAGGAGTGCGGATTCTTTTCTTTCCACCTGCAGCTTTGAGGTATTTACGTGCCGCTTGCAGTGCCACTGTAGTAGCTTTTTTCCTATTATTCATTACGAATTCATCACCTCCAGCGTTTCGTAATACATTTCGCACTTTATGAACCACACCAGCACCAAATGCAACTTTTCTTATTTTATTTTTTGTTTTCTTGGGATAATTTTTCCTTTTCTTCTTGCTAGCATCCATAGTACATCCCATACCGAAACGGCTCTTCGTTTTCATAACGTTGGTTACTAGTAGAGCGGCTGCTCTTTCTCCAATTCCAGCGTCCTTTGATTTAACCCTATCCCAAGCTGCGTATTCGAGTTCTTTGTCTGCCTTATGTCTCGATGTGAGATCAGATGGATATTTTGAATATTGGATATCGTGACGTTTACAAGCAATATCCAATTTATTAATTCCGGGATCCTTACGAGCTAAACGTTTTTCCAATTTTGTACCTGGTCCACAATATTGATAACCTCCAGGTAAATGTAACTCGAATGGTAGTTTGTTTATTAATGAATTAACAAATCCACGACCTTTCTTTCTCCTTTCACTAATACTAGTACGTCTGTATCGTTCAGTGGTAGCCATTTAAATGAAATGTTCATCACATGTTATTGCTTACATAGTCTCCAACCACGGTACGATGCGCATTGTGAAGCAGAAAGAAAAGTTTGCTGTAGATAATCTAGATGAAAAATTCGGTTGTGGATTGAATGGGCAAAAAGTGTTGCGGCATGGTCCACTACTTCCATCATCTGTTCGAGGACTCATTATCGGACCCTCAAATTGTGGGAAGACGAATGCCATGATTTCTCTTTTAACACATCCACAAGGACTGCGATTCACAAATGTTTATCTATATTCGAAATCACTCAATCAACCCAAATATCAATTCCTACGAAATGTATTGGTGCCCATAAAGGGGTTGGGATTTTATACGTTCAGTAATAATGCAGAAATAGTGGAACCGTCCGATGCCAAACCAAATTCTGTTTTCATTTTCGATGATGTAATATGTGAAAAACAGGACATTATAAGATCGTATTTCTGTATGGGACGTCATAAAGATGTTGACTGTTTTTATCTTGCACAGACATATTCACGTGTACCCAAGCAGTTAGTGCGAGATAATACTAACTTTATTGTAATATTCAAACAAGATGAGACAAATCTTCACCATATTTATTCCGATCACGTGTCACCCGATGTAACATTCAAGCATTTCCAATTGATGTGTGTTAAATGTTGGGAGGATCAATATGGATTTCTGGTCATTGATAAGGATAGAAAAATGCATGAAGGTAGATATCGCATGGGGTTCGATAGTTTTATATATCCATGACGATACAATACGCATTCAATCGATCTTTGAATTGCATAGAGGTTACTTCAGTGTATTCTTTCTTGTGAAGGAAAATGAAGACAAAAAATGATATAGTAATTGAAGATAAAAACAATGAATTGAATTTGAAACGACAACTAGTTGAGACAACAGAAGCTGTACGGCAGAAATTTAACTCTATCAAGAGTGGACTTATTGAAAATCGAATGGCTCTTGAAAAATTCTATGATCCCATAATGAAGCCATTAAAAGTTATATCTTCAGCTGCTGCTACCATGAAACCAGCATCACCACCACAACCACAGCCAACGTTTTCGATGAAGCAAGTGAATTCTCAGTCTACTCCAATAAAAGTTAGGAGTACTTCAGTGGGAAATAATTCATCATTCGGTAGTGAATTATCATCTGTTGACAGTGAGACAGATACCATCAAAGAATTCGGAAAAGATGAAATGTCCATATTGGATAATTTTGAAGACAATATTGGAGGAGGAAATGTTTTGAAAAGACATTTGGAAAATGTCAAAACAAAGAATGTAGCTTATGATAGAATATTTGGCATACGATTGGATCCTACTACACAAAAACTGAAAATGGGGAGTTACAATGTGCGTTTTAGTGATGGAAATATTTCATTTTGGAATAACAATAAAACCAAAACACATGAATTCCCAAGTAGTCCAGAGTTATATAGCATGATTTTTTTGAAAAACCCACCCGAAGTCGATGATGATGACGAAGTTCGTCATACATATGGTAAAATATTGAGGCTAACGAATGCACCATACAAACAACATCAACTGCGGAATGGTTACAAACATACAAAATCTAAAAAATTCCGTGAAGTTATCAAACCTGTACTAAACTTATCACATTATCAGACGACCAGAAGTAGGACAAAAAAAGGCGAAGGGTTCCATCGAATGAAAATACAGAAAATGTATGATCCCAAACCTGCTAATTATGTCTACTGGAATTCACCCAAGGAGTTAGTCGCTCGTTTACGGCTATTGATATCTTCAAAGTCAGCTGGACATACCGGACATGACAATGAAATAATTTCGATAATTGAAGAATTACGAGAAGAGGGTATAATATATTGATATAGTTACCACAGATTTCATCAGTTCGTCTTCATTATTTGATGTTGTAATACTATCGGAAGATACGATGAATAATGAAATTGGTGATGTGAAACGACAAGTTGTCAATGAACTACATAAGCCAGCAAGACGTAATTTTCCCAGAAGAATGACCACAATCAAAGGTTTTGCAGATTTATGGCAAATTGATCTCGCAGAATTACAACCATATGCTAAAAGTAACAAAGGATATCGTTATATTGTTGTCGTGATTGATTGCTACTCCAAATACCTATGGACAGTGCCAGTTAAAAATAAAACAGGTGCAGCTGTAACTGATGCAATGGCAATTGTATTGAAAGAAGCCAAATATTCTCCGAAACATCTACAAAGCGACCAAGGGAAAGAATTTTTCAATAGTAGTTTCTCATCGCTTATGCAGAAATATAAAATCAACCATTATTCCACATTTAGTACAATGAAGGCGGCCATAGCAGAAAGAGTAATTCGGACAATAAAGACGTGGCTTTACAGAGAATTTTCAGCGATGGGACATCACAAATGGTTAGATATTCTGCCTATATTAACAAAGAAATATAACAACAAAATACATCGTTCAATAGGTATGAAACCAATCGATGTGAAGTCTACTACAAAAATAAAATTCAAAGGCCTCAAAGGAATGAAGAGAATGAGTGCACATAACATCCTCAAGAAACAAAAGACACCTAAGTTTCGAATTAGTGACATTGTACGTATAAGCAAGTACAAGAATATTTTCGAGAAAGGTTACACTGCCAATTTTACAACAGAACTATTTAAAATTGTTGAAATTAACCAAACACATCCCATAACTTATATGATTGAAGACATGGATGGGAGCCCGATTAAAGGATGTTTTTATGAATCAGAACTATTGAAAACCCACAATCCTGATGTATATCTAGTTGAAAAAGTATTGAGAAGAAAAGGAAATAAACTATATGTGAAGTGGTTAGGCTTTCCCAGTGAACACAATTCATGGATAGACAAAAGTGCTATGGTTTAATATTTCAATTCAATTATATTACCTATCATTTTCACTTTGTTGTATAATCAATAAACTGTAGAAAATATATTCTCGTTTTTTTTTATTTCATACACGATTAAATTGTTTTTTACCACTCATTGCCCATATAGATGATGTCATACATAACCGCATCATTTTACCAATTTGAAGGTGTACCTTTCAACGGTACACCTTTGAGTTAAATCTGACCATTTACAACGAAATTTTGGATAATGTATCCTCATGCATTTTTTGCATTTTCATATCCCATGGCTCTTGCAGTTTCCGTTCCCACAAAGTTCCAAAGTTTCCAGGATGTAAAAACACATAAGTGGAAAACGAAAAAGTCACTGCCCTCAATTGAAAAAGATTGCATGATTAGACTCTACTATACTTCACACAGCTCACTAACATATGACTTGAATACAACTTCCATAAACCTGATTCATTGATCATCACCGTATCTTTCTGCCAAAGGTATAGACAAATCGTCGATACCTTGAAATTCATCCCAATTGCATTTGAATTTTGGATTTGTAATTTTTTTACCTAATGCTGCACTTGGACACAAGGCAGGGTGTATATGTTTCATCTACACCTTTGAATTGGTCGTGTACAACTCGACGAGACACAAGGGTAAGGTGTAGATGTTTCATCAACACCATTGAAAATTTTTCGATAAATAAAACACTTCATATAAGTTTTTTCACCGAATTTTTCTACTGTGAATTCTTCTTTCTGTTTGATGATGATGATGATGTGACAAACCAATGAGCCAAACCCCGACACTCATTCTTGAATATTGAAATATGATCAGCGAACTTCAAATGGTTATATAGAAAATGATTTCCCAAAATTTCCATTATAAAAGTAACTTTGTGTGAAGAAAGATGTCCAAAGCTATTGATAAATTCGGTCGTAGACGAAAATGGGGTGGTGTTAAAGTTCGAGTTCTTCAAGGTTCCCAAGGTCCTCAAGGTATAGGATTCAAGCTTTCACCTGATGACCAATATGATATGCAAGGTAAAAGACTGAAAAATGCTGGTGAACCGATAGATGAGAGTGATTGTGTAACTCAATTATATCTCAATGAACAAATCAAGGAGACGAAGGCACTTGTCCTTAAAGCCTTGCAGGCTGCCATACATGCTACAATGGCTACGATTGTACCTGAAGCCCGTCAAGCATTCAATGAAAAAGTAGAGGAGGTGACTGATGATCTAGATCGCAAATACAATAATCTAAAAAGTGATGTGGATATCAAAGTATGGGATGCTACAGCTACAATGACACGAAAAATAACAGAGTTGACAACTGAACTCGATCACAAATGCAATAATCTGAAAAAGGATTTGGATGTCAATGCATTGAATGTCAAATCTGCAATGATGCTAAAATATAATGATTTGGAAAGGAGGTTAGCCGAATTGGAGAATAAACATCCTGATGTTTGGCTCACACATAGACCAAGACTCTGGGCTCCAGGTAGTGATCCAGACCCCGCAGTTTAAAAAATGAAATTTGTATTATTATGGAAATATAACAAATAAAATGTTCCAAATTAATGTTCAAGTTTTTCATTTCATACTCACCAAACATATTGTGGAAATATTACAAATGAAATGTTCCAAATTAATGTTCAAGTTTTTCATTTCATACTCACCAAACATATAATGGAATATGGTAGGGAGCTATCAAACTACATATTCGAGCAGAGCTTCAATTTCTAGTAGAAATTGAATGCCATACCTTCAAATTGGTAAAAGGGAACAGTTATGATGCATATTCAAGCAGACATGGAGAAATTCAAGAGTCGACCATACTTTATGATATGACATCATCTATATGGAGGGATCAGTGATGAAAACAGTTTAATCGACAGAATTTTTTTGTAATATACCCACCTCACTTATATAATAATAGAAATAAAGCAAACAATTTAAAAAAATGTTTATTTTAATGAAATATAGTATTACACACCAATGAAACACAATATGAATAGTCTTCACCTGAACCAACAAAAAAACTAATATAAAAAAACAATATTTGAGTAATATATAATTTTTGACTAGGGTAAATATGAATTTTCCAGTTGTTTTTTGATGGGGAGAAAAGATTTGTGTAATTTGAATGATATTATTCAGCTATTTCAGCATCCAGTAGTGTAATAAGATAATCAAGTCTACTCTCAGGATCCATATTGAATTCATCAAACAAAGATTCAACCATCATATTACATATATGAATATTTTCATTGGGATCATTTTGATAAAACTCAATGTCACTATGACCCCAAGGAAGGGTTTGGGTTGTATTAGGAATAATGAATCGTTTATCGTCAGCAAATGATAGTGCTACCTTATTTTTCATTTCGGTATACACGTCATGTGAGATGCTTCTGAACGAATTCATCTTCCTGAATATTTTTCCTCCATTTTCAACTATTTTTTTGTAATCATCGCAAGTCAATTGGTTCTTTATCACAGATCTTTTCACACCCTTGGCCCTTTTTACCTCGCTTTCAACAGATTGTACATGGTATGCTTTGGCACCTGTACCATAAAAACTTATTATAGGATCGTTGGGGAACTCATCTTTGAAATTACCCAAGACTGAAGGTGTTACAGGTATATTGAATTTGTTATCCACACCATAATTGGAGGTATCAAATCTGCATATATTGCTATTGATAAAGTTATAGAAATTTGGAGTTTGTACCTTCAGAATAAGTGAATCTGTGTCAGTGTAAAGAAGAGAGGCGTTTTGACCAAATTCTCTTTTTATAACCCCATAAAAAAAATCGTACATTAAAGTCTTGGATAATTCCAAAACACTGAATCCCAAATACAATGGTTTATTGTAATGCACTCTTACTTTACTTAGTTGGATGGCAACAAAATTTTCAGAAAAAATTGTACAATCTTTAAAGTTTGATTTAGCTATTAGAGCACCCGCCCCCAATTTCCTGTGAATATTTTCCCAATGTGTGACAAGCCTCACATCTATCCTATTGTCCACGTTTTCCATCGTTTTACCATAAACCGAATTGACCATTAATTTATAAAAGTCTTTCTCAGACTTATTGGTTGAGCTATTACGCATTTGCGTATTGAGATCGATGTAAGATTTCATCCAACATGACTGTTTGAATCTCAGCACTCTATGTGTATGCACTACCATCAAACCATTGTTGATTGCCTGTTTCAAGTTTTTATAGTGCACTATGTACTTCTGTTTATTACGCAAGTTTGGTATCAATTTCGGAATTTTACACTTAGAATTTGGTGGGATCATCCTTTCTACCAGAAATGGGAGATCAGCATGGTGATCATGCAACTCTTGTGGGTAATGAATATCGACATCAAGGACGTACCCATATGAATCATTATCGGCCACACCCATTATATCTAAATTTAAGATTTCTTCTGGGGTTAACCATTTGAAATCATGGGTAGGTAATGGCTGTGACATACTGTGACCGTAAAGATTAGTGGCGTCTAAATATGAAATAAAAGATGATGGCTCGTTGGGATTAAAATCGGGTAAAAACTTATTATTGGCTATATGTTTCCTCTCACTACATTGGCTTATGCCCCCGCGTATCCCCTTTTTGAAAAAATTAATCATATCAATATCGGTAAGAAGTTCCAACTCGATATCTGTATATTTCAGCATTGCATCCCAAGATAGGCCGGGTGCACTAAAGTACTGAGCTGGATCCAATTTATATGTATTCAAACATATCCTTCTGAAATTCTCAAATACATCAGACAGCAACAGTACGTCAGATTTTAAATATAAGTCAGAATATTCCCCCAAGCTCTTACACTCGAATAAATTCCAAACATGTTTAGCTCTCAAGTAGTCTTTGTCGGATATATGTTCTTCATTTAAGTTGTCATAAAATTGATTTTTAGTTGGTAAAGTGCAAACATTCAATTTATCGATATTGTCAACAAAACTGTAGGGAAACACACCTTTCTTTCTCATTACATTGAATTTATCCAAATCGGGAAAATGTTTGGACATTTCTAAACATTGTTCATCGATTAAATTTGCCCCTAACTTCTCCAATGAACTGGACATAAACTTAAAACTATCAATGAATCTCATTTTTAAATAATGCTTCTTGGTTTCTCCTTTTTGATTTTGATAGCTATGTGTATATACAGATTTAGTGAAAGAAATATACTTTTCCCTATTTTGGGCTATTACCTCAACTTTGTCTTCTTTCCCATATAATTCTTTTATGAACATGTGACAATCGTAGCCACTCATATTATGGCATATAATTGGGATAAAATTGGGAATTTTGAAATTCAAGTTACATACAGAGTGTGCTGCTGGGAATCTTTTTTTCCCAGTAAGGTGGCAATGATCTCGAACTTTAACATCCCCGTCTGTGAAAGATTTTTCGCATATACCACATATGGTGGCATTATTATATTCTTCTTCCTCTTGTGGGGTTTGTTTATGCATCGGTTTCACGAAGCGTAAATGTTGATGATAAATATTTTTCAAATCATCTTCGAGTCGCATTGTGAATACCTTTGCAGCATCTACGCCTCTATATGTAACAAATTTCGATAATTCATCGTTGAAAGAACATTTAATTAGATATGCAAAAGAGTAGGGCTCATGTTGGAAAGTTTTATTCGTGTATGAAAATTCTGGATTGGGTTCACTAGTTTGAATGGGATTCAAAACAGATTCAAAATCTGCATATACTACAAAGGGTACTTTCATTTCCCTTTCGAAATTTTCAAATACAAGTTTATTACCAGCTACTATCTTTCCGTATTTATTGATTTTCAAATCAATTTGTGGTGTTGTTGTGTAAACATGATTACAATCATACAACTGATGGCGCAATAGTAATCGCTCTTTTGAAAAGTATACCAAACAACCATCACAAAAATATTTTTGCTTTTCGTTGGATGAGATTTGACTACTCACCAAACGTGAAAGATTTTTTATCCAACAATAGTGGCTATTTCCCAAATCATCTGTGATAAGCAATAAATTGACATGCCTTGTGAGTTTTCTCTGGGAGTATCGTAATGGACCCACAACTTCCCACTTGACTTTATTGTCTTCGAATTTTGATTCTAAACCGTAAACATTGACAGAAATATCGTTCAAATGCTCAAACAATTTGATATCCCTTAATTTCACTGGAAAATTCATACCTGTCACATTCAAAACGGTGCTGTAGTGGGGGTATGAAGACACCAACGATGTATTATCATTAGCAGGAAACAAAGCTGTTGTTATGGCCCACGCAAAGCAGTTTTGATCATAATTCTTCACATTGACAACTGCCATCTTCCTCTCAATAAATCGTGGTAGCTTGATGTATGAAGATCCTCCAAAGGGGGTATACTTGTTTATGTTCATCTCCAGAAACAGAATTTTTTCACAACTCCATCCTGAAAAGATTAAATTGTTAGACCTATTATTTTCTGAAAAAATTTCTCCACAAACCTGAGTCACGTCCCTCAAATTCCGATGCTTGAGCAATAATACTGTCTCGGAAGGTGTCGAATAATCCATCTAAGTCAGTAGATAAATCCGCTATACGATTTTTCGAATTGAATGACTTGATATCCATTACTTCCTGGGTTTGGATGATGTAGCTACCAAATGCCTCCATGTTGACCTTGACAGAGTAGTGCAATTTGATGTTGTTCTTCAATAAATCGACTACTTTACGTCTGATTTCACTAAAAAATGGAGCATACTCGCTATAAACATTTTCGGCAAAGACCCTGTAGCTGGCAGTCCGACATTTGAATGCACTTTTGATAAGCTGTACTCCATCGCTCAAGTCGACACATGTATTCGTTCTGTGTTTGAGTGTCCTCTTGTGCGACTTGATTTGGGAATGCGGAATCACCACATTACAAGTATCACATGTATAAGGTGGTAATACAGAAGTTTCTATCCGTTTTTTTGAAGAACCAATCTGACCCATATCTCCGTGAGGTGGTAATACAGGAGTTTCCACAGGTAAAGGAGCAATCTGACGCACGTGATTGCTTTGAACCCACCCACTACTAGTGGAAGCTTCATTGCCCAATTTAACGCGTTTTGACGCTGCCATCTCTCTTTGTTTAGAGTAAAGATCTCCAAATAAAGATTCATTATACAATCGTTTTGCTGACGTTGATGAACAACTGTCTCGTTGATGCCGAAGTCGATTGTCACTTCTTGTAAAAGATTTACCACAAACACAAGGGAACATGTTTACAAAAGGAACTAGCTGCTCATATGATAAAAATGTGATGGAATAGCTCCTCACTTGCCTTTTATATACTCGCTAAGAGGTGGGGGTATTGGTGAGGGGTAGGTCAAGGTCACCGAGGTCAATGGTGGGGGTAAGGGTGGGGGTGAAGGGTGGGGGTAAAGGGTGGTGGTAAGGGTGGGGGTGGGGGTGAAGGGTGGGGGTATGGGTGGGGGTGAAGGGTGGGGGTGAAGGGTGGGGGTAGGGGTGGGGGTAAAGGGTGGGGGTAAGGGTGGGGGTAAGGGTGGGGGTAAAGGGTGGGGGTAAGGGTGGGGGTAAAGGGTGGGGGTAAGGGTGGGGGTAAGAGTGGGGGTAAGGGTGGGGGTAAAGGATGGGGGTAAGGGTGGGGGTAAAGGGTGGGGGTAAGGGTGGGGGTAAGGGTGGGGGTAAAGGGTGGGGGGTAAGGGTGGGGGTAAGAGTGGGGGTAAAGGGTGGGGGTAAGGGTGGGGGTAAGAGTGGGGGTAAGGGTGGGGGTAAAGGATGGGGGTAAGGGTGGGGGTAAAGGGTGGGGGTAAGGGTGGGGGTAAGGGTGGGGGTAAGGGTGGGGGTAAAGGGTGGGGGTAAGGGTGGGGGTAAGAGTGGGGGTAAAGGGTGGGGGTAAGGGTGGGGGTAAGCCCCTCTCATTACCCTCTCATTACCCCTCTCATTACCCTCTCATTACTAACCCAAACCGGCCTTCTTTCACTACTATCAATATCTGCTTTTGTGCAGGATATTTTGAGTATTCATCATTTTCTCCTGATTCCTCCAACCCATATATGCGGAGATAGTTTTTTTTGTGAACTGTTCCAGTTGGTGAGTTTTACAGGAGAGCCCTTCAATCCTCTTTTCATTTCTGGAGGCAGTTTCGTTACAACACTTGAGCGAGTCTTCGACTTCAGTGAGGCTTTCTTGAATCAAATCAAACTTCTTTTCGATATTTCCTTCCAATTGTTTAATAAAACTTGCACATACCTTGTTGATGAGTGCTTCAGTAGTAGATTCTTCAGTACTCTGTGATCTGGCGCCTCGAGTCATGGTGACAACTTTATCGAACTGGTAGGAGTACAACACACCACAGGAAACAAGTATGCCCACACTATTAACTAAGAGGCACTTGATTACGAGAAAAAACACTACGCAGGTTACAATGGCAATACCATTTTTAATTTTCTCAACTATTTTGAAAAATGTATTCACCAAATTTACCAGTAAAATTTAATCGTCTTACTGGAGCTGTTTGTCGAGTAGCCTACTCGCTCATGCTTCGAGATATGACATTATGGTTGAATTTATGGGGGAGAAAGAGAAAAAACTGTTGACAATAGAATTCTATTATATTCTTTTATGATTACATTTGAAATATTCAGTAATAAATATTTATTCCGTATACTTAATTTCGGAATATTTTGTTCACATTTTTTGAAGATACTTTAATATTGGCATTCGCGCTCCAATGTACTGGGGGCATGCATGACTGCTAGCATTCACTTTCTGTAAATATTCTATCGAACCTGAATGTAGGCAATGGGCAATGTTCTGAAGTAAGTAATTTGCCGCAATAGTGGCGTTTTTAACGATTTTAATTTTGCAAAATATGTCCTTATTAATGATTTTTATTGAAAACTGAGTTTCTTATTGTTAGCTACATATACATAGTAAGGTTCGAACGAAGAAATATTTAAATTTTTATTTGACATTGTTCTGTAAAACATATAAGCAAGACACCTTGAAACATAGCATTTCACATAACAATATTTCGAAAAGGAATTTGATTTTGATAAAAATATTTTCATCCAAACCTTTAATTCCCTTATCTGAATATAATAAAATATCCAGAAATTGTTCAAACATATACATCAGGACGCATTTTGACAAAGCGTACGTGTCTGCAGACATACCAGGCAAAACCGGGCATCGCACTCTTAGAAAAATCTTATGTGGCGCTCTTCAAAAATCTTTCGCGTTCGTGAAATAATCATTTTCTGAATCAAAATCGTTTGTAGAAAAAGTATCTTTCACGCCCTCAACTGCTTACCCGACTCCGCTTCGTGTCGTTCGTGCATCGATAGTCGCGTCCAAGAAAGTATAACTTTTCACACTTTTTAGGATAATAACTATTACAAATTTTTTCGCCTATCATGTATGAAAATGAATTATATCAACCCGAAAAATATGATCGAAAGTAATGTGTACCGTCGCTTGGGCTGCTATAACAGGATATTCATAAAATCTTTTGTGGAATCAATCAATCTCCCTGATGAGCTTGGCAAAGCGAAATAGATTTTCGTCAACCAAAATGTATTGGGGATTGAATGCGAGAAAAGCGAACCTTGCTTCAATGAAATGAATGATTTCTGTGAGTGATATTTTTTAATAACATTCTCCATATCTAATTTAAATCTATCTATCTGAATGAAAATGCAAATTTTCACTTTCAGATTTTTTCTTTTGAGTTAGAGTCTTTTCACAATATCTATAAGATGTAGTTCAATGTACAGCGTGGCTATAGCCGGGGAAGCAGTTGTTTTCTGATAAATATTACAAATAAATCACATTTTTCATTTTTAAATTTTCATTGAGAATGTTCCCTTTTCAACACGATTTTGTTTGTTTTGTTTTTCGAGGAATGTCATTTTGTGAAAGTATTTCTGTTCTAGAGTGAAACAACTTTTTTGGTTAGAGATATGAATTATTGGATATTTGGATAGCTGATACATTCACGATAGCTATATTGAGTGTTAATTTTCTCGTTCATACGATTATTTAAGAATTATTCGGCAAACTCTTTGATTTTTTATTTGGTAATAAAAAACGTCAAAGGAGCCGCTAGCCACTTACTCCACGTGGACTGCCTGATATTGGTCAATATCATACAATGGCACACTATGATTGAATATAACGCCATTAAGCCCTCACTAGTATTTATGCTAAGATACATTCGGCATTCTTTGAAATTGGTAGCACAATAAAAAATGTAAGTGTTGTGGTCCGTCAGATGTGCTGATAGTCCGAGGGGCGATTTAACTAATAGACAATGATGTGGAACTGATTGGCTTCAATTGTATTTGACAGAATATAATATCATTGAGTAAACCCAGTCACACTGGTTGGGTTCAAGGTGCTTGTAAAATAAATTTTTTTGTGGACCAGTTGCAATTCGTATGACGAGTAGTTTCCTATTTAAAAATAATAAAACTGATCGTCTATCACTATCTCATGGTTTGGGAACGCATCAGCCCTTATGAGATGTATACGGAAATATTCGAAACGATATATGAATGTATCATTATTTGATGGCCTGTTGTATATATTCTTCTATTCGCTTGGTTAGAGAAACTAAAAATCTAGGCCTATTGTTAGATGACGAACTCCGACTTTCCAAACACGTAAGACCTCGTATAATGAACTGAGATGGTGAAATTTCATCAACCAAAATGAAACTTCAATTGTGTGAATCACTGATACTATCCAAATAGCATTTACGGACCAGCACTTTTGCATACTCACCTACCGATGCATTGAGGTTACAGAAAATTTATATTTCTGTATTTAAGTTTTCCATTATATTCATAAATTTTAGCATATTTGTTTGAATTTCATCTTCTTACAGCCTCAAGTGTAAAAGTATAGTCAATACCAGGAAAAATAATTTACTGGTTTTCCCAAAACACTCCACAGCCTTATTTACATGTAGCTTTTCAAATAATGCTACCAAACATAATTTACTAACCGCTGTCGAACCTGACTGAAACTTTTTTTATATCTCCCTTGTACAGAGTAAAAGGAACCAGATATTCTGTTTCGACTTGTTTATTATGGTATAGTTATGTTTCATGGTAATCTATTATATATACAAGATGTAATCTAACCTCCTGCACTCCCGTGCAAGAGGTGTATACCGGGTGATCACGAGATGAGGTACGCCCCCCAATTTTTCTATAGTTTTGAAGATACAGATTTCAAATTTGGTATGTCGCTATAGTACTTGAATATGCATATTTTGACCCCTTTACTGAAAATTCACCACTTCCGGTTTAACCAGAAGTGGTGGTTTTCAAATAACACCCTGTACAATATCGTTTGTCAATTGTGATGATTTAAGTTCGGTTTCATGGCCAACTTTTTTCGATTGAACAATCAATTGTATCTCCGCCATTTTTCAACCGATTTTCAATTTTGAAGAACAGTGTTATCATAAATTGCGTGCTCTTTCTTATAATGAAAAAATATGCACAGGGTATCATTTGAAAAAAAAATTGGGGTCACCTCCGGTTAAACCGGATGTGATGAATTTTCAGTGGAGGAGTCAAAATATGCGTATTAAAGGACTATAGTGACACACCAAATTTGAAATCTGTATCTTCACAACTATAGAAAAATTGGGGGGCGTACCTCACCTCGTGTTCACCCGGTAGATTATAAAGAATGGCAGGTGTGAAAAATTCGAACAAAATTGTTTTAAATTAAAATTTTGTTGGAAAATTCGGAAAATCTTGGAAACCGCTGTTCGAAATTACACAGTTTTTTCCATCCGGTAGTTCCAGTATTATTGCGGCTCTGTTCCGGTCAGATGACGTTCGGCGGACAAAGGAACCCAACATTTCGATGAATTTTCCAACATAATTTAAACCATCCACATTTTTTATTTTTTTTTTCATTTTTCTCACCTGCTATTCATTTAAAATTGGCATTATACACCCGTCCTTCAAGGGAGTGCAAGAAGTTAGATTACAGTTGGCACTTGTGCCGCGTCTGCGGAATATATAAGAGCGCTGTCGAGCACGGAGGGGCAGTTCTGTCTTAAGCCAGCCTTCCACACCAGCTTTTTTGCCGCTGGCTTCTTGTCTCTAGCCGCCGCTACTTTTGAAGTACTCTGATTGGCTAGAGACAAGAAGCCAGCGGCAAAAAGCCTGTGTGGAAGGCCGGCTTTAAGTGATCCAATGCGACTAAGGCGATATAAGCGAAGTAATAGTGCAGTGTGGGAAATTATAGTGCTGCGAAAGTGCAAATTAGTGAAGTGTATAATGGGATGATTTTTGATTTTGAATTAAAAGGATTTGATGCCTAATAGTAGACTACCCACTCGTATTCATTCTCTTTTAAATCTTTATCGAAGTAAATATATGTGTACAAATGGAATTAATACTTGGCTGCTTTTTATAATTGTTAATTTGTTACAGGTCGATCAACAATTGAAATGGCAAATTCAAAAAATCTAAACTTGCTGATAGTGAAGGTTCTACTGAAAATCAGTATTCAAGTGGTTTCGACAGCGATACTGCTACAAGTAGTTCTAGTACTTCGGTGCCGTTCCTAGGACTGTGGATTATGTTTCTCGGCATATTTCAGATGTGGAAAACTCTACGGGATCAAACATTGAAATTGAGGATGATTTGAAGTACAGATTGTTGAAATATTCTTGGATGCCAGAAAAGACATTCAAGTTTCCAGTAAGTGACGATAAAAGAAAGCTAAAATTTCGAATTCAATGGATTGAACGCTTTTCGTGGTTGGTTTATACGAGTACAGGGCAACAAGTTGCTTTATGCAAATACTGTGTATTATTTGCCAGAGATTGCACAGGAAAAGGCTCTCATCAGCAGTTGAAATCCTTAGTTACTAAGCCACTCACTAAATGGAAAGATGCTGTATATGATTTCAAACAGCACAGTGAAAGCCAGTACAACAAATCTTCTATTTAATTGGCTGATAATTTTATGAAGGTGTATAATAAATCTCAACCAAATATAATGAGTCAGATTGATAGCGGATACTTAGCGCAAATAGCCGAAAACCGGAAACGGATCATTCCGATTATTGAAATAATTAAATTATGTGGACGTCAGGAATTGGCTTTGAGAGGTACGTGCGACTCAGTTCCTATAAAAATTATTGATCCTGAGCCAGAAACAAATGATGGACACTTTCGTGCTATCGTACGGATGAGAAGCAGATGTGGAGAGTTAAATCTAATGAAGCACATGGAAAATATGACGTTGAACGCTACCTAGCTAAGCTCGACCATACAAAATAATTTGTATGGTGAAATTTTGGTGGAATAATCCAAAAAAAAATTAGGCAAGGATTGAATTCTGCGAGTTTTTTTTTTTCAATCCTTGTTGACGAAACTACTGATGTTTCACGACAAGAGCAAATGTCCATTTGTGTGAGATATGCCGAGCCAAAAGATTTGTAATCTCGTGTTAGGATTTTTTACCTTTTGTAACAGTTGAGAATACAAAAGGAAAATATTTAGCTAATGCAATTTTATCTGAATTAAAATATTTGGGAGTAGATTGCGAATATGTAATCGGACAAGGATATGATGGAGCTTCTTCGATGAAAGGAAGTTTTAAAGGTGTGCAGGCAGTAATTCGTGAGTCACATCCAGAAGCCTTATACGTCAATTGCAGCTCACATTCATTGAATTCAGCTCTGGAGGTCATTCTTGCCAAGTTCAGCCTATTCGGAATACTATAGAAATTATAAAATCCGTTGAAAATTTCATCAAGTTCTCGGCAAAACGAACCAAGTGCTTGAAAGAGCATATTGAAAAAACTTTCCCGAAACACAATGGAGAAACCTTACGGCAATGTGCGAGACTCGTTGGGTTGGAAATCATGATGGGTTGTTCAGATTCAAGGAAATCTATGAAGCTATCGTTGATACACTAGACGACTTAAGCACTGACATGAATTGTGAAACATCGTCAAAGGCTAATTATTTTCATTTTAAGTGGTTTTGTTATAAGCTTATGTTGCTTAGGAATGTTGTTCCCATACACACTGACACTATACAAATACTCCAATCTCTCATTTGCGATTTGGCAGCAGCTTTACAACATGCCGATTTAATCATAAAGACCATTGAAGATGTTCGCCAAAATATTGATTCGAAATTTGTTAAAATGTTCCAAAATGCACAGAATTTGCTCTGTACTGTACACGAAGAAATTAAAATTCCGCGAATAACACCACGCCAAGAGCATAGGGCAAACTACAACACAAAAGATCCTGAAATTTATTTTAGAATTACTAAAACGATTCCACTTTTGGATAATTTCATTGATCAGCTTCAGTCGAGATTCCAAAATCATAAAGCCACATTATCATCTCTCAACATTTTAATTCCTTTTGAAAGCTGAATTAGACATATGGCGTATAAAATGGCTGAAATAATCTGAACTAGATCGACCACCATGTGCTATAGAAACTCTCGGAGAATGCAACCAGTCCTTATTTCCAAAAATTCACAAACTTTTAAAGATCTTGGCGACACTGCCTGTTTCCACATGTACCCCTAAGAGGACTTTCTCTTTTCTGAAACGCCTCAAAACTAACTCCACAAGCCAGAAACGACTAAACGGTTTGGCGTTAATGTCAATCCACCGTAGAATTGACATCGACACCGAGGAGCTAGAAAACTAAATTTGATTTTGTAAAAAGATGTTAATATTTCTGTAATGGTTTTCTAATAAATATATATGATCATGTAACACCATTTTCTTTCTTTTGTTATTTTTATATTTCATGTTTTTCTACTGTTCAACCAAACCAAACCCCCCCCACCCGAATTTTTTTTCTGGCTACAGCCTTGTCTAGGGTGTATATGCTGAATGAAGTATAAAGGAGAGCTGCGTTTGTAGAAAAAATCTTGTGTGTATTTCAAGTACGAAGTGTCCTTGCCGTTCTCCAAAGATTACCGTGCTCCGCTCGCGTCACCCGGTTACTCTCTTTGTTGCAATCTATCACTTTACGCTCTAAATACACAAATAGCTATTATCGATTATTATCGAAAATGACTTGTTTTGTTTTGTAGAATATAAAATATAATTTTTTTTCATGTAGCTCGATGCACCTGTAGAAACTAAAATGAGAGAAGAAGAAGGTAAAATTTCGCCAGTATGGTTCAGCCCACGATTGGGAAGAAGAAAACGAAACACGAAAGACGAGGTTTATAACAGACCAACTGAACAAGATTTTGCAGACTTATTAGACGCTTTCGAAGACTCTCCTTTAGCCCTAATAGCAGTGAATGGCAACGAAAAATTAGTTTGCAAAAATATACAGGGTAAGTGAACCTAGCTGATCTTCAACAAATACAGAATTGGAGGTTAACCAGTCAACCCTGTAAGGCACTGCAACAAAAATATGCTTAGTGTGCTCTCTGATAATTATTTTTACCACAGTCTTCGATTTCAATGATAGTTTGTTCGGAAGGGAATACTCACAATTTGTGTTTTTTTTTTCATTATCTAGTTTCAATAAACGAAATGTCCTATAATTTTTGGGAAACAGTAAATACTTTGACGTGATGTGGTTTAATCTGGCTAATAACAAACAGGTCAAATTCCTCTGCTGCCTTTACTTATGTACTATGATAACCATCCTATATCGACCTCTTCGAGTTTTTATCACCCAAGTTGGACCTCATCCAGCAAAACCATCCATTATCTGATTGTACACAACTCTACCTGTCTCAAAATAAACGAGGCAGGTCGTCAAGCTGAGGCCTTGGCTGTCATGTGGTCTAGTAGAACAGCTAGTCAAGCTACCCACACGCATGCCTGATGTCAACAACCAGTATGCCAATGTACTTCTCTCACCACCAATCCTCATAGAGTATAGAAGTTTGTGCTCCACTTGGGAACTCCGACCACAACCGTATCTTCTCTCTTTGCTGTTTTTCTACACCATCGAGCAGCACAAAGGTGTCCCGTCTTATATGGCATGTTCTTCTCAGCATATCAAAGGGAAAGAGTGTGTTTTTTTAGATCCAACAGTACACCGAGATGATTTCTGAGATCATAATGCTAAGGATTTACTGTATTGATAAGCACTTAAATGCGAAACACGTGTCTACGGTTGCATTTCCATTTGAGGGTTATACCCAATAACTTTTCCATTTATATTTTCATATATTGTCCCTCACTATACCCATACTAATTTTATAAATTCCTGGGTAATATTGTCACGCAGGTAGCTATAGCTGCCTCCGTGGCTATATATATATATATAAAGCTAGGAAAACTTGTTGGGTACGCAGCATGCAGGAAGTATACTCTTATAACACTTGTTCCAATATTTCGACAACGTTTATTGTCATCCTCAGGGAAAGCTACAATATTATTAGTAGGAGATTTGAGCCGGTTCTGGGCCTCCCCCCACCACTATGACGTCATCAGTGACCTTGACCTATGACCTATGACCTCGACCTATGACCTTGACCCATGACCTTGACCTATGACCTATGACCTATGACCTTGACCTATGACCTCGACCTATGACCTCGACCTAGGACTTGACCTAGGACTTGGGCTTGCCCTTAGCCTTGACCATGATGTATATTGTTGGGAGGTGTTCAGGGTTTGTGTTTGTCCTAGAGATTGTGATGACTTGATTTTTTTTCATACACGGACAAGTACCTTTTGCCAAGTACTTAATATATTTTTCTTACCTCAATGTCTTTCATGTATACTTACTCTGCCATTGTGTATGATCTAATGTGTGGAGTACGCATAAAAATCTAAACCGAAGTATAGAGACGTCTGCACGCCACGGATATCCAGTCAGATATGTGAACTGGCGTCACACACCCATACACTGCGGTGACTCATCGACTACTCTCCGTCCTCTCTTCATTGATATGGTGGGGATGGTTCTGCTGTGACGTTGTATGAATAGTCGAAGCGGATAGAATTTGTTCACCCTCTCTCCCACTCATCGATATTACATATAAAGGAGGTGGGAATGATTGTGAAATCAGTATTTTGTTGAGTTTTGTGCTGAGAAGACGACATAGATAAAATGTATTCCTGTGGTTGTGGTAAATCGTTCACTCGTAGTGATAATCTCCGTCGGCATCAACTTCAAAGTTGCCAAGGTGGCCCTTCTGTGAAAAGGATTAAGTTAGATGTGGCTGCATCGACACCAATGTACACATGCAATTGTTGTAATGTGACAATTCCTACATCCCAAGTTAATTCTCACAAAAGAACTCTCCAACACAGGAACAATGCATGTGTGCAAGTGAGTGATGGCATACAGATTATAAGGAATGCTTTCAAGTGTAGAATTGTGAGTTATAGAGTGGAAAGTACCAATGTTTACACTGAATATATGCCATTCTTCAATGAGATCAGGGAGAAGGTTATTGGATTACTTGAAGAGGCAATAAAGGTTCACAAGATCTTTAAAGTGAATATGGAAGTATTTGGCAGCTACATTGTTCAAACACGGGATTTGAGTGACACGAAGTCATTCAATTCACAGAATAAAATTGTGGATCAGTCTACGGATTTGGGTGCATTATTCGATGGATTCCGTGATGTCATTATTGCTCAGACTACGGAATTTGAAGAACGTGATTCAGGTATTTATTTAAAGTTTCATTTCTATTTATATGAATAATAAATTATTGTTATGTTTCAGGATGGAGTTGTGAAAAAATTAAGTTCCTCGAAGTGAACATCAACAAGTATAGTCCACTCAGCGGATGTTCGTATGTGAAGCTGCCCGAGTTCATTGAGACAAGAAAAGGCGTTGTGAATATTCGTAATGAAGATCAACATTGTTTTGCATGGGCCATCACATCTGCATTGTTTCCTGCGAATGGTAGAGTGTCAGAAGTTTCCTCATACCCCCACTACGCCAATGTCTTGAATGTAACAGGTATGGATTTTCCAGTTAAACTTCAAGCTATAAAAAAGTTTGAGGACATGAATGATATTTCAATTAATGTGTATGGGTTAGAGTCAAAACTTGATAAGGGTAAAATGAAATATGAAGTGGTTGGTCCGTTGCGTTACTCACAGAGAAGACTTAGAAGACATGTTAATTTGTTACTTATAACAGATGATTCTGGCAATAGTCATTATTGTTGGATTAAAGACCTTTCTAGGTTAGTTTCAAGTCAACTATCTGCGCATGAGCATAAAAAATATTTTTGTGATGGATGTTTATTGTATTTCTCTCACGAGCGATTACTGTTACGTCATCAGTTGCATGACTGTAATCACTTGAGTACTACAACACCATCAGTCAATTTCAGAATCAACAAATATGGTAAAATGTTACCGGGTAATGCACTTATGTTTGAAAATTTTGAGAAACAAATGAAGGTGCCATTTGTAGTTTATGCTGATTTTGAATCAGTTCTCAAACCCATTCAAACTAGTCAACCCAACCCTAAACACTCATTCTCGAATAAAACATACAAACACGAACCTTATTCATTTGCTTATTCGATAAAATGTTCATACAATGATAAATTATCGAAATTTGTTACATATAGGGGTGAGGATGCAGCCGAGAAATTTGTTACAAAACTTGAAGATGATTTGAGAAATATTTATCACAATTATTTGAGGTATCCAATTCCTATGGCTGCACAAACCCCCGCGGAAGAAGCAGAGTTTTCTTCTACACAATTTTGTGGAATATGTGATAAACCATTCACGGGTGGTGATGTGAAAGTGAGAGACCATTGCCACCTCACTGGAAAAAAAAGATCACCTGCCGCACATTCCGTATGTAACTTAAATTTCAAATTGCCAAATTTTGTTCCAATCATTTTCCATAATCTGAGTGGGTATGATTGTCATTTGTTCATAAAAGAACTGTATAGAAACAAAGACAAAGTGGATGTTATTCCACAAACTAAGGAAAAATACATTTCTTTCACTAAGCATCTATTCACTCACACATACACTGACAAAGACGGAAAAGAAAAAAAGAATTTTTTGAAAATGAGATTTATAGATAGTTTCAAATTCATGTCGAATTCTTTGCAGAACTTAGGTGCTAACTTAACATCCGATCAGTGTATTGAGATGCATAAACATTTTCCACAAATTGACAAATTCAATTTGATGAGACAGAAAGGTGTTTTTCCATATAACTTTGTTGATCATATTGACAAGTTGAATTATCCAACTCTACCCACTAAAAATCAGTTTTATGACAATCTTAACGGAGAGCATATATCAGATAAGGATTATATGAGAGCGAAACTTGTTTGGCATTTATTCGAGTGTAAGAGTTTAGGGGAATACTCGGATTTATATTTGAAGTCCGATGTTCTTCTATTATGCGACATATTTGAGAATTTTCGAAATATATGCTTAGATAAATATAAATTAGATCCAGCACAGTATTATACAGCGCCCGGATTATCGTGGGATGCAATGCTGAAGTATACGAATATTGAATTGGAATTATTGACAGACATTGACATGATTAATTTTTTCAAAAAAGGAATACGGGGCGGAATAAGTCAGTGTAGTGAAAGGAAGCATATAGCTAATAATAAATTTTTACCCGATTATAACCCAGATGAACCTTCATCATACATATCATATTTAGATGCAACTAACCTATATGGTCACAGTATGTCACAACCATTACCCACCAACGATTTTGCATGGCTAACACCCGATGAAATAATCAATTTGGATGTAATGGGAGTGGCATCTGATAGTCCATACGGTTATGTTCTTGAAGTAGATGTTCATTATCCCCAAGAGTTACATGACAAACATGCTGATCTTCCCTTTCTCGTTGAAAGTTTAATACCACCACACTCGAAATCAAAAATTCCTAAATTAATTCCAAATTTAAATGACAAAAGAAAATATATTGTACATTATAAAAACTTACAGCAGGCTGTGGCCAATGGTCTTATTATTATGAACACACATAGAGTGTTGAGATTCAAGCAGTCATGTTGGATGAAACCTTATATTGATTTGAACACTGAAATGCGAAATCGATCTAACAACAAAGCTGAAAAAGATTTCTATAAACTCATGAATAATGCAGTTTATGGGAAAACAATGGAAAACGTTGATAACAGAATTGATGTTAGACTGGTTACGCATTGGGAAAGTATCAAGAGGAAAATTGGTGCTAGCGCCCTAATATCACGTCCAAATTTCAAAAGCTGTTCAATTTTTTCAGAAAATTTTGTTGCTATTCAATTGGGCAAAGTTAATGTATTGTACGATAAACCGCTATATTTGGGATTTTGTATTCTAGAATTATCCAAAACAGTCATGTACAACTTTTTCTATGGATGTATTAAACGTCATTATGCAGAAAATGCCACCTTACTCTACACTGACACGGATTCTTTAATTTTGAAAGTAAATACCGATAATTTTTATGATTTCATGACCAACAATATATGCGAGTTTGATACTTCCAATTACAACGTAGGAAACCAATTCAATATTCCTATTACAAAGTCAATTCTGGGTAATTTCAAAGATGAATTTCCGAATGATCCCATAATTAGCTTTTATGGTACCGGTGCCAAAGCATATTATGTTCAGTCTGTAGGTAGTGAATTCAAAAAAGCAAAAGGTGTCAAAAGATCCGTCATAAAGAATGAATTGACATGTGAAGATTATAAGAAAATTGTCGAACAGGGTGGTCTAATATTCAGGAAGATGAACTCGTTCAGAAGCATATTGCATGACATGTATACTGAATTGAAGAACAAAGTTGCATTGTCATACCATGATGATAAACGGTTCATCATTCCCAATACGACACACACTCTTCCTTGGGGTCATAGCGATATAGAATTCTACCAGAATGATCCAGTAGAGAATATCCGTTGGGTTTCCAATATTATTCAATCTTTTTCCCAAGAGAGTCCTTTGGATCAATTACTTCATTTATTAACAGCTGAATTGAACAAATGAAATATCATTTCAAATGGAAAATTCACCACCATACTTATTTATTTGTATTTGAGATGTAATTACGCTTATTATATAAAAGTCAAATTATACTAGTCAATTTTAGTTAATGTCTTGTCCAGTTACCAAATATATAAAAATATATAAATATACACGTTATTCTGATTTCCTATTGTTTCATTTAAGAGAATAAATATCTACACAGAGATATATAGATTTTAATTGTCTTGAAATCATCAGTATGAAAGATATCAAGGTGGAAGAAAGATGTCCAAAGCTATTGATAAATTCGGCCGTAGACGAAAATGGGGTACTGTCAAAGTTCGAGTTCTTCAAGGTTCCCAAGGTCCTCAAGGTATGGGATTCAAGCTTTCGCCTGACGACCAATATGATATGCAAGGTAAAAGACTGAAAAATGCTGGTGAACCGATAGACGAGAGTGATTGTGTAACTCAATTATATCTCAATGAACAAATTACGGAGACGAAGGCACTTGTCCTTAAAGCCTTGCAGGCTGCCATACATGCCACAATGGCTAAGATTGTACCTGAAGCCCGTCAAGCATTCAATGAAAAAGTAGAGGAGGTGACTGATGATCTAGATCGCAAATACAAAAATCTAAAAAGTGATGTGGATATCAAAGTATGGGATGCTACAGCCACAATGACACGAAAAATATCAGAGTTGACAACTGAACTCGATTACAACAGCAAAAATCTGAAAAATGATTTGGATGCCAATGCATTGAATGTCACATCTGCAGTGATGCTGAAATATAATGATTTGGAAAGAAGGTTAGCTGAATTGGAGAATAAACATCCTGATGTTTGGCTCACACATAGACCAAAACTGTGGGCTCCAGGTAGTGATCCAGAACCCGCTGTTTGAAAAATAAATTTGTATTATGAAAATATTACAAATAAAATGTTCTAAATCAATGTTGAAATTTTTCATTTCTTACTCACCAAATATATTATAGAATTTGGTAGTGGGTGAGTTCTTTTTGAAAAGTATCAATTCAAGTTATGGAAACTTTGTACATTTTTGCCATTGAGTGGCGCAGATGCGTGTGTTTATGTTCTTTGTGTGGCCCTGAAAAGGGCCTATTGGGTGCTCCGAAGAGCTGGGTGCCATCCCGCATATTTATGCGGGACGACCACGGGGGGGGGGGCAGGGTGAGGACTTAGATGACATCGTCATCCTCGTCATCCGATGACACCAAGATGATGGTGTCATCATCGGAGTCGTCCTCTACGGGGAACTCGTCCGGGTCGAGGTCCATATTTATGTCCTCGACACGGATATGGACCACTTGGCCATCATCCTCGAACTCATCCTCCGAGGAGCTATCGAAGTCGTCGACGCGTTGATCCATATCTTCGTCGTCCGAAGTCGACGGAGATGGATAGTTCCACACATCTGTGGAGTCCGACACCTCATTCACCTGAATCGGACCCCGTGGATCTCGATGGTAAAATGGATCCTGCCTCTCACCCTGGTATACCTGCTGGACCTGTACGGCAGAGACGATCTGATATCTTGCTATCATCGCTTCCCGTTCCAAATCATCTTCGAATTCGGCACAATGTCTCGGAGACGAGGTGGAGTCTGGAAGAGGCATCTTGGAAGACTGATACTATAATCTGAGCTGGCATTGAATTTATACTAGTTCGGGGGTGGCAGTGTAGGGTGGGAGAAAAGAGTGGGGGTTTGAAGGCTGAGAGAAATCAGGAGATGGGAGAAATACACATCATATTATTTTATAAAATATGTAAATAAAATATAAATAAAATATGTATATAAATAAAATATAAATAAAATATGTAAAAACATAATTCAGATGAATTGAAGAAAAATGCCCCATCCTCCGCATTGTTCAATGTGCACCAGACCATTAAATGTGCACTCCTATTTCACTTCATCTTTTTTTCTATTTTTATTCTAAATCTACATATACAAAACTTATATCTACTTACAAATAACTTAACCTTAACCTTAACATATCTAAAAATTAAAATTAGCAAATTGCTCCAGGTTGCTTCGGAGCCGTGCCACCAAAGCCACCCCCTGCGCCTTGGCATCTTCCAGCCTGGTGACTAGCTGGACCTCCCGGAGACTTTGCTGCCGATCGCGGGCCATCAGCTCTGCCTGCTGGCGCTCAAGCTCTTCCAGCTGGCGGTTGAGTTCTGCCCGCGCCAGCTGACTGTCATCATAGTCCCGCTGGGCCTCCTCTATCCCACGCTTTGCCCGTTGCACACTCATCTCCAGCTCAGGTACGATAGGTGCTGGAGGGTGGACTTCTTCAGCAGTGGGTTGTGGAGGGGCAACTTCAACGACAGGTGGTAAAGGTGCGTCTATAACCGGTGTCACAACAGTTGAGGATGTCTTCTTGGACACCCTTCTTCTGCTGTTGTGTGCGTGCTTCCTCGATGATGATTTCTTCGGTGGTTTTGGAGGCAGGAAATCATCATCGCTGTCAGCAATTTGGATTATAGGCAAACCTTCCATCGACGAATTTGCTCCTGCGTCACGGGATCTCTTGGAAGCAACTCCGTTAATGAACCCACCTTGCCGTCTGCGTTGGTCCATCGTCAGCGACTGCATTTCGGGGACCTCTCTCCTGATGACGTCCATAACGTCATTGAAGTGCTCTTCGTCTGGCATTTGAGGTGCGGCGCCATCCACCCTGATGTTACTCAGGATCGTTATTGCTGCAAGACCAGTTAATGCGGGAGAATCCATAGCTAAACATACAAAAAAAAATTAAACGGGTTCATGATTACAAGATTGTTAACTTACTCTCAAATTATTACAGCTTGCTATAGTCTGCTAATTCAGTTGGCTGGTGGTTGATCTGGCGGGTGATCTTGTGGATGATGTGGTAGCTGATGTCAGTTCAGAAGAGTGACTGAAGATTATTCGGAGGAAGTTCTTGTTTTAAACACTCAGACCTCCACCCCACTCCTCTTCTTCTTCTCCGACCTCCTACTCCAATCCCCACTCCGACCACCCACTCCTCTTCTTCTTCTCCGACCTCCTACTCCAGTCCCCACTTCGACCACCTACTCCGACCTTCCACTTCAATCCCCACTATGTCTTAAGCCACACCTCTTTCTTTAGCCAGTATCCCTCAGACCAGAAAACCCCACCCCATCATAACCCCACCCCTATTTCAGCTCTGTTATTTGTTACAATGTACACATCCACCTACGGGACAGAGCAGATATAGGGGTGAGTGACAAGAATAACAATTATGAGTGGGAACATTTGCATACTCGAGTGTATCATGTGAATTAACATGCTGATACCACTCACCATTATTATTCATGCCGCAATACCGTACAAAACAAATATCACATAGGAAGCGTTTTTCATTATCACAAGTTTTGATAGTAACAAATGAAAAGCTGCAACAGTACAAATTTGTTGCAACGTCTTCTAACACCTCTGTCATATTTATCTGATGGGCATTGCTCACGATCGTTTCGGGGACATCCTCACAGTCTGGTACAATTCCATCGTCTACTTCTGGTTCTTCTCCGTCATCTTCTAGGAACTCTTCTTCGACGAAGTCATCCCCAGCGGGTATGTCTTGGCGGCCATCTTCAAAATCTACCAGGTCATGGAATTCGCCATTGTCACCATTCTCACCCACTACAACTTCATCTTCTTGTTCCCAAACAAACTCGTCACCTGCCAACACATCAACTTGATTGTTGGCATCTAATTGGGAGAGGGCTTCCAATGCAAAACCAACTTGATCAACCATAATTGCTTTACAAACACAGTTTCTAACAGAAAATACAAAAGTCGAATGAAATGTTAGGATTTTGGACCGATTTTATATGTTACAATCGTGAGTGGGGGTTACCACCTCCACTAAACCCACACTTCATCTCCTGAGAATAGCAATTCCTCCATTAACCTAGATTTCCTCGTCATCTAATTAGTGACGCAAATGCAAACAACGAGGATACAAAAATACTGAAGATATTTAGGAAAAAATATTTGATTTTCGAATTAAACCACAGAAACATGACAAAAATATATCTTCAATTTTTTTTCTAGTAGAATCCACCCATTCAAATCTTTTATCAAGTATGACATATTTCGATAAAATCCATTATAACGTGGATAAAAAAATCTTAGAGATTATTAGGAAAAAATATTTGATTTTCGAATGAAACCGCAGAATCATGACATAAATATATTTTCAAATTTTTTTCTATTAGAATTCATCCTTTCAAATCTTTTATCAAGTATGACATTTTTCGATAAAATCCATTATAACGTGGATACAAAAATATTAGAGATTCTAAAAAGAAATGTTTGATTTTCGAATTAAAGTGCAGAAACATGACAAAAAAAATATTTTCAAATATTTTTTCTAGTTGAATTTACTCTTTCAAATCTTTTATCAAGTATGACAAATTTCGATAAAATCCATTATATCGCGGATACAATACATTACAGCAATTTCAATATGCACTGATTCAACCCCGCATGGAAACGCCAATGATACCTGCCGTCTACAATAGCTTTAATATTTTAGTAACTGACCGGTGAGGGTGAATTTTACCTGAGATGACCGTAAATTCATTTCATTTGGGTAAATTTTTATTTCATAGCGTCTCTTTGCGATAGTTCAGTTGTGTTTTATCTGTAATGGCGTTAGTAACAAAATCTCAATCAGAAAGTGAAGCGGCGGTTAAGGCACTGTTGGACATGGAAAATATAGTGCCGACTATCATATCACCCATTAGAGAAAACGAAATTGTGGAACAATCGCCTGTGAAAAGTGCAAGGAAGCGTAGTAGGCCGATATCGAAAATAGACAAATTCAAAGAAATCGTCAAAAAAGCTAGCCCATATGCCCGGAATGCATGGAGAAAACCGAACTTTTCATTACAACCGAGTGTTAGGGAAGAATATAGAGTGGAGGACTTTAGCGACGACGACGAACCAACAGAACAACAGACAGACAAACCAAAAGACACAAAAAACACTACAGACTCAGGGAGTTCTTCTACAGACACAGATACTTCATCTACAGATACAGACACAAAACAGACAGACAACAAACAACAAAGGTCTACAGAAACGGAGAATTTTGTCAAGGAAAGCAAGCGTATGTTTGCTTTACTGGAGAAACTTGATTTATCGACTGATACAGACAATGAAAATTTGAAAAAACTGAACAGTACATGTGATAGGTATGAAAAGAAATTTCGGGAAGCTCAGATACAACGTGACCAACTGAAAAATAAGATAGGAAAGCGTGAAGAAGCAATAGAATTCAGGAAGCAGATGATGGAAAACTATGCAATTTTTTTTTCAGGAAATGATTAATATGCAATTTTTTTTCAGGAAATGATTAGTTGATGAAAGTTCTGAAAGGAGTGCATATATATTAATTGGTCGATGTACACAGTGAAGGGCGATGTAGAGGGGCCCTTCACGGACTTTCATTGATTAATTATTTGAAATAAAAATCTATTTTAAGCTGGGATCGGAACAAAATTCTAGAAATGAAAAATAAAAATGGAAATATTCATTGATTAATTATTTGAAATAAAAAATCTAATTTAAGCTGGGATCCGAAATGCAAAAAAAAATTATAATCGAATAGAAAAGAGAGGTTCATTGATTAAAAAACGATAAATAAAAAAAACTATTTTAGGCTGGGATTCGAACCTGTACAGCGCAAAATTCTAGATATGAAAAATAAAAATGGAATTATGCAAAAAAAATATAATCGAACAGAAAAGATAGGTTTTTTTTTTGATGGGCGAGTTCAAGGTCACAAAACCAAAAAAAGCCCGAGAAATAAATCTCTTAATATCACCCTCCACCCACCTCCTAGGTGATATAGAGAGATTTCTTTCTCGGGGCACACTGCAAACTCACCACTGAGCTACGCAGCCTCCGAAAGAATTAGTCAAATTTCTTCTATATGAATGTTTTAAATCAAACCCCTGAAATGTATGCGACTAAATATACATGCTCCTACAATTCCGTAAAACTGAAGAGTTGGTCCATCTAGTGCCAAATAGCACAACACATATAAACTATACCAACTGAGCTAATGCGATCTCCGAAGGAATTCGTTATAGCTACCTCTAAAGACCTTTATTTAACCCCTCATGATAAATTCCCCCAAAGAAAATATGACTTTTTGTGATAGAAGTGCAAGTAAAAGGAACGTATGTGAAATATCTTGCAGTTTACAGGCTTGTAAATTGTACATGCTTCAAAAACTCTGCATGGGCAATTTACAAGCATATATTTTTGACCCTTGCTTGTGTTTATAAACTGCTAACAGTTCACATACGTTCCTATTCAAAAGAGATATTTTCTTTAGTTCAGAAGTATTAACTTTGTTAATACTGGAGGAATTTAACATGAAGGGTCAAAAACCCTGGGTGGGCACCCATGTATCTGAATCTTGGCGTATCCACCAGCCATTGAAGTGCAGAATGTTTTGATTAGGGGCAATGCATTGAACCGCTTTTCAGATATTTTGCTGCGATTTTTTTTATATATTTTTTTGGAAATATATGATCATTGCGAAAGTTTTTCATCATAGAACTTTTTTGAAATTCCCACTTATGAGTGAGATATGATTTTTTTAAATATTGATATCGAGATTTTGTTGTAAAATTTATTTCAAGTATAACCTACAATTTTATATTTTTTCTTGGAAGATATGATCATTTTTAATGTTTTTGACCAACAAACTTTTTCTTTATTATCATTCATGAGTGAGATATAATTTTCAAAAATAAGTAGGAGTAGGAGATCTGAGCCGGTTCTGGACCTACCCCCACCATCATAACTTTCAACCAGCAAATTATTTCGCGGTTCGATTCGCGGCCGCGAATTTAATCGCAGTTCGATTCGCGGCCGCGAATTTAATCGCGTTTTGATTCGCGCTCGCGAATCAAAACAGCGGTCAAGGTCTCGAATCCGCGGATTCGTCCGTAGGTCTATTATTTTGAATTTTTCACTTTCTTGATGTCCAACACTTCTTTTTCCTATGAAGTTTGTGAAGGTAACTCCTGGGAGGGAGGGATATCTACTCCCTCTCCTTCTATGGTGGTTTGTTGTCATGTTCATTGTGCGCATGTACCAGTCGACTTGTTTGAATAAAACTTAGAGTCGCATTAACATCAGCACCATTTCTGTCCACATCCCATTGATATCACACATTCCTACGAGCTAAATATGAACTCATTACCAAATTTGTCTGCTGAAGAAGAAGCAATGCCATGTATTGCAACAAATGATGACTTTGGTTTTGAAGATATTCCGGTATATCACTTGTCATCCCAAGAAGGTTTCATCGATGAATATAACATTGATGATTATCTGAAGATGGGAGATATACCGGAACCTTCAGAAAGTGTTGATCCAACCCTTTCACAATTGTCACTACCAAAATGCCCGTCACTTCTCTCTCCTCTTAGTGTCGATACGAAAGCGAAACCATCTAGGAGAAAGTGTGCATCTACTGCTTCAAATCCCAAGAAAACAAGTAAGGGTGTACGGAAACCCCGTAAGAAGAAAGTAGATGACACCTTCAAGAATGTGATAGGTGATTTGGAAGATGTATCGCTTCATTCTTTTGGTCCACTGCAGCGTTGTGGAGACATGCTTAAGAAAGCGAAATGCAGCATCGTAAAATCGAGAGCTATCATCGTCAAATGCGATGACGATGTTCGAAGAGGTAGCATGGACGACGAGGTGGTTCTTCAGAAGCTCGATGCAAAGATTGTATCATCGAAGGCTGAACTGATCAAAATGTGTGAAGATGCAGATAAACTCCGTTTCAAAATCACACAGAAGAATCAGTCCGCCCTTTGTTTGAAAATGCAAGCTGAAATTGAGCTTCAGGAGTCCACTAAACTTTTTGATATGGTAGCATCTGTACGTGATAAGTGGCGAAAAGAGTTTGATCACGCATTCCAATCTGATAGTGATTAGCTCTGAGGATTATGAAATGTTATCAATGTTGTGAGTTGAAATGAAAGACTTTTTCAAAAATCTATGAAGTGGGGAGGAGTATAGTAGTGAAAGAAGGCCGGTTTGGGTTAGTAATGAGAGGGTAATGAGAGGGGTAATGAGAGGGGTAATGAGAGGGGCTTACCCCCACCCTTACCCCCACCCTTTACCCCCACTCTTACCCCCACCCTTACCCCCACCCTTTACCCCCACCCTTACCCCCACCCTTACCCCCACCCTTTACCCCCACCCTTACCCCCATCCTTTACCCCCACCCTTACCCCCACTCTTACCCCCACCCTTACCCCCACCCTTTACCCCCACTCTTACCCCCACCCTTACCCCCACCCATTACCCCCACCCTTACCCCCACCCTTACCCCCACCCTTTACCCCCACCCTTACCCCCACCCTTACCCCCACCCTTTACCCCCACCCTTACCCCCATCCTTTACCCCCACCCTTACCCCCACTCTTACCCCCACCCTTACCCCCACCCTTTACCCCCACCCTTACCCCCACCCTTACCCCCACCCTTTACCCCCACCCCTACCCCCACCCTTCACCCCCACCCTTCACCCCCACCCATACCCCCACCCTTCACCCCCACCCCCACCCTTACCACCACCCTTTACCCCCACCCTTTACCCCACCCTTCACCCCCATCCTTTACCCCCACCCTTCACCCCCACCCTTACCCCCACCATTGACCTCGGTGACCTTGACCTTTGACCTACCCCTCACCAATACCCCCACCTCTTAGCGAGTATATAAAAGGCAAGTGAGGAGCTATTCCATCACATTTTTATCATATGAGCAGCTAGTTCCTTTTGTAAACATGTTCCCTTGTGTTTGTGGTAAATCTTTTACAAGAAGTGACAATCGACTTCGGCATCAACGAGACAGTTGTTCATCAACGTCAGCAAAACGATTGTATAATGAATCTTTATTTGGAGATCTTTACTCTAAACAAAGAGAGATGGCAGCGTCAAAACGCGTTAAATTGGGCAATGAAGCTTCCACTAGTAGTGGGTGGGTTCAAAGCAATCACGTGCGTCAGATTGCTCCTTTACCTGTGGAAACTCCTGTATTACCACCTCACGGAGATATGGGTCAGATTGGTTCTTCAAAAAAACGGATAGAAACTTCTGTATTACCACCTTATACATGTGATACTTGTAATGTGGTGATTCCGCATTCCCAAATCAAGTCGCACAAGAGGACACTCAAACACAGAACGAATACATGTGTCGACTTGAGCGATGGAGTACAGCTTATCAAAAGTGCATTCAAATGTCGGACTGCCAGCTACAGGGTCTTTGCCGAAAATGTTTATAGCGAGTATGCTCCATTTTTTAGTGAAATCAGACGTAAAGTAGTCGATTTATTGAAGAACAACATCAAATTGCACTACTCTGTCAAGGTCAACATGGAGGCATTTGGTAGCTACATCATCCAAACCCAGGAAGTAATGGATATCAAGTCATTCAATTCGAAAAATCGTATAGCGGATTTATCTACTGACTTAGATGGATTATTCGACACCTTCCGAGACAGTATTATTGCTCAAGCATCGGAATTTGAGGGACGTGACTCAGGTTTGTGGAGAAATTTTTTCAGAAAATAATAGGTCTAACAATTTAATCTTTTCAGGATGGAGTTGTGAAAAAATTCTGTTTCTGGAGATGAACATAAACAAGTATACCCCCTTTGGAGGATCTTCATACATCAAGCTACCACGATTTATTGAGAGGAAGATGGCAGTTGTCAATGTGAAGAATTATGATCAAAACTGCTTTGCGTGGGCCATAACAACAGCTTTGTTTCCTGCTAATGATAATACATCGTTGGTGTCTTCATACCCCCACTACAGCACCGTTTTGAATGTGACAGGTATGAATTTTCCAGTGAAATTAAGGGATATCAAATTGTTTGAGCATTTGAACGATATTTCTGTCAATGTTTACGGTTTAGAATCAAAATTCGAAGACAATAAAGTCAAGTGGGAAGTTGTGGGTCCATTACGATACTCCCAGAGAAAACTCACAAGGCATGTCAATTTATTGCTTATCACAGATGATTTGGGAAATAGCCACTATTGTTGGATAAAAAATCTTTCACGTTTGGTGAGTAGTCAAATCTCATCCAACGAAAAGCAAAAATATTTTTGTGATGGTTGTTTGGTATACTTTTCAAAAGAGCGATTACTATTGCGCCATCAGTTGTATGATTGTAATCATGTTTACACAACAACACCACAAATTGATTTGAAAATCAATAAATACGGAAAGATAGTAGCTGGTAATAAACTTGTATTTGAAAATTTCGAAAGGGAAATGAAAGTACCCTTTGTAGTATATGCAGATTTTGAATCTGTTTTGAATCCCATTCAAACTAGTGAACCCAATCCAGAATTTTCATACACGAATAAAACTTTCCAACATGAGCCCTACTCTTTTGCATATCTAATTAAATGTTCTTTCAACGATGAATTATCGAAATTTGTTACATATAGAGGCGTAGATGCTGCAAAGGTATTCACAATGCGACTCGAAGATGATTTGAAAAATATTTATCATCAACATTTACGCTTCGTGAAACCGATGCATAAACAAACCCCACAAGAGGAAGAAGAATATAATAATGCCACCATATGTGGTATATGCGAAAAATCTTTCACAGACGGGGATGTTAAAGTTCGAGATCATTGCCACCTTACTGGGAAAAAAAGATTCCCAGCAGCACACTCTGTATGTAACTTGAATTTCAAAATTCCCAATTTTATCCCAATTATATGCCATAATATGAGTGGCTACGATTGTCACATGTTCATAAAAGAATTATATGGGAAAGAAGACAAAGTTGAGGTAATAGCCCAAAATAGGGAAAAGTATATTTCTTTCACTAAATCTGTATATACACATAGCTATCAAAATCAAAAAGGAGAAACCAAGAAGCATTATTTAAAAATGAGATTCATTGATAGTTTTAAGTTTATGTCCAGTTCATTGGAGAAGTTAGGGGCAAATTTAATCGATGAACAATGTTTAGAAATGTCCAAACATTTTCCCGATTTGGATAAATTCAATGTAATGAGAAAGAAAGGTGTGTTTCCCTACAGTTTTGTTGACAATATCGATAAATTGAATGTTTGCACTTTACCAACTAAAAATCAATTTTATGACAACTTAAATGAAGAACATATATCCGACAAAGACTACTTGAGAGCTAAACATGTTTGGAATTTATTCGAGTGTAAGAGCTTGGGGGAATATTCTGACTTATATTTAAAATCTGACGTACTGTTGCTGTCTGATGTATTTGAGAATTTCAGAAGGATATGTTTGAATACATATAAATTGGATCCAGCTCAGTACTTTAGTGCACCCGGCCTATCTTGGGATGCAATGCTGAAATATACAGATATCGAGTTGGAACTTCTTACCGATATTGATATGATTAATTTTTTCAAAAAGGGGATACGCGGGGGCATAAGCCAATGTAGTGAGAGGAAACATATAGCCAATAATAAGTTTTTACCCGATTTTAATCCCAACGAGCCATCATCTTTTATTTCATATTTAGACGCCACTAATCTTTACGGTCACAGTATGTCACAGCCATTACCTACCCATGATTTCAAATGGTTAACCCCAGAAGAAATCTTAAATTTAGATATAATGGGTGTGGCCGATAATGATTCATATGGGTACGTCCTTGATGTCGATATTCATTACCCACAAGAGTTGCATGATCACCATGCTGATCTCCCATTTCTGGTAGAAAGGATGATCCCACCAAATTCTAAGTGTAAAATTCCGAAATTGATACCAAACTTGCGTAATAAACAGAAGTACATAGTGCACTATAAAAACTTGAAACAGGCAATCAACAATGGTTTGATGGTAGTGCATACACATAGAGTGCTGAGATTCAAACAGTCATGTTGGATGAAATCTTACATCGATCTCAATACGCAAATGCGTAATAGCTCAACCAATAAGTCTGAGAAAGACTTTTATAAATTAATGGTCAATTCGGTTTATGGTAAAACGATGGAAAACGTGGACAATAGGATAGATGTGAGGCTTGTCACACATTGGGAAAATATTCACAGGAAATTGGGGGCGGGTGCTCTAATAGCTAAATCAAACTTTAAAGATTGTACAATTTTTTCTGAAAATTTTGTTGCCATCCAACTAAGTAAAGTAAGAGTGCATTACAATAAACCATTGTATTTGGGATTCAGTGTTTTGGAATTATCCAAGACTTTAATGTACGATTTTTATTATGGGGTTATAAAAAGAGAATTTGGTCAAAACGCCTCTCTTCTTTACACTGACACAGATTCACTTATTCTGAAGGTACAAACTCCAAATTTCTATAACTTTATCAATAGCAATATATGCAGATTTGATACCTCCAATTATGGTGTGGATAACAAATTCAATATACCTGTAACACCTTCAGTCTTGGGTAATTTCAAAGATGAGTTCCCCAACGATCCTATAATAAGTTTTTATGGTACAGGTGCCAAAGCATACCATGTACAATCTGTTGAAAGCGAGGTAAAAAGGGCCAAGGGTGTGAAAAGATCTGTGATAAAGAACCAATTGACTTGCGATGATTACAAAAAAATAGTTGAAAATGGAGGAAAAATATTCAGGAAGATGAATTCGTTCAGAAGCATCTCACATGACGTGTATACCGAAATGAAAAATAAGGTAGCACTATCATTTGCTGACGATAAACGATTCATTATTCCTAATACAACCCAAACCCTTCCTTGGGGTCATAGTGACATTGAGTTTTATCAAAATGATCCCAATGAAAATATTCATATATGTAATATGATGGTTGAATCTTTGTTTGATGAATTCAATATGGATCCTGAGAGTAGACTTGATTATCTTATTACACTACTGGATGCTGAAATAGCTGAATAATATCATTCAAATTACACAAATCTTTTCTCCCCATCAAAAAACAACTGGAAAATTCATATTTACCCTAGTCAAAAATTATATATTACTCAAATATTGTTTTTTTATATTAGTTTTTTTGTTGGTTCAGGTGAAGACTATTCATATTGTGTTTCATTGGTGTGTAATACTATATTTCATTAAAATAAACATTTTTTTAAATTGTTTGCTTTATTTCTATTATTATATAAGTGAGGTGGGTATATTACAAAAAAATTCTGTCGATTAAACTGTTTTCATCACTGATCCCTCCATATAGATGATGTCATATCATAAAGTATGGTCGACTCTTGAATTTCTCCATGTCTGCTTGAATATGCATCATAACTGTTCCCTTTTACCAATTTGAAGGTATGGCATTCAATTTCTACTAGAAATTGAAGCTCTGCTCGAATATGTAGTTTGATAGCTCCCTACCATATTCCATTATATGTTTGGTGAGTATGAAATGAAAAACTTGAACATTAATTTGGAACATTTCATTTGTAATATTTCCACAATATGTTTGGTGAGTATGAAATGAAAAACTTGAACATTAATTTGGAACATTTTATTTGTTATATTTCCATAATAATACAAATTTCATTTTTTAAACTGCGGGGTCTGGATCACTACCTGGAGCCCAGAGTCTTGGTCTATGTGTGAGCCAAACATCAGGATGTTTATTCTCCAATTCGGCTAACCTCCTTTCCAAATCATTATATTTTAGCATCATTGCAGATTTGACATTCAATGCATTGACATCCAAATCCTTTTTCAGATTATTGCATTTGTGATCGAGTTCAGTTGTCAACTCTGTTATTTTTCGTGTCATTGTAGCTGTAGCATCCCATACTTTGATATCCACATCACTTTTTAGATTATTGTATTTGCGATCTAGATCATCAGTCACCTCCTCTACTTTTTCATTGAATGCTTGACGGGCTTCAGGTACAATCGTAGCCATTGTAGCATGTATGGCAGCCTGCAAGGCTTTAAGGACAAGTGCCTTCGTCTCCTTGATTTGTTCATTGAGATATAATTGAGTTACACAATCACTCTCATCTATCGGTTCACCAGCATTTTTCAGTCTTTTACCTTGCATATCATATTGGTCATCAGGTGAAAGCTTGAATCCTATACCTTGAGGACCTTGGGAACCTTGAAGAACTCGAACTTTAACACCACCCCATTTTCGTCTACGACCGAATTTATCAATAGCTTTGGACATCTTTCTTCACACAAAGTTACTTTTATAATGGAAATTTTGGGAAATCATTTTCTATATAACCATTTGAAGTTCGCTGATCATATTTCAATATTCAAGAATGAGTGTCGGGGTTTGGCTCATTGGTTTGTCACATCATCATCATCATCAAACAGAAAGAAGAATTCACAGTAGAAAAATTCGGTGAAAAAACTTATATGAAGTGTTTTATTTATCGAAAAATTTTCAATGGTGTTGATGAAACATCTACACCTTACCCTTGTGTCTCGTCGAGTTGTACACGACCAATTCAAAGGTGTAGATGAAACATATACACCCTGCCTTGTGTCCAAGTGCAGCATTAGGTAAAAAAATTACAAATCCAAAATTCAAATGCAATTGGGATGAATTTCAAGGTATCGACGATTTGTCTATACCTTTGGCAGAAAGATACGGTGATGATCAATGAATCAGGTTTATGGAAGTTGTATTCAAGTCATATGTTAGTGAGCTGTGTGAAGTATAGTAGAGTCTAATCATGCAATCTTTTTCAATTGAGGGCAGTGACTTTTTCGTTTTCCACTTATGTGTTTTTACATCCTGGAAACTTTGGAACTTTGTGGGAACGGAAACTGCAAGAGCCATGGGATATGAAAATGCAAAAAATGCATGAGGATACATTATCCAAAATTTCGTTGTAAATGGTCAGATTTAACTCAAAGGTGTACCGTTGAAAGGTACACCTTCAAATTGGTAAAATGATGCGGTTATGTATGACATCATCTATATGGGCAATGAGTGGTAAAAAACAATTTAATCGTGTATGAAATAAAAAAAAACGAGAATATATTTTCTACAGTTTATTGATTATACAACAAAGTGAAAATGATAGGTAATATAATTGAATTGAAATATTAAACCATAGCACTTTTGTCTATCCATGAATTGTGTTCACTGGGAAAGCCTAACCACTTCACATATAGTTTATTTCCTTTTCTTCTCAATACTTTTTCAACTAGATATACATCAGGATTGTGGGTTTTCAATAGTTCTGATTCATAAAAACATCCTTTAATCGGGCTCCCATCCATGTCTTCAATCATATAAGTTATGGGATGTGTTTGGTTAATTTCAACAATTTTAAATAGTTCTGTTGTAAAATTGGCAGTGTAACCTTTCTCGAAAATATTCTTGTACTTGCTTATACGTACAATGTCACTAATTCGAAACTTAGGTGTCTTTTGTTTCTTGAGGATGTTATGTGCACTCATTCTCTTCATTCCTTTGAGGCCTTTGAATTTTATTTTTGTAGTAGACTTCACATCGATTGGTTTCATACCTATTGAACGATGTATTTTGTTGTTATATTTCTTTGTTAATATAGGCAGAATATCTAACCATTTGTGATGTCCCATCGCTGAAAATTCTCTGTAAAGCCACGTCTTTATTGTCCGAATTACTCTTTCTGCTATGGCCGCCTTCATTGTACTAAATGTGGAATAATGGTTGATTTTATATTTCTGCATAAGCGATGAGAAACTACTATTGAAAAATTCTTTCCCTTGGTCGCTTTGTAGATGTTTCGGAGAATATTTGGCTTCTTTCAATACAATTGCCATTGCATCAGTTACAGCTGCACCTGTTTTATTTTTAACTGGCACTGTCCATAGGTATTTGGAGTAGCAATCAATCACGACAACAATATAACGATATCCTTTGTTACTTTTAGCATATGGTTGTAATTCTGCGAGATCAATTTGCCATAAATCTGCAAAACCTTTGATTGTGGTCATTCTTCTGGGAAAATTACGTCTTGCTGGCTTATGTAGTTCATTGACAACTTGTCGTTTCACATCACCAATTTCATTATTCATCGTATCTTCCGATAGTATTACAACATCAAATAATGAAGACGAACTGATGAAATCTGTGGTAACTATATCAATATATTATACCCTCTTCTCGTAATTCTTCAATTATCGAAATTATTTCATTGTCATGTCCGGTATGTCCAGCTGACTTTGAAGATATCAATAGCCGTAAACGAGCGACTAACTCCTTGGGTGAATTCCAGTAGACATAATTAGCAGGTTTGGGATCATACATTTTCTGTATTTTCATTCGATGGAACCCTTCGCCTTTTTTTGTCCTACTTCTGGTCGTCTGATAATGTGATAAGTTTAGTACAGGTTTGATAACTTCACGGAATTTTTTAGATTTTGTATGTTTGTAACCATTCCGCAGTTGATGTTGTTTGTATGGTGCATTCGTTAGCCTCAATATTTTACCATATGTATGACGAACTTCGTCATCATCATCGACTTCGGGTGGGTTTTTCAAAAAAATCATGCTATATAACTCTGGACTACTTGGGAATTCATGTGTTTTGGTTTTATTGTTATTCCAAAATGAAATATTTCCATCACTAAAACGCACATTGTAACTCCCCATTTTCAGTTTTTGTGTAGTAGGATCCAATCGTATGCCAAATATTCTATCATAAGCTACATTCTTTGTTTTGACATTTTCCAAATGTCTTTTCAAAACATTTCCTCCTCCAATATTGTCTTCAAAATTATCCAATATGGACATTTCATCTTTTCCGAATTCTTTGATGGTATCTGTCTCACTGTCAACAGATGATAATTCACTACCGAATGATGAATTATTTCCCACTGAAGTACTCCTAACTTTTATTGGAGTAGACTGAGAATTCACTTGCTTCATCGAAAACGTTGGCTGTGGTTGTGGTGGTGATGCTGGTTTCATGGTAGCAGCAGCTGAAGATATAACTTTTAATGGCTTCATTATGGGATCATAGAATTTTTCAAGAGCCATTCGATTTTCAATAAGTCCACTCTTGATAGAGTTAAATTTCTGCCGTACAGCTTCTGTTGTCTCAACTAGTTGTCGTTTCAAATTCAATTCATTGTTTTTATCTTCAATTACTATATCATTTTTTGTCTTCATTTTCCTTCACAAGAAAGAATACACTGAAGTAACCTCTATGCAATTCAAAGATCGATTGAATGCGTATTGTATCGTCATGGATATATAAAACTATCGAACCCCATGCGATATCTACCTTCATGCATTTTTCTATCCTTATCAATGACCAGAAATCCATATTGATCCTCCCAACATTTAACACACATCAATTGGAAATGCTTGAATGTTACATCGGGTGACACGTGATCGGAATAAATATGGTGAAGATTTGTCTCATCTTGTTTGAATATTACAATAAAGTTAGTATTATCTCGCACTAACTGCTTGGGTACACGTGAATATGTCTGTGCAAGATAAAAACAGTCAACATCTTTATGACGTCCCATACAGAAATACGATCTTATAATGTCCTGTTTTTCACATATTACATCATCGAAAATGAAAACAGAATTTGGTTTGGCATCGGACGGTTCCACTATTTCTGCATTATTACTGAACGTATAAAATCCCAACCCCTTTATGGGCACCAATACATTTCGTAGGAATTGATATTTGGGTTGATTGAGTGATTTCGAATATAGATAAACATTTGTGAATCGCAGTCCTTGTGGATGTGTTAAAAGAGAAATCATGGCATTCGTCTTCCCACAATTTGAGGGTCCGATAATGAGTCCTCGAACAGATGATGGAAGTAGTGGACCATGCCGCAACACTTTTTGCCCATTCAATCCACAACCGAATTTTTCATCTAGATTATCTACAGCAAACTTTTCTTTCTGCTTCACAATGCGCATCGTACCGTGGTTGGAGACTATGTAAGCAATAACATGTGATGAACATTTCATTTAAATGGCTACCACTGAACGATACAGACGTACTAGTATTAGTGAAAGGAGAAAGAAAGGTCGTGGATTTGTTAATTCATTAATAAACAAACTACCATTCGAGTTACATTTACCTGGAGGTTATCAATATTGTGGACCAGGTACAAAATTGGAAAAACGTTTAGCTCGTAAGGATCCCGGAATTAATAAATTGGATATTGCTTGTAAACGTCACGATATCCAATATTCAAAATATCCATCTGATCTCACATCGAGACATAAGGCAGACAAAGAACTCGAATACGCAGCTTGGGATAGGGTTAAATCAAAGGACGCTGGAATTGGAGAAAGAGCAGCCGCTCTACTAGTAACCAACGTTATGAAAACGAAGAGCCGTTTCGGTATGGGATGTACTATGGATGCTAGCAAGAAGAAAAGGAAAAATTATCCCAAGAAAACAAAAAATAAAATAAGAAAAGTTGCATTTGGTGCTGGTGTGGTTCATAAAGTGCGAAATGTATTACGAAACGCTGGAGGTGATGAATTCGTAATGAATAATAGGAAAAAAGCTACTACAGTGGCACTGCAAGCGGCACGTAAATACCTCAAAGCTGCAGGTGGAAAGAAAAGAATCCGCACTCCTCGCATAATTCCGATTCCAAAAATAGGAGGAATTTTACCACTGATTCCGATTTTTGCTGGTTTGTCTGCCCTAGGAAGTTTAGCGGGTGCTGTTGCAGGCATCACGAGAGCAGTTAATTCAGCAAAAGCAAGCAGAGTTGCTTTGATGGAAGCGAATCGTCATAATAAGAAAATGGAAAGTGTTGCATTGGGTAAAAGTGGTAGTGGTATATACCTTAAACCATACCGTAAAGGACTTGGACTCTACTTGAAACCATACAATTCAAAAAACTAGTTGATTCCCTTCCTCGAAGACCTCTCACCGACCTCGATCTCAAGTATTATGCAGAGAAAATGGAAATTCCATATTTTCGCGACATTTTTATGCGTGATAGATTACCATCTTCAGGCCCACGCCATCGCGAAACTGCCATTGTAAATTTAGATGAATCGAGTGGTCCAGGAACACATTGGGTGGCATACAGAAAATGTGGCAGAGAAATAACATATTTTGATAGTTTTGGTGATTTACCCCCACCAATGGAATTGGTTCAATACTTTCAAAAGGGATCGAATGTCAAAATTCTGTATAACTATCACCGCCAGCAGAAGTTCAATACAGTTTTATGCGGTCACTTGTGCTTGAAATTTCTCTCCCAATCATAAAATGGATGTCACCACACCACAAATGGATCGAGAGGCTATTAAAAGGATGGGATATTCTCTCAAGATGTATTCTAAATATCACACTTTGATGAAAATGGATCAAGTGATGCTCTCAAATTTGCCTAAAGAAGTGATACTAGCGTGTGCAGCTCATGAGATTGCTTGGATTTGGAAAAAGTTACCCAAACATCTCCAAGATGATCCAGACATAATAAAATACAGATATTGTACTGAGCACACACCACACACTGACAACAATGGAGGTGATAATATGTCCGATTCTGATGTGAATGATGGTCCTGCACCGAGAAAAATATTCTGTTGTTATTGCAATATAAATGATATGAATATTGGTGCCAATAAAAATGAAGTGGATTTCGATGAAACGTCTCCGAAAAAACGTAGGTTAACTCACATGTTGTGTTGTAGACAACAATAAATTGAAGTGGAATTCGTAAAATACATCAGTCATGTCACGAAAGTTCGAACTACAAGCTGTCGGGACGAGTGTCATGAGTGCAGACTTTTTCCCACCCGTTGAATTGGATAGAAATAGTCGTTATGGGTTGGGACTTTTAGGATTCTATGGATGCAACACAATCAATAATATAACTGAAAAAAACAATGTGATCAGTTTCAGAATCAGTGATGTTAATTCAGCAATACTTCAGAAATACACAATTGAAATTCCATGTGGTGCCTATGAAATAGATGAAATCAATGCAGTTATTCAGAAACATATCATGTTTAGATTGTTTCATGGAAAAAATCAAAACGATACCAATGCAGATGATATATTCTACCTACATGCCAATAACAATACTTTCAAATGTGAGATGCGATCAAAATATGAAATTGATCTAACTCATCCGAATTCCATTGCAAAGATGATGGGTTTCAATTTTGATAGATTTCAACCGAATCAGATACATGAATCCTCACATCCGATAAACATAACAACTGTGAGACTCATCCGCTTAGATTGCAACATTATATCTGGTTCATACATAAATAATGAAGAATCCCACATTATTTTTTCATTTGATATCGATGTGGAGCCTGGATTCAATCTCACCAAAGAACCACACAAGATTATATATATGCCCATCAGTCCAGAAGGTCGTCAGTTGATTCACAACATCACAGTGCGTATTTTGGATCACAATAATAATCTCATTGATTTTGGAAGTGCAGAAGAGATTGTTATAATTCTGGAATTGAAAAAAATCTAATAACTATTATGGGTTTTTGTTATAATAGACAGAATCGACGAGGATTTGAAACCATTTCACAAACAGCTAAAAAGGAAGGTTCGACTAAAAAAAGACTCATTCCAAAAGTGTACGCTAAACAGTTACCACACCACGCTGCTCTCTCAGTAAGAGATCTAAAATTTTTAATATCAATTGGATTGAAAATAAGGAACAATGGTGCTCGAAACAAATAGTGAAAAGTTGAATATATTCGATGAGCCGATGCTCGATCATTCCCTCACAAGTTTACATGAGCACACATACAAACCTTATGGATCACCATTATTTAGGAATTCAGATGAAATTCGAATTACAATCAATAATCAAGACGTTATACTCGACATTGCTGAGAGTTTCGTTTATATAGAGGGTAAATTCACACCTAAAGATGAAACGAAATCATGTTATCTCTCGAACAATGCAATCGCTTTCCTTTTTGATGAAATTCGCTACGAAATGGGTGGTGAACAAGTTGCTGTCGTCAGGAAGCCGGGGATAACATCTACAATGAAGAATATGATTTCATTTGGACAATCACATGCTAACACATTATCAACAACTGGTTGGGGACTTTCGGAAACTAAACAGGATATCTTGGATACAACCAGTCATGTATTCAGTGGTAAATTACCACTAAAATATTTGATGGGTTTCGCTGAAGATTACAACAAAAGTATCTTGAATGCCAAACAAGAAATGATTTTAATAATCGCTCGATCCTTCAAGAACTCATACATTGGTGAGGTTGATGCTGATTTGGAAATCAATAAAATTGAGTGGAGAATAAGACACATAGTGCCAGGAGATAAGCACAAGCTCAAACTTTTGAATAGAATCAACAAAAGTGGTCTGGACGCTAAAATCAAGTTGGCTTATCGCATGTGGGATCTCTATGAACTTCCATCACTACGTGGCACATCTTCAGACATATGGGCTATCAAGACAACCAACGCCCTTGAAACACCTCGTTATATCATCATTGGATTCCAAAGTACTACCACTTCTGAAGACAGGACAAAGGACATCACCAAATTCACAACTGCTGATATCAATAACATTCGTGTGTACTTGAACTCTGAAGTATACCCATATGAACGTTGGAATTTGGATTTCGATAAAAAACTCGATACTTCAGCTTATTATGCCTATGAGAACTTTCAACGAAGTTATTATGATAAAGATATGAGTGAACCTCTCATGGACATTGGGCAATTTCGACAAAATCCACTATTCATCATCGATTGTTCACATCAGCCGAATGCCACAAAATCATCAACTATTGATATTAAGCTCGAGTTTGAAACTAGGAAAGTCAACTTCCCAGCCAACACCAAAGTATATGCACTCATTCTGCATGATACATTTTTGACATATAATGCATTGGATGGTTCAGTTCACAGCAGATATTGATGAAGACACTCACATTCTTTATTATATTGCATTAATTTTTTTTTTCTTTATTAATGTAAAAGAGGAATAGGTAAATAAAATATGTATGAATTTTATGTTTTTTTATTTAAATATCACTAGCTTAGAATTCAAATAGTCTTAGGTATGTACAAACAGTCTAATATAACTTCTTCTTCATCATCATAGTTTTCTCCTTCTTCGATTCCACTATCATCGTCATCCAGTTGGTACTTTTGGATGATGTCTTCAGGTAGGTATGGTAGGAGGCGGTGGAGGAATCTTTTCAGCTCACATTCAATCATTGCATGGCAGAGTTGATGTAGATCGAAAGAACCATCTGTATATTTTTCACAAAGATCCACACCCTTCTTGTAGTTCTCATAATCACGCATACAGTGCTGGATCCTTTCTTCATCATAGCACACGCTCAGGTCATAATTGGTGGCGTGGAGAGCGTCCTCACCCAAAGCATCCAACTCAGAAGTTAACCTTTCAACAGCTGTAGAGATGTCTACGGCTTCGGTCCAGTGTTGACTCGCATATTGCATCCACATATTTCAGGAATAAAGCTATGATAAAAAAAAAATATTGAAATAAGTATGCCATAAAAAGTAATCCGTAGTACTCACATTAGACTTTTGATGATGTTCTCTCCACCGAAAAGTGTGTCTGTATGAAAAGTTTTTATATCTTCCTTAAAATTATCACCTATAATATATAAAGAATCAGAATTAGCCTATGACAAGTAGAAATTATATATTACTATTATTCAGTGAGATCAAATTTGACCAACGATCTCGTTTTTATGCCGGCAAAGCTTTGTGGACTCTGACCCAAATATGCTACTGTATATTTACCACCTGATGAATTGATGCATGCTACATCATCATCGGTAAATTGCTCTGAAACACGTTTCGGCAGCCATGTTTTGAATAATGTATCATTGCTTACATCACGTAATATCAATAAAATGGATTTACCAAACCGAGTAGAACAAACTGACATAGTCTTAATTGGGTAAGCTTCATTCAGTGGCAAAGATGATATTACTTTTAGCTCTAACACTTCCATCTCTTGTTTAATTATAGAATTGATTTTTTGTAAATCCACCTTTGGAACTGACATGATAATGAAAATATATAAGGAAAATATAAATAATTTTCAATACAAAACACACTCACTGATCTCTCTCGCTCTCCCTGTCTGTCTGTGTAGGCACTGAATAACTAACGTCACTACTCTTGCTGACTGCTCGAACTAGGTATACAACTTCTGATTTCATATCACCATACCAACTTCTTATATAGTAGATAGTGAGCCACCCCCAACACAGATGCAAAGTCCCCACCATGCGCTCCGATAGAGGGCGGAGAGTAAATTGTAGTCGCTGTGGTGGGAGAGAGGGTGGGGGTAAGGGTCAAAGGTCAAGGTCACCGAGGTCAAGGTCGCCGATGACGTCATAGTGTAAGGGTGGGGGTGATAGTGGGGGTAATGGTGGGGGTAAGGTCAAAGGTCAAGGTCACCGAGGTTAATGGTGGGGGTAAGGGTGGGGGTACGGGTGGGGGTAAGGGTGGGGGTACGGGTGGGGGTACGGGTGGGGGTACGGGTGGGGGTAAATGTGGGGGTAAGGGTGGGGGTAAAGGATGGGGGTAAGGGTGGGGGTAAAGGGTGGGGGTAAGGGTGGGGGTAAGGGTGGGGGTAAGGGTGGGGGTAAGGGTGGGGGTAAAGGGTGGGGGTAAGGGTGGGGGTAAGGGTGGGGGTAAGCCCCTCTCATTACCCCTCTCATTACCCCTCTCATTACCCTCTCATTACTAACCCAAACCGGCCTTCTTTCACTACTGCTAAC